>CM036244.1:18126533-18579033 GCA_020698575.1 Bostrychus sinensis
TCTGAACCGAGACAGATAAAAACAGAAGGGCAGTCTCCAGCCCGCTGTGTTTGTGTACCGAGCTTGTCAGTGTGTGCCGTGGCTCTCTTTGGGTCGCTTTCAGATATTGATTTCATTTTGAGCTGAGAAAATAGCCACAGCGGGCCACATACTGTCCTATCTCCTCTGCAGCAAATGGGTTACATTATTTGAAGTGTGTGTTCAAACAGAGGGCCAGTCTGTTATATAAAGAAATATCATCATCATCATCATCATCTTATTGCTTTCTTCTTTGAATAGCTCAGACCAATAAGTAAAAAGACTTCACAAGACAAAGGCTGCTCATAATAGCCATAGCGTTTGTGTGCAATAATCTTCAAAGTGACTCTTGATAAATTTAGATATGAAAAAGCTTATAATAGCTCTAATTCTATTTTTTTTTCCATTGTAAAATTTATTATTGGAGTCTTTTGTAGTGTAGTTTTCCTTTTTACACAGTTGACATGTTTTTATCATTTATATGGCAGTCAAACTTACCTGTGTCTTTATTTCAACTTTTAAAATGGATAAATCTACTATACTTTCTGACTACCTTTTGTTTTTTTCTCAAGTATTTTTTTCTCCTTAGTATTTTTGATGGCAGTGTAGTAATATAGTAGGAGAAGTATTCACAGTTTTCGTAGCTATTGCTGTAGGAGTAGTAGTATTAACATTAGTAGTAACAGCAGTAGTAGTATACAAGTAGTGCTAGTAGTTGTGTTATAAGTATAGTAATGACTCAAATAGCTTATGATTTAGGTAATGTCTAATGTTTTCTTACTACACTGTAAGTCTCTAGTAATAAAATTTGATTATTGAAGTACTTTTTTGTGTATTGCAATCAGAGTTTTTATAACAACCATTAAAATGTATAAGTATTGTATTTCAGGTTGTTAAAAATACTTTGTGACCTTACTACAGCTGCGACATGGTCTGTTGTCCCGGGCCTCGGGGTCAGAGGGACCCAGAAAAGGTCCCTCTTCTTATAGTCTCTATTATACTGGACCCATAGGAAGCCTTCTTGCCCTGGGTCCCGAGCAAGTCTGTGGACGGGCCTGTGCATGACAATTATATTAAAGTCACAGAGGTTTGTGTCAAATACAGCTGTCAGACCAGTGTTAACAGTGATGTACAGCTGAAGGTTCAAGAGGCTGCTTTGTGACTAAACAGAAAACTTAATCCTGGGCTGCTCCAGTGAAGATGCTCCACGCTGGTGTGGCTTTAACTCCACAGTGAATACTTTTCCCTCTCTCCCCGAATTCCCAAAGTGCTTCTCAGTGCTGTGACTTGTAGCTGCTGGTATCATTATTTTCGTCATTGCTACTGTCCACGGCTTTCACTCCAAGCGTGATTATTTAACAATCTGACTTGCATGAATTATAAGCAGTCACCAAAACAAAAAAAAACAAAAAACAAAAAAACAAATAAATAAACTATTAGTCTCACGGCTCTGCACCTGCCTCGTGTCCCTGATGGATTTTTAATGAACTAAACCAGATATAAATCCAAAATAATAATAGCCACGTAAATAGGGGGTTTATATTCTGCTTCAAATTTACTGCCAATTGTCGTCATTATAGTGAAGAGTGAAGAGAGAGCCTGCCCCCTATTGGACAACTTGCGACATGGCATGTAGTAACCTCCAAAACTATTACTGTGGCTAAAAATGACACAAACTTATAACTTGTAATTACTGCGTATACTCGGCATACATTTCTTTAAGCTTAATTGGGTAATGTTCGTACAACAACATTATCTAGTAAAAGCAAAACACGCAGTCTACAGAAAAGAATAGTTTAGAAAAGTTAAACATATCTGCACAGATAAAAAAAGTTTGTATGCACCAAAAATAAATAAATAAATAAATAAATAAATAAATAAATAAATAAATAAATAACATGCCAAACAGCATTTAATGTTTATTAGAGACAGATAAAAAAAAATTAAAAAAAAACGCGTGTAAATCAAAACAATAATTTGCGGAGCTTTTGACGCACGACGTGTCTCCACTACTTGACTGCGTCCGAACACGTGATTGGCCAGAACGCGTTCATGAAAACAGCTGATCGAGACGGGACAACAACGCAAAACAAAAACAAAAACAAAACAACTCGACAGAAGAGCGTTTTTTATGTACCTTTGAGGACGCGAGGTGGCGCTGTTTGTCTCCATGTAACTAGCCTACATCGCCGTAGCTTGCGTGAGATCTGGGAGAGTAACACTTTGCATCGCACGTTAGAGTGACGAATGTGACCAGTCTGCCTAAAAGTCCGGATATGGTGAGTAGCCCACTTTAAGCTACCCAATTATGAATTAATTTTCTGCTTTCTCAGACTAATGTGATTTGTTTTTGTCTCTGCTTGATGGACTTGAAACTTGGTGTAACCATGGTGATGTGTTTGACAGTGCAGCAGAGTTCAGTGCACATGCAGGGAATGGAACAACAGATTATTTCATGCACCGCCTGACATTCACTCTCAAACCCTGCACATAGAACGTTAGTTTAATTTACATGCAATTTCTTGTAGAAAAGACATGCATTCATTTTAGTTTGAGAAAAGAGTAACTGTAGGCCTTATCACATTTTTTAATTCTCACTTTTCAGCAACATACAACTAAATCTGAACACTTTAATTGCACTGCTGATGCTACTGTTGCATATTGGAAGCCATATGGGTCTGTTATGTCTCTACATGCTGACATCAATCTGTATCTTATGTAATTATGAGAAATGTGAAGAAATGTGCTGATTGATATATTGGCATATACAGTATTTTCATACGACGATTGCAAAGTGTCAGCTAGGTGCCATCTATCTATAAAAAAAGTAGGTCATTGTTTTTGTTTTTTTTAACATGCACCTGTGGTCAAAGTTTATTTTTTTTCATTCTTCTTTTTCTTTTTCTTAGATGAACGTTTCTACAAATGCCCTGGGTGGCAGTCTAACAAGTAAAGAAAACAGTCATGCTTCTGCCAAATTCAGTGCACCTCAATTTCCAAGGACCAGGCAGAGGACAGTGCTGGGTGTCCTGAGTGAGAATGAGCAGCACGTGCAATCCCATAACCAGGTGAATAACAGCGACTCAAAAGAAACAACTAGATAGCATTATTATTATCATTATTATTATTATTATTATTATCATTATTATTATTATAGTACACTGAATTGTTTTTACTTTATTTTCCTCCTACAGGGGAGCCAGTTCTCCAGGCACAGCTCCTTCACGGACAGCTCTCAGCTCACTTACCTGGGCTGCACCTCCAGCTCCAGCTATGACATCTATGTTGAAGAGGCTTGTGAGGTGGTCCTGGCAGCGTCTGGACAGGAAGTAGTGTCAGACAGCTATTACCTGGAAGATGAAGCCGAAGCACTGAAAAATGAAGACGCAAGACTTCTGTTGGAGCTAAGTTCAAGTAATTTTCACTTTATTACACAATATATTATGTGTGTGTTTGATTATGGTATGAGAAGTATGTTTTATTTGCCAATCAAGTAAAAATAAAGGAAGTAAAAATAAGTAGATATTATTATCTCTATCCCCATGATATACTGTATTTCTTCAAAATAAATATAAAAAATCAGCTCTTTCCTTATTGACATGTTGCTATACTTTCCAGATTCATGCCAGGATGCATCTTTGCTCTCTGAACTGGATGAATCTCAGATGTCAGGAGAAGTTCATTGTTTTTCAGAGTATGCAGAGGACATTTACTGTCATCTAAGGGAAACTGAAGTATGTATTGGTTAACTGAATACACTTTTATATAGCCTAGTACAAGGAATAAAAATGTTACTGTTTTAGCTGCACTACTTAGCTGGTACACATGTATTGATTTATCAGGGCAGTACTATTATTTTACTGGTGTTTTTAAAATTAAATATTTTGTAAATGAAAGCAAGGCAGGCTGTAAGACCAATGATATTCTAACATTGAAGTCTTAGGAAGCAAAAAAGAACACAAATACAGCTTGTACAAATCTGTACAAGCTACTACTAAATGTCCAGTTGGTCCTGCCAGATATTCAGAGTTTTTTTTCTTCATAGTTTCTTGAAAGGGATGTTGGGGCTTTTCTTGGTAAGTGGTTTAACATGAATTTTAAATGAATTAAATGTCCCCTCTACATACTGAATGTATTTAAATTTATTTAAAGCAATGGTAATGAAAACTTTTCCTTGATTGCACCTGAAGCAATGTGCTCCTCTTAACACTATAATTACTTTGCAGTAATTAATTTTCTGCTTTGGCCTCCTCTTCAGGTTAAATTGTGTCCTTTGCCTGGATATTTGGAGAAGCACCCAGAGATCACCAGTGGCATGCGGTTCGTCCTTGTGGACTGGCTGGTGGAGGTGGTGCAGGAATACAAGCTACGCTCTGAGACCCTTTACCTCGCTGTCAACTACCTGGATCGCTTTCTTTCTGGCACCGCGTTTGTAAAACGGGGGAAGCTGCAGCTGGTCGGCACGGCTGCATTAATGATTGCTGCGTAAGATTATCATTATCATACAGCTCTGGAAAAAATTAAGAGACTACTGCAGTTTATTGTTGAATCAGCCTCTCTCTGAGTCTGACAACCATTCGTATCTGTTAGATTCATTTGTGCACCTCTGCTTTATGAGCTCATAGACCATCAAGCAAGTTGAGAGAGTGCTTTAAAGTCACCCAACAGCAATGTGAAAACTAGTGGAGATGCAATTTCCTTTAAAGTTAGTTAAATAGTAGTGGTGGGACTCAATAAAAAAAATTTATCTAATTAATTACAGGCTTTGTAATTAATTAATTGCAATGAATCGCATTTTTATCAAATAGCAATATTTATAGGTCAGAAATAAAATATAGGAGCTTATTTGTATGTTCTGGTGTATTTTAACTTGATTTCAAACTAACACCGCGTTCACACAGGGCAGTAATCAGCGTTTGTACATCGATCTCCACCTCCCGTGCACGTAGTAAAGCGTGGGGCGCCTCTCTCTCATCTCCCCTCCTGTGCTCCGTGTGTGACCTCCGCGTGGACCTGTCCTCTCTGTCCTTCGCCTCTTAACCAAACAGACTGCTGTCTCCTGTGTGCGTCAGTCAGCTATGATCGTCGGAGAGACGACGAGCGGCGCCTTGTAGCAGCGCGTTTGAAAGTGAAAGCAAAGTTGCGCTGGTTGCACGGAGGCGGCCGACCTCTGCCCCACAGTTAACTGTCGTGCAGTCTGTGGTACATTATCCTACTGTTCACAGCTGAAATCCACTCACATTTGGTGTTTTGGTCAGTGTGGATGTCCAGCCCTGGTTACTGTGCGCCAGAAACTAGGTCACTGAGAAAAGTTCTGTGTTGTCACAGACAAGTGCAATTAATTGCGTTAATTTTTTTACCGCGTTAATTCTCTGTAATTAATTAATCGTGATTAACGCATTAAAGTCCCAGCCCTATTAAATAGTTATGTTTGGAAATGAGAAGAAATACTGTCACCAGGTGAGGTGAAGTGTTCAATTGACCACACTGAATCAATAAACCTGAGGAACTGATCATTTTGCAGTGGTCTCTTTTCCCCAGAGCTGTCTACTGTAAAAGCAATGTTTTACTGAGTTATTTGGTGAACAGTGCGGTAAATAAATGTGTATCATTTTGTAGCAAATATGAGGAGATTTTACCCCCAGAGCTGAATGAGTTTGTGTATATTACGGACAGCACTTACACTAAGAGACAGTTGATTGGAATGGAGCATGTTCTTCTAAAGGTGCTTGCGTTTAGGATGACAGCAGCTACTGCAAAACAATTTCTTTGCCAGTTTCTGCTAATTCACCCTGTTAATGCCACCACCGAGAATCTAGCAATGGTGAGTAAGACTGTGACTAATTTGTTGCTAGACATAGTTCAAACTCACAGCTATTTTCTGATACTTAGGGCTATTTTTCTGTTTTTATCTTTTGTGCTTTGTAGTATGTATCAGAGTTAAGCCTGCTGGAAATGGATCCATTTCTTCAGTACAGGCCGTCCATAGTGGCGGCTTCAGCCTACTGCTTAGCCAATTACACTGTGTCCAAATCTCTGTGGGTAAGTTAAACTGGAACATTGCCATTGCTGAAGGTCAGAGCACAACCTCATAGACTTCTATAATTGCAGCCGAGTTCCTTGCGAGCATTTACGGGTTACACTTTGGCTGAAATTGAAGATTGTCTGATTGACCTCCACAAGTTCTACATAAAAGCAGAGAGCCTTTCACAGCAGGCCATCAGAGACAAGTATAGAAGCTCAAAGTAGGCTGCAGCTCACACATAAATAGATAAATAGATTGTTCTTTGCCTTTAGTTAAGGTTTAAATTGTTTGTTTTTCATTTTCAGGCATTGTCATGTTTCACTGATCACTGCACCTGCTGCTCTGCCTTTCCAATAATTCACTGCTCCACCCCCTTCTACCTTCAGGATAATGAAAGAAGCTCTTTATTCTACTGCCAATGTTGTACTTGGCACACCCACAGAAATGACCCCTTTTTTGTGAACTCAAATATGAAAAAATTATATGATAAGGACGTTTACTATAATGAGACAATAAAGCACACAATAATCATTAAGCTGTATAGTAATAAAATGAATTGCACACACACTGTGATTGAGCTTTTTTAATTTAAATTGGTAACCGGAAATTATTATTCTGCACTTAAAATAGTAAAATTACATGAATAAAATAGTGCATTGAAACGAGGTCTTAAGACAACACGACAATTCCTATTTAATATTAATATTAGTAGAATATTACTAGACACAGACAACATGTTTGTTTGCTTCTTGGTTGAGGAAAAGTAAGAAAATAAAACGTAATTGTCTCCATAGTGACAGTAAATCGGTAAAGTAACAAGGGCAGGTCTTGCCTTGTTGTACTGGTAAAACCTGATGGTTACGCAGTGTTTCCTGCGCGGCAGCTACAGGCGGTATTTAGAGCACATTGCAGAGATATTTCTCATAGTGACTCATCTTTCAGAGCCGAGTAGCCTGTTGCTTAAGAAGCCTTTATTTACATCGGAGAAATCCACAGACGCACAGCTTCCCTCACACCTGAACCAGGAACAACACACCTTACGCACAGGTAAGTCTCTTATTCTTTTCTGTTTTGCTTGCTTGATTTTTTTTTACTATCAGAGCAACATTATTTTTGTAAGATTATATGCTACATTTACTTTGAACTTGTAATCTACATATTATTGTCCTAGTATCCATCCTTGTTATTGAATAGATACTACCACTTAATGCTACTCAAGTACAGTCATTGTTTGATTTAATTTAGGGTAAGCTTGAACTAGTCTGTGGAACAACTTAAGCAAATATTTTTTAAAGCAAATTTAAACTTCCTTAATTGTTTATACACATGTATGTCAAATAGAAAAGGCTTGTTTTCAGCTGCCAGTGACATAATAAGAATATCAGATGCTATAACAGTAGGCCACATGTGTCAATAAACTAGAATATCATAGAAACTTTCAAGACTTTATTTTATTTTCTGTTGATTATGACCTTCAGTTAATGAAAACCTAAATTTAGTGTGTCATAAGTATGTCCTGAATTTGTGTTTCACTTTCTGAATATGAACTAGAACATTTTCATTTATTGACACTTTTCTTACATAATACTAGACTTGATTATAGTACTTGCAGTGAAATACAACTATACATTCATGTATATTTATTTAAATACTATAGTGCACACGATATCTATAGGGCGTATATACCAATAAGGTGCAAAGAGCAAGGAAATCTTTACTAAATATATCTTTAACTACTACCTAACTAATTTCTCTCATTATTCCCTTCCAGAGTGAGACGCCTGTGAGCTCCAGAGGATGGCTGAGCCGGCGGAGGTCCTGATCATCAAAGACCAGTACGAGTGTGCCTTTCACGCTCTGGACCGTGGACTGTCAGCAGAGGAGGCTGGTCTACAATCAGACGCTCTTGTGTATTTTAGAAAGGGTCTACAGCATCTTACCCAGGGACTACAGGTTCCCACTGTGGGAGAGAGATTTCAGGGACCATCCTGGGACACCGCCAGGCAGCTCCAGCAGAAGATGAGGGCCACTTTACAAACAGTCACCACTCACATTTATGAACTTGAGACTGCTCAGGAGACAGCAGGGGATCAGAGGGGAAGACTGTTAATGAACCTACCCCAAAACTTTTATCCTGATCTGGGCCTAAACAGCCAGCCTCCCAACAGCTCCCTCCTCCATCTGTACCCCTCTGTACCTACCGCCAACCAGAGCACCACCCCAGTGCCCCCTCCCAGGCCCCTTTCTACCAATGTCCCCAAACCCTCCGCTACAGCTACACCAGCTCTAGCCATGGCTAACCCAGCAGACCAGCCACCAGCCTATACCCCACAGCCCACACATGGCCACAGAAGTCTCTACTATGATCCCACCAGCAGACTCCTGGCAGTGTCAACAAATGAAAGGGAGCTTATTCACATCCCAGCGGGGGTACAGATGTTTTTTGTGGCACCGGGCGGTCAGGTCAGCTCCCTGTTTACACCTGGATTTCTGCGCATAATTTGTGTGGACAGCCAGGATAAGGACTCAGATCTTCCTTCAACCTTTTTACATGTAAGTGTCTGTCATACATGCTGGGTGTAGGCACAAAAACATAGTTTGGGTGTGTATGTGAAATTGTATAGGTGTGACCTAGTATCTGAGTAGTGCTGAAAAGCAGACACACACAAGCTTTCCACAAGTTCTGCTTAGGTTCGCCACTTGTAATTCACTCATTTTGGGGTTGTGTGGATTTTACTTGGAGATTAGAACATTTGTGCATGTGTTGGGAAACTTTAATGTATTTTGCACACTATTATGTCTTTTCATCTTCATTTATAGTCAGCTCAAATCTCCTCAGATAAATGCCATTGTTTTGTATATAATTTCCTAAATATCCATTCTGTCTTTTGCACAAAGCCTGTATTATGATGCCCTGCCTGCCACTGTGCAACCCATGACTCTGTTGTTTCCCACCACGTGCCTATTCTGACTTTCTTTGTTTTGGATCGAAACAATGGTCCCATTAACAGATGACTCTGCACTTCTGTTGTGCTTTTGGGCCGAGCAGGGCGCCTTCATAGGCGTGAGTCTGTCAGCCGGCATACCAGTGGGTTGGCGCAGCCTGTGTGTTGGAGGGCATTCTTTTTAGGAAAATATTATAATAGATTTTCATAGTATTTCTTATATTACTCAACAGATTTCACAGATACCATTATCATCTGTGTAATATTTTTTCTAATGCAATTATTAAACTAGTCACCTAATTTTATTATAGGCTTTCACCATGGCTTGACATTGACTTTATCGCCCACTGGCCACTGTGACTGTGACTGGTTTCAAAAGTTACCAGCCATTTAAGGTTTTCACTGGCCACAGTTTAGTTAGTTGAAATTTTGATGTGTTCATTCTATAATAGGCTTTATAATAAACAAAAAGAAATGTAAAGTTTAGTTATCTTTTACAGTCAACTTAAATTCATAGAATAAATGTTGTTTATGTCACTTAAGGCTGCTTTTATCCAAATCACAATGAATTACTATATATTCATATATGGAAACATTTAACTCTAACCACAGAAATTCAGACCTAAATTTGTCTTAAAAATATATAAAATCGAACCAACCAGAGTGGCTAGTGTGTTACCAGCCAAAATGAAAATCTTTAAAAGCATTTCAAAGCATTCAAGACATTTACTACAATTTTAATATTTGTATTTTTCTGTTTAAGTTAATAATGACATGTGTGTTTTGAAGATTTGTGAATGGCTGTATCCCCTGGCTCCGGACACCCCAGTGCTTTTGGCGAACTCTGGGATCTACATGTTCCCCGACACTTTGGCCGCAGCCCCAGGGTCCTTTGTGGGCATAGTGCTGTCCTCTGAACTGCCTGCTGGTGACCAAGAGATGTTTCAGGACATCCTATCACAGCTCGTTGAATTCAGAATCCAGGTCAGTGTCAAAGCAAATAAAAAAATTTACAGATTGCTATATAGTATCTTCTTAATGTAAAAAAAAATGTGTTGTCAAGTAAACTAAGGGATAGACTATTTACAATAGCTTCAGGAAACTGTATCTCAGAGTACAAAATAAGTACCATGACCATGTTTTCATTTTAAGTGGGATTTGGGGCCGCGAAGAACTGCAGGGTGGCCCCCAGAGGGCCCCAAATCCCACTTAAAATGAAAACATGGTCATGGTACTTGGTTGGTTGTCTCTATTAAGTATATAAAATAAATAAATGAAGTACTTGTTTAATGATATTACTGTAAAACAAATTTTAGCCAAGAGTCAGTGTTTTTGTAACGTTTTTATAGAAATCTATAGAGAAAAAGCAAATAAACAAACAAACAAACAAACAAAAACCAACAAAAAAAGTATGTATCCCCCCTCTGCACTTACATAAATGTTTTTGTTGGCTATCTTCACATATATCTTCATGTACAACTTATAATCAATGACAGGGTCCAGAAGGCCTTGAGTCAGAGGTTGTCAACCTGAGCCAGAAAGTCCCTCTTCTTCCACCAAGACCAGAAACAACAAATGCAGAGAGCAAAAAACTACTTCCTGGTTGGAGTGAGAAAATGTCCCAACACATTTTGTCAGGTGTGTTTATTTCAATTATGATCTCTACATCCCCCTCTACAATGTGTTTATCGACTGTCAAATAAGATTTCCCTGTGTTATGTTTTATTTGTGCTGTTTTTAAAGAGAAAGTGAAGGCAAAAGTGTCAGAGCTAATAATTTTTTAATACAATTATTAATTATGAATAAATATTATTACATATCTAATGTATAGTTACAGACACAGTATACCGCAATGTTTCCAGTAGAGGGAGCATTTCTACAGTGTTGCAGAACTTCACTAAAATAATTTGTCAACACAGTAACTGAAGTCTCGTTGTAGTCATATTACTTGTATTTGATTATTATTATTATTTATTTAGGAACAACCTGGCTCAGTCAAGAGTTTATTAAAGGAGCAGATGCTACAAGTAGGGCAATTCATAAATCTGGGTTTAAGATCCGGGATCGCTTGACACCAGAGGAAACTCCTTCAGAGGTCAGCCCTAAAGTCACAAAGGGTCTGGAAGCAGCAAAAACTGCAACAGGGGGCGCTGTACGAGTCACCCAGTACTTGGGTAGGTACAATATAAGACATACTTAAGTAGTTCAATGAAAAAATGTGCTCCGTGTAACATTTAGGCTGTGTTTGATTTTGCAGTGAATGGACTGAGTAAAGTGGCAGGACATGTGGCAGAGAAAGTGGCACCTCATGTGAAGAAACAAGGATCTAAGTTGGTGCCAGAGTCAATGAAGAAAACAAAAGATGGACGCCCTTCCAACCTGGATGGAGCCAAGCACGTGGCCAGCAGTAGTGTACAAGGTATTTATAACTTAAATGCTAATAGATTTGATTATATTACACATATATACTTATTTTTATACAAACTATTTACCAACCAAACCAGGTTTCTCTACACTTTGGTCAAGTCTGGAAGAGGGTGCGAAGCTTGTTGGAAAAAGTGTAAGAGCAGAAACAGTCACAACTGTGAAGTACAAGTAAGTTCTAACCTCTTCTTAATATGTCCACTTTCATTAAAGTACTTAACTGTAGATAATATGCATACCAGCCTTGAACTTTTATTTTCCACTGTTCATTTTTTCTTTTGGCTGCTTTGGAAGTTCAACTGCTTTAATGTCTATTTTGTTTCAGATTTAGGGGCTTAGAGAATCTGCTAAACGTGTCCAAAAACATTTGACTGCACTGGGATGAATGGCAAAGAGCTGGGGACTTACAACTTCTGGTGTACGCTTTCTTAAAACATAACCAAGTCTTAAGAGATCCCTAAAATCAGTTTGACATATTTAAACTTAACAGTATTATAAAAAAAAAAAAAAAAAAAAAACTTGAAATCTTGTTTGACTTGGTAAAGTTTAACTTTGTGATGGGTGCCTTTTTCTTGCTTCGTCCTTGTCAAGTAGAGCTTGTGTCTGCTTTGGGATTGATGCTTGTACTATGATGGCTATCTGTCACTCTTGCTCCTTAGTAATAAAATTCTTATAATCCTAATTCCCACTATTTTGGCTGCTTTAATTCTAGTCTAGTAAAAATAACTATAAACCTAGACACTGTATGAATTCAATATATTTTAAGTGACATTACTGCCTGTGACAAAGGTATGGTGACGATGCTGGAGAAGCTACAGACACTGCTTTCAAGTCAGTCGTTAATGTTGGTGTGACTGCGTATAACATTGACAACCTGGGACTCAAGGCCTTGCTGAAGACCACGGGCAAGGCCACAGCAAAGGCCATGGTCAAAAAGTCTGATAAGAAAGAGGCAGAAGCAGATGGGGCAAAGACACAGCTCCAGAGCCCTCAGGCAGACACTGAAGCAAAGGACATACAGAAAAAAAACTGAGGAAGAGGAGACGAAATAGAACTATGTTTGTTTGTTTTTTATTTACATGTAGATATATATATATATATATATAGGTTGTGTTGGTGAAGCAATTTTATAATATGCTGCATTATATTTGTAAGTGTGAACAGCACTTTGTATATGTTGTTAAAAAAATCATCATGTTTTATGCCTTTATTTTTCTTGTATGTACATTAACTGGTTTTCACACACAACCTTACTGGAAAGCAACTTCAGAGCTCATGCCTTACAGGTTATAATAGGTATTATCTTTGTTTAAAACAGATATCTATATAAGCTACACTTAAACTGACTTAACAACAAAATTGTAGCCCATTAGTATCAACTGTGTACATCTGGCGCATTTCCAATGAAAACTGACTAGGAATAAATACGCCAACTAACCAACTCCTGTTAAATTTAATTTAAGTGAGGTCTCGTAGACTACCATGAAACGACATCCGCCATTTAAATTCTATAAATCATACACGTATTTACTCAATATTTATAAAACATACAACAACAACCGCACAGATCCAAATGCAGGTTTGTTTACAAGTCGTGTTTTCTACTTCCGATCTACACCGGAAGCGCGCGTCTCCACGGAAACGCCGAGGCCCAAACTTTTCCCTGCAGCTCGCGAGTTTACGTCAGATTTTCAGAAACATGACCGGAGACTACCACAAATATGACCTGGCCCGGCTCCAGGCAGAACTCGAGCAGGAGAGGGAAGTCAAGTACGTTTCTATTTTTATTGTATATGTTTTGTATGATTTTGTGCTAATGTTACAGATTTGTTTAAATCTCAGAGAAATGTTGGAGGAGTCCGTTTCTGACCTGAGAGGCACACTGTGTGAGCTGCAAGAAAGACTACACAGTGTTGATGGAGAGGGTAGGTGCACTGTTAATCCTTATTTTATAATGTCAATCTAATACTTCATGTGGCGCAAAGTATGTAGGCCTAGTACATAAACTACATATGCAGTGGTAAAAGAAGTAGCTACAGATAAAGGAGCAAAAATTTTCTCAAGTAAAAGTAAAAGTATCACCTTAAAATATCTACTTAAGTAAAAGTATAAAAGCACTTACTTTTAAATGTACTTGTAAGTAAAAAAAAGTAAAAGTATTTCGCACAGACTTGACAACTCATTAATGTATTAAATGTGAGGGATTTTCCTGACAATTTGTGCTGATTACAGATGAAATGAACAAACTGGTGCAATAGAAAGACTGGCGAGGTCTCCTGTCTTTATTATTTGGATGTATCTAAAAAAGTACTACTTTACTGCATCTTATATATTTATGTACTGTGTGCCTACAATGAAGCCATGACAGAAACACATGATTTTAAACTAAAACTCAAAATACTTTAAACCAACTCAGAAATGTAGTGGAGTAGCAAGTGCAGATATTTGCTCCAAAATGTAGTAAAGTAAAAGTAAAAGTACCCCTTGTAAAATGTATTCATGTAAAGTACAGATACATGAAAATTGTACTTAAGTAAAGTAACTAAGTACTCTTACTTCATTAGATTTTACCACTGTACATATGTCCCACGCTTTCTTAAAAAAATTATGTTTATTTTGGGCTTAAATGTCATACCATTTGGAAATCATGTGTATTGTGCTTTCAACATACTACTTCACATGGATTTAATTAAAGCCATCATTCTCTGTATGTCATATTAGGAAATGAATGGAAGACAAGGTATGAGACACAGGTAGAGCTTAATGGACAATTAAAACGACAAATCTCACTTGTTCGTGAGAGATTAGAAGACTTGAGAGGAAACCCTATAGGTAAGCTCAGTTTAACTTCAAATAATTTTGAATAGTCAATTTTCTCCTTTGCTGTCTGTTTAAAATGTATATTAATATTAACATACTTGCCCACTAAACCTTGATGTCCCAACTTATAAGTGAGAAATGCATTGTTTTGTGTTTTTTGCACAGTGTTTAGTGCTTACAACCCTTTAAAAAGTATTTTGTGCACCTGCAAAAATTATTTAATATATATATATATAATACTATTGCAACATGAACTTTGGAGCTCGCAGAAGGCCAGTGCCAGAGAATACAGGTTTACTCAAACAGACGTGAATGAAACAAAACACAACTCCTGGAATGTTGTTGATGAGGGAACAACATTGTAACACAGATGAAAGCTAAAAAAAAGTCAATTTTGCAACATATATCCCTTTGAAAGTAAAATGCAGTGATATCTGCAGAAACTACCAAATTAAACTTCATATTGTCCTTTCCCAGATCGTCTGGCCTCCATACGATCATATGATGAAATGTCAATTGTAAGTACCATTTATTTTGTTTTATTTACTTATCCTAAGGTTAAGGTATAATGTGTTATATTGAGGACATACCAGCAGAGGGAGCTAGAGACACAGAATAAAATGAGCAGAGTTCCAAAGCAAGAAGTAATGATGCCAGCTGCTCCCTGTCCATGGCTTGTAAGAAGCTGGGTAAACCAGACTTTAATCAGTGCTCTGTAATCACAGGATTACAAACCATGGGAGAGTAATGCACACTAATTACGATGCTTTAACACTCCACACACTGCTATAGACAAAGTGCATTCAAGTGTACGATTGTAGCAAAGGCTACACTGACCAGGGCCTCTACCAAGTCATGATACAGCGCACGATAAGTTTACCACAGATGATGAAGTATGAGGGGAGAAAATCAAACTGAAACGATCATGCAATATCATAAATATCAAGACAGGACCATGCAATAAACTAAAGACCAATGCTGGAAAAGGAAAGTGTCTGTGTGAGATCCTGTGAGAGCCTGAGGCTGGAGTAACAGATGCTCATTAGTTTATCTACAAAGTGACCGTGCAAACTAAGATTATTCATGGAGATGTGCTGATAAGAAGTAAGGGAGAGTCAGGGAATTATAATAGGCACAATAGAGCACAGCAAATTTCAACTTTGAATTAAACTTTGTGGGAGTTAATGACAACCCTTTTAAAAAAGTACATGCAGGACTGACAATTCTACTCCATAACTGGATATAAAGTTACCCTTTTCATGGAATAGATCATTGACCCTTTTTTATGTGTTAGAATGAACCCCCTTGAGTTGTAAAGACACTACACCTAAAAATCATTTTTCTTATTTGTACCCTTTTTCTGTGTTACTATTTAACACTACAGTGTTTATATTACCATTGTGTCATTCTTTATAAAAATTCTACAAAGACTCAAAAATATGACAAAAGTAATTTATTTAACAAATATTTTTCAGTAAAAACCTTTGTCAAATTTATAGATCAAACACAAATTCTGTACAAACAAAACAATACACTTTTATAACACATCTAAATGCCACACCCTTATTTGTGCATATGATGAAACTATTGTTTTTCTTGGCAAGGTCTTTGTCAAACATCCGGGCTCTCAGGAATCAGGAAATGGAAAAACAAACATGAACCTTTATCAATAGTAACATTGTCTACAAGAAACAAAAGAAAATGAAATGTAAAATCATTTTTAATTAAACAATTTTAATAAGGCAAGTAAACACAGCTTTAAGGACTATTTGTAGCTACTCTGGTCTGCTCAAAAAAAGGACTTCACGCTTCGAACTGATGTCCACGAACATTTATTTCTTCCACAAAGGTATCAGAACAATTGAAAGCGTCTTGGGACACCGTGAAAACTAAATAAAGACAAAATGCTATGTCACATTTTCACATTAACGTCTTAAATCACACATTTCAATTGTAACAAAGCAATAACAGCATTACAAAAGATAATTACCGTGTGCGCCTGTTTGACCAGTAGTAGAATGTAATCATAGGCAGATTTTGAGTCTTTTATAGCCGTTTCCCTCATTTCTCTTGTGCATGCACTCTCCCGCTACAGTTCATATCACTTCCGGGTCTCGCGGTCACGTGACTCATTAAAAGTTTACATTTTTCTTAAGCGCAGGTAATATTACTAATGAAATAAACACATTATGCTGAAATGCCATGTTACTCATTTCTAAAACAATAGTGCAATTACTAAAATAAAATTAACAGAATCTCATAGCATATTTGCAATTCCTTTGTCACGGTAACCTATATACAGTCATTTAAGTGTCAGCTACACTATTCACTCACTTTTTTGATTGCTTGTGCCTCTAGCTTTCTGCTAAATTAATAACCACAAGCACAATGATAATTTTAGAGATAGATACATTTGATTAGAAAAGTAAAAATTGATTCTAGCTTACTCCATGATGAACACCAACTGGCTGAGCCTGCCAAACTACTCTGAGGCAAATACATGCACATTGACAGAGTTGGGTTCACTATCAAGTTTGGAACAATTTACCAGTTATACTAAAGTTATATGTTGTATGATAAAATAGAATAATAAATGACAGATGCCTGCAGAAAATATTGTAATTAATTAAAAATATGCAGTTTAACTTACCAAGAAGGAAACTCCTAACCAGAATAAGCAGAAGAAGGTAAAAAAGAATTATGCTTTTTGGGATATCGAAGATCCATTTATACTGAAGTTATATTTCCTGGTGTGTCCAATATACTGTATAACTTTAGAACTACTAAAGTTTGGTGCCTAAGTTTTGCACAGTGTCAACTAAACCACTTAGTTTTAATAAACTACATATTTTAAGTGGTATTATAGTCTTTGAATTATTATCTTTCGGCTTCACTAGTAAGTAAGCTGATTTTTTGTTTTTGTTTCAAACATCTGCCATGTTTATAGTCTCTCAGCTTTGCTCTGTCAGTTACAACCTATGCAAGAATAATTGTGTTGTAACTTGTGCCATTTCACCAAATCACTAAAGGAACAACAAGTGTGTTAAATAATGAATGCTTGGCTTTAGGAAACTTTAAGGCAGCGTCTGAAGCTCCTGACCAATGAGAAATCAGACCTCCAGACCCAGCTGATGGACTGTCATCACCAAATTGAACAGGAGGGCAAGGTAACTATGTGGTTTTGTATTTACCAACTCTTACTTTAGAGGCTGTAAATCATTTTTGTACAAATGTATTTATGCACAGATTAAAAGCTTATAACCATAACTGTCTTTTGTGCTTTACTTTTCTACCAACAAATGCAAATGAAATCTAACCTTTGTCCGGTATGCTATTACTGTAGCCACTTCCTTGTTTATTGTTCTGCTGAACAAACAGAACTTGTGTGAATTTAATATGCGGCATGTGCAGGCCGTAATCCTAATCTGCTGCTCATTAACACTGAAGACCTCCTCAAATATGTGCAGTAAGCTTCTGACTCTGGAGCAGACAGACTATTGCTGGCAGATAAAACAATCATAATCCCAGAATGCAGGCATATAACTAGATGTTGTTTGCTGTGTTTAAATCCTAGGCATTTCATAAAACCAATGATGAAAGGAGGGCATATCTTTCTGAAATAGCAAAGGTAAGCATCCCTTTCAGAAAATGTTACCAGCTGACTTGCACTATTCCTTACACATCAATAAATATTACATACCATGCATGGTGTAAGTGGATAGTTGTTGCAAAGCCGTGTGCAGAGCAGGCTGCTTCTTGCTCTACATCTTCTCTCTGAGGCCTAGTTATAATTTCTCATTCATCTTCTGCTGCAGTTATGTAATAGGTGAGTCTTGAACCTGATAGGGAGCCAAGGACTTTCAGCTTCAGGAGCAACAGCATATTTCTTTAGTGTGTTGTTAGAGAAGCTCAAAAAAACTATGCCGTATCACATAACATTCAAAACAAACATACATTTTGTACTCAAGTGTTTATTTAACAACAAATTAAATATATTTCACAGCTATCTTCAACTCTTGAAGCCCAAAGAAGACCACACAGAGCTGTAGAAGGCAAACAGAGAAGGTGGGGCAAAAAACTTACTTTCTTTCCTGTTTGAAATTAGTCTAAGGTTGAGCCCCTCAGTAACTCTCCTCTCCCCCTACCTGTGCACTCGATATTACAAATTTAACGTTCAACTTCTGCTATCTACTGATATTAAACATATTTTACTATATGTAACACTTGGTAACTTTTTACCTTAAAATACAAATACCAAAAAACATTGAAACAATAGCCTCTGATTCATTTGATTATTTTTTCTGACATGTAACTGAAAAATAATTATTATGATAACTAAATATGTCTTGTTTACAAAATTTTCTATTTGGTAAGTGTAAGTGAGAGGCTACTTTACCATCTTGCAACACACATAAATGTTTGCCCTAATGCAAAAAATTAAGAGTTAAGTTTCAAGTTAATTTACCAAGTTAGAAAAAAGGTAATTATGAAGGAGTGAACCTGAAAGTGTAACAGATGTACCTAAATAGATAGTAGACACTATATGTGTACATTTGCTTTAATTATTAATTAATTCACGTGCATGTTTCGCTCTTTTGAAACTAAGAGTGAAGCTGAGCAGCCGGAAAGTGGAGGCTGATAATAAGAAAGCAGAGGAGCCACAAGAAGATGTAGGAGGAACAGCTGCAACAGGAGGAGGAGGAGAAGGAGGAGGAGGAGGAGGAGGGGTGACAGCTGAGAGAAGAAAAGAGAAGAAATCCCAAAGGGGAAGCAGGTTACCAACCCTCAAACACTTTCTGAAACACTAGCCCCAACCTTTGGCTGCTACAGTATTACTTTATTGTTAGTCTCCCCTTTCCAGATGTACAGTGCTGTGCAAAAACAGGTAACAGGTCTTAAACAGGTTTTTAAGAAAAGCTCTAGACCAAAAAAGGTATATCAATGTACAAAAATACACAAAATTACAAAAACCATTAGAGTGTAGACCTCTGCCAAGGCACTGGTCCTATCTCACAATGGTAAAGATATGGTGCCCAGACCTGGACCTAAACTGGAAGATCTTCAATTTCAGGGGTAAATGCTCTTTCCCTTGAGCCACAAAACCTATGTACCTTACAACAGAAAAGAAAAAATATGCTAAAACTAGTAATTTGTTCTTTTATTGAGTGAAATGAGTATCTATGGTCTGTATTTCAAAATGGTAAGGAAGCCTTTAAAACATTCCTGGGTCTAAACAGTGATCTGGATCCACCCATTTCTTCCTTAGCCCATTATTGGCCTTTCCTGAAATGTTCATAATCAACATAATACATACAATTCTGTATTTATTAAAGCACACTTTGTTAACAGCATTTTTCACACCTCACTAAAACTTTTGCACAGTACTGTATATTTGCATTGTTTTACTGTATATTTGCATGTTTTATACTGTAAAGGCCACAGTTGGTATGCAAATTCAGTTTTTATTTCTTCCAGTTGATGACTACTGTTAATGTAGTGAGATAAAGTGCCATATTAAAGTGTGCTACATTACAATGAATATAAATGAACCCACATTTGTTCTGCCAGTCCAGTCTGTTCTTTTGTAAAAGTAAAAATCACAAAGATGAAAAAGATTACATGCTGTCAGATCGCGGAGGTCATGTGCTAAGGTGTTTGTTGCCTGCTGAGTTTGACATTTTCACAGTATTTTTTTATTCAAAGCACCTCCTACCTCTTACATTACGCATACCGCACAACCACGCAACATCCAACACTTCATGTGTAGTTCACCCACAGACAAACCAGCCTGCTCCCGTTCCACCTACTGACCGCCTTTTAACATGTGGGTGGGAGAAAATCTGTATCCAGTGAGTAGGAAAATGTGCCCACTTTATTTTCTACAGTTTTGTTTTGATAGTTGAGTTTGAGAAGTGGTCAGAGCTTATCCATGGACAATATATATTTACAACTTTTTTAGGCACACATGTAAATGTCAGATTGTGATGGTTTCTCTAATCTGGTTTTGAAGTAAATTCTCATACTGTCTGTAATGTCAGATTTAAAAGGTCTGTATGCCAGAATCGTGGTTGATATTTAAGACATTATATGTTTTTTATATGTAAAATATATATAAAAATCATCAAAACATCAAAAAACATAGACACAGTGAAAATATAATAAACTTCCTGCAAAATGCCTATTCTTGAGTAGGAAGTGATTTGTTGAAAGTAACTGTGGCAAAGCACTTCAACTCCTGACTCCATCTAGTGGTATATGGTGGTATCGTATTTAAACACAAACGAGAATTTCAAACGGATCGGTGCAGTGTCTGCAGTAATGCGGTCGTTGTATCGGTCTGTTGTGGTGAAGAAGGAGCTGAGCCGAAAGGCGAAGCTCTCGATTTACCGGTCGATCTACGTTCCTACTCTCACCTATGGTCATGAGCTTTGGGTCATGACCGAAAGGACAAGATCCCGGATACAAGCGGCCGAAATGAGTTTCCTCCGCAGGGTGGCTGGGCGCTCCCTTAGAGATAAGGTGAGGAGCTCGGTCACACGGGAGGAGCTCGGAGTAGAGCCGCTGCTCCTCCACATCGAGAGGAGTCAGCTGAGGTGGCTCGGACATCTGTTTCGGATGCCTCCTGGACGTCTCCCTGGGGAGGTGTTCCGGGCATGTCCCACTGGGAGGAGGCCCCGGGGAAGACCTAGGACACGCTGGAGGGACTACGTCTCTCGGCTGGCTTGGGAACGCCTTGGGGTGCCCCCGGTAGAGCTGGAGGAAGTGTCTGTGGAGAGGGAAGTCTGGGCATCTCTGCTTAGACTGCTGCCTCCGCGACCCGGCGCCGGATAAAGCGGAAGAAGATGGATGGATGGATGGAGAATTTCAAAACAGTCTCATAGTAAATACATTTTTTGAATTTCAATTTGATTTTAGTAGTGACCCTGTCTTTCATGTGGGAGATCAGGGATTTGATTGCCCGATGTGGAGCCAAGAACTCCAGCCACACTTTGTGCCAGTTCCAAGCCAGGATAAATGGGAAAGGTTGTGTCAGCATGGGCAGCTGACATAAAAAAAAAATAAAATAAAAAAAACTATGCCATAATTAGGTGTCATATATCATATAGGCCAATCCATGAAAAATTGTAGAGAAGCTGAAATGGACTTCTTCTTAATTTTTCTTTACATGACTAAAAATATCTTAGTGTGGGCATGAAAACGACAATGCTGTCCTGAGCAACCTACTATATGGAAGAGAGGAGATGCTAAAACTTAAAAATGCTTTTAAAAACCTCTGTAGACCCAAACTCAAGGAAGGCAGTTGTCTGACGTGGACGACTGGGGAGTTTTAAAACAGTCTTGTAGAGTTAAGGCACATAAAAAAGCTAAATTGCTATATGCCATCTTAACTAGTGAGTGTTTTATCACTATCTTTTTTCCTCTAAAGGTTCAGTCATATTTCTTGAATGGCTGGCTAATCACTGCCTCATCCTAAATACACTGCAGTGACAGGTTGTTTGGCTTAGATTAATGACTTCATTTTAAGATAGCAGGTCAATGTTGCTGTATAAAAGATTGAGAAAATTCACAGTGCTGCCTTTTATCCACTTTCTATGTGCCTTCTCCCAGATTTATACTCAAGCTTATTTTAGTTTGGTTCACTGCAGCCTGCCCATGAATCACTGTACACCAGAGAACAGACCATGACATCTTAAGCTGACAGGTTACACATAGTGACAAATGGCTCCAGTATCTGTCAGAACCAAACTGTCTCAATGCCGGTTGTCTGCCATCTTAATCCAGTCAGGGTTCTGTCAGCTCTGTATAGCTTTGAACGTGTCAAAGATGGACAGTAAAGCATGTGAGGGTTTGTGCATGCACGTGTGAATACATTTTCTTCTTCACCATAAACTAAAGTTTTTTGTTTTTGCCACATCAGTAAAATTATGATTGTGAGAGTCGAGTCAATGGGTGCGTAAATGGTCAGTGTGTGTCTGTGTCAGTCCTGCCTCTAACCATTGTCATTGCCATTGTCCTTTGTGTTCCCCGCCTAAGGCATGCCACCACTAACAGAATACACTTAAGATGAATAAATGTATACATTTTATCATTAGGGTAATTGGATTTGTATCATGTTTAAAGAAGAAGCTCTATAGTCACTGACATAATATTGTTTGTAGATACAGCATGCCAAAATGTAATTCCTAGTATGTCTGTTTAACTTCTGATTTTTAATATACATTTATTGAGGTAACATGTCATATCACATGATTCTTGCTAATGCATAAAACAATGCAATAAACATGATAAATAAACAAAAACCTGCATCAGTTTAAAAAAAATGTCTTAGTCATGCTGCAGGGGAAAATATTCCAGACTCATTTTAGGCACTCAGCCCAGTGTATGGATGCAAATGTCCAAAGCAAATGTCATTATTGTTGGCCAGCGCCCTTACTGTGGCCTTATTGTTTCTTGATTGTACTTGATCACTCCTGAATAAACATTACAGTTTCCTCTGAAGAGAATTTATCCAACAGTCTGTGTTGTAATATTATAAGTTACAAGTAGTTAACAGTGTAGGCCAGTGGTTCTCAGACTTCACATCAAGTAACGCATCAGAAAATTACCATCTTTATGGGGTATAATGCAATGAAAATCTAGGTCTATTGAAATACATATATAGATGTTTACATTGTCAACATAGACAGTTGTATTTCTATGTAACTAATCCAATATAATCTACTGAATTTGAGCTAAAATAGAAATATGAAGTACGAATATAGTAATGCATATATAATGGCTGTTTCAAAATGTCATACAATGCTTTGCAGAACTACCTGTGCCACAGTTTGAGAACTGCTTTGTCCATTCTGGTTTGCTCTTTACCCTCTGGTATAAGATATTCTACTCTTTTTTTCCTCAGAATAAATTTAGATGGAACTGCCTTGTCACTCCTCAGTTTGTGACGCACACCAGAGCCCTGTGGATCCCTAAAATAGAGTTTATTTTTAGGGAAAAATCTTCACTCGGTGCCACTTCAAGATTTGGGGACATCTGCCTGCAAAGTCTGCTTGTTTTTTTTGTCATAATTAAAATAACTTTGCAAATAGCAGTATCTTCTCCTGCTAAGAGCTCTTGATTGGAGGTCCCGCTGCGCTTGTCGTGTTCATGTAAGATGAATAAAAACGCTTGGAGAAAACTAATTGTGATCATGTTGCATATTACTTTGAAGCTGCCTTGCACATTTTGAACTGAATTTGAGCTCCTTAGAGGCCAGTAATGTATACAGTGGATAAGCGTGTTGCATAACATCTCACGTGCCAATACAGGCTACACATAAGGCTGCATTGTGTCGATTCTTAAGGGTTTTTGTAAAATCTGTCTAAATGTTATAGAGGTTTTATACAATCCAGCCACAATGAGGTGTCACAGACCTCATTGTGCCTGTCCAAAGCCCAGATAAATGTAGAGGGTTGTGTCATGGAAAGGCATCTGGCGTAAACACTGAGGCAGATGCTTTGCTGTGGTCACCCCAGAGAGGAAAAGCAAAACGAAATAAGAAGTTTTAGCAAGATTTAGACATAGATTGTACATTTTTGTTAATGTTGTAGTCAGCAATCCTTTAAGAGTGAATGTCATAGCAATAATGGTCTGTAAAAAGGGAAAGATGTATCCCCCAGCTGATTTTTGTTTTATGCAGTTGGAAGAAAGGGGTATGGGACCAGTATAGCATCCCAAGCACGGGTGGTTAAGCGTGGGCTCGCATCCTAATGAGGTGGGGGTGCTGAATGAAAATCACGACACGAGTGACGTGGTAGTGAGGGAGAGCTATGGAGAGAAAAAAAAGAGGAGGAGGAGGTGGAAGGGAAATATGGGAGGGGAGGCAGCTGCTACCTATTGCATTTCAAGCCCGTGACTGCTACTGGTGCGGTGGTGGTGGTGGTGGTGGAGGACTTCATCAACCGGACAACAAAGGGACACACACCGGCGTGAAAGGGGGTAGGCTACTGCAGAGTGGACCCCTGGTGTCAGCAGCGAATAGCACTTTCTTCACATTGAGTGGTCCATAAAAAACTGTCACACTGGAGGTTACTGAGGAGTTGATCTCACGAGTTGGTAAGTATTAACGTCATAATTCAGCTGTTGCGCATTATTAACATTGTAAAGGCTTTGGGATATGCCATGTTTGATGTACTGCTGTGTTATGGACGTTTGCGCATTTTTTAAAGTTAACTTTAAGCTACTGTAGCCTCAGATTAACTTAAAGCTGTATGGCATGCTATAATTTTCTATCAGGTCTAAATTTTCCCTATCAATCATTTTTGTCCAATATAAACTACGTAGTCTATCAGAGTTAAAGCATTACGCACTGCCCCTAAATTCTGCGCTATCACCCCATGCTCACTTAACATTAAAGTAACAGTATACCACATCAACAACTTCTTAACGGTAAAAATAATGGAAAAATGTAAATGTTTTGTTTTGTTTGGGACGCTTGGAAAGCCAGTGTTAACCCAGTAGCTGCGTGAAGCTGTTGAATATTCATAAAGCGCGTAATACAATGGGGCTAAATCGATTCGTGATCGTGGCTGTGTGCCCCCGTCCCGTCCCTCTCCACCTGCCCAATGTCAGACGCGGTAGCCGTGTAACACACTGTCCGCTGCTCGGCTTAACCGCACTTAATCTGTCATTAGGGGGTTATTTTCAGACGTGGACTATAGCTACACAGAAACCAGACGTCCAAACCACCACGGTTAGTTGTCGTGTTTGTGTTTACTATGTGAACTTTTTCCCCCCAGGCTTATCAATACTTTCCGTTCTTGTTTCGCAGATAGTGCCGCTGTCCTTGTGAGCCTCGGTTTCGCCATGGAGACGGAGCACTTTGACGACCGAGACAAGGGTCAGAGACATGGCCGCTCTAACGCCAAGATAAACGGGGTGATGAGCCCCACACACAGCGCCCACTGCAGCCTGTACCGGACCCGCACGCTCAAGACTCTCAGCGCCGAGAAAAGAGCCAAGAAAGTGCGCTTCTACCGCAACGGGGACAAGTACTTCAACGGGATAGTTTACGCCATTTCTGCGGACAGGTTTCGCACTTTTGACGCACTCCTGGCCGACCTGACGCGCTCCCTGTCGGATAACGTGAACCTGCCCCAGGGCGTGCGCACCATCTACACCCTCGACGGGTCAAGGAGGATCACTACCATTGACCAGCTAGTTGAAGGTACAGTGTAAAAGATAGCCAGGCCAATTTGACATTTCTGTCCCTATAGCCTATGTAAAAACACAGTTATTCAAAATGAACAAGCTTACATGCGCCTACAGGCCTACCTATACTCTAAACCTAAAACTCTACTTGAAAAGTCCCTCAGTCCCTTCAAAAGACAATGTCTGACCTTATACTGCTAATGAGCTGCCATTTTATCTGATGTCTTTCTGCTAGTCGTCTTCTTGTGCCCTGAAATAACCTAATTCTGTATAAAAACGTAGCCAAATAGAAAGTACACATATTTTACAAAGTAGTCTATGTATAGATGAATTAATAGGACAAAACGGTAAACAGATTCAAGGATATGAACAAAACTCCTCCTCAATGTGCTATTTTACACACCACCCACAATCCTGCATAATGCCTGTTGTTGCTTAATTATCAACAAACTATTAATACATGTAGCATTGTGACCAACAGGCAGTGGACTTTGTATGCAAGTAAAGTTTAATACTGGTCACATAACAGCAGTTTTACCTAATAACAAGAAATGATGTACAATTACTTTACCTTACAACAATGACTCACTGAGAACTTGACTAGCACTGCTTCATAGAGTGGATAATCAAACATAGCTGTAGATTATTTCTATTAAGATTATATCACCATTGACAATATGTTAATAGAACTCTTAAATGGTAGATATATTTGTTTTACCCCCGTTTTCTTTGAGACCTGAGAAACACATTTTGACAGTCTGACAACCCTACTTTTTTCCCTTTTCAAACCGTTGACAGGTGACAGCTACGTCTGCAGCTCCATCGAAGCGTACAAAAAGTTGGATTACACAAAAAACGTCAACCCAAACTGGTCAGTGAACGTCAAAGCAGCCGCAGCAGCCTCCCGTGGGCCTCAGTCTCTGGGCAGTGCCAAGACACAACAGGACAGCCGCGAGTGTAAGGACTTCATCCGTCCGAAGCTGGTGACTGTGGTGAGGAGTGGAGTCAAGCCTCGCAAAGCCGTGAGGATCCTACTGAACAAGAAGACCGCTCACTCTTATGAACAGGTCCTGACAGACATCACTGACGCCATAAAGCTGGACTCTGGGGTGGTGAAGAAAATCTACACACTAGAGGGAAAACTGGTGAGCATCTGAACACTTACAATGCTACATAACTTTATTTACAGTCATTTTGCTGTTGCTTTATTTGATTCTCTTCAAAGGAGACTGAAAAAATACACTAATCAGGCATAACATTATGACCACCTGTCTAATATTGGCAGCATCAAACCAGCCTTAACTTCTTCAGGAATTTAAGCTACTGTAGGTTGTCTGTTGGACTGGACAACATGGGCCAGCCTTCACTCCCCACCTGTGTCACCTCTCGTCGGGTCACCACTGTTCCTTCCTTGGATAATTTTTAATAGATACTGACCATGGCAGACCAGTAACACCCCACAAGAGCTGCAGTGTTGGAGCTCTGACGCCTTGTCAGACTCATTCAAATCTTTGCCCATTTGTCCAGTTGGCTTCTAACACATCAACTTTAATGACAACATGGTCACTTGCTGCCTAATATATCCCACCCACTAACAGGTGCCATGATGAAGAGATAATTTGTGTTCACTTTACTTCTCACTTTCCCTGTCAGAGATCATAGTATTATGCCTGATCTGTGTATATTGTTGGCTGCATTTGAGAACACTAAATAACAATCATCTTTGAACACTGCACATTCAAAAACACTTTCTTCCCCCTTCAAGACAATTTTATTTAATAAGCATTTGAGGCCTACATTGAGTGTTACTATGGCACCAGTCATCAAGCTTGAAGTTTAATAGCACAGGTATTGGCATTTGTTAACTTGCAAGGTTGCAGTTTTACTTCAAATGTCATGTCTGCATTTGAACATAGATTCTGTTGTACGCAAAAAGATGTTGCACTAAAACATAAAACTGTAGTAATGATTTTTTAATGATGTAGGTAGTATTGCATTTGAGACACTTAGGCATCAGGATCAACAGACTGAGGAAGCATGAAAGCAGATTAATAATTAATGTTAGTCCTCATTTGTGTTGCAGGGGGTTTTTATGAATGAAAAACAGCCGTGTCCCTATTCACACACACACGCACGCACGCACACACACACACACACACACAGAGAGAGAGAAAGTGCGACACACAGTTAGAAAGAAACCATAGCCAAAAAAAGAAGGTACTGCTGACAAAAATCTATGAATGGAGTCTGGTTGTCTCACCCACACCGTCTGCCTTTACCTCTGCACAAGATAAATCCCAGTCACAACCCCCTTGATAGTCCACCCACCTTTTTCATCTCCAACTTCCTGCAGTTGAGGCTATAAAAAGATTAAACGCTCATTCACATACACACTCCACTTCTGCAGGGAAATGTGGCATTATACCATAAATGCAAAGGTAAATTTATTTTCAAGGTAAACAAATATATCCCTCCAAGTGTTGATTTTTCACATTTTTACATGTTATTGCACAGAGCTTGAGATGTTGAGGTTCTCTTTGGGAGTGATGAGAATGGATAGGATAAAGAGTGACAACATCGGAGGGACAGCTCATGTGAGATGTTTTGGAGGTAAAGTCTAAAAAGCTTGACTTGGAGGATGCAGAGGTTAGAGCTGGTAGGTAGGAGGCCTAGAGGAAGACCAAAGCGGAGATTTATGGATGTAGTGAAAAAGAACAAGTTAGAAGAGGATGCAGAGGATAAGGTTAAATTAAGGCCAAAAGGGAGCCAAAAGGAAAAGTATAAGAACCTGTTATTGCATTTTCAGTTCTCTATCTTTAATGCTGTATTTTACTCCCTTACTTCCTGACTATTGTGACAGTCACTCTTCCTTGGCATCATAGGAACTTACCATTATTTTGAGGCAGATTGCTTTTGACGCCAAGAGCGCCCCGCTATTTGGTGTCACGCAGCAGTAATCGTCTCATAAATGGGTAATTTGTGAGTCATTCTCATAAATACCACCCCATTCCCCATGGGCTTGATTGCCATTTTAGTGATTCATGTTATCATTTATCTCTGTCCTAAGGATTTATGGTCATGTATTTGCATTCATGTTCTGTGTCAGGAGCTGTGTATTTAGTGGTGCTCATTTTTTTTATTTGACCTAACCATAGACGTATACTTTATATCTAACATTAAAAGGGATTCGATTTTTCCGAACCTTCCTATTGTGGGTTAAAACTCGCACTTTTTGCTCCAGCAATTTCTGTGGTCGCCATTGGTTACTGCTGTCCTGGAGATTACACAATAATTGCTGCTCTCGCACTTCTGCATTGGGGAGGAAGACTGTTATGGTCAGGCTATTTTTAGAAATGATATTGATTGGGTCTGTAGGCATGGTTACACTCCCACTGCCACCGAATGGGCTGGGTTGAATGCAGCTTTTTGTTTCAACGTAAGCCTAAAATTATTTAAGAGCATTATTGATAATTTCACATCACTAGAAGTTGCTTGAAAAAGTCCAGGTTTGTACCATCAGATGCAGTTGTGTGCTAGTATATTCCTAATTTATAAATATTAGCATACACACACACACACACACACACACACACACACAAAGGTGAATAATAGTGGGTGTACAACATTGCAGCAATCACACAGTAAGATTAACAGTCAGATAATGGTCGTTAAACTTCTGTGAGAATAATCCAAATATCGATGTCAGTAAGGTTTTGGAGTACTTTACTTCCTTCTTGTCAATTTGATTGATAATGAATGTCAAAATAATATACAATACTGTGAAATAGTGTTAGAAAGTTATGAACAAAGAATTCACAAAAAATACAAAAAAAGTAGGAAAAATTCACCAGTCTTATCTCAAAATGGTAATAGTGGCCAGACCTGGACTCAGACTCGAAGATCCTCTAGTTCAGGGATAAATGCTCTTTTATCTCACAATGGTAAAAAATCTAATAAAACTATATCTCAAAATGGGATAGAATCCCTTAAAATACTCCTGGATCTATACAGTGATCTGCATCCACACCAAAATTCATCAGTTTGTAGTTTGACTTTGTTATAGTGAAATTTCATTGTAGGTATAGGACTGTGATGGTTTGGTCACAGAGTCACATGTAGCTACATTATTGATTATCAGCAGCCACAGGAGTAATTACCTGAGTGTGCATTGGTTTAAGGTTACTTCATGGGATTAAGTAAAGTGTGTGTATTTGTATGTAGGCCTAAGGAAGTCCTTGTGTTAGCCGAGCTGTGTCATTCATTGAGCCTGTGGGCAGAAGTAGGTTTCTGGGCCTCTCTGTCAGTATTTGCTGAGTCCCGATAGACCTGCAGATCCTACGCAGGGACCATCTAAGTATTCAAGATCTGCCTCCTGCTTCCATTAACCCCGGTAATGAGGCCAGAGGCAATGGGCTACAACATACATCTCCATTTGCACTCATTTTACTCTGTGTCCTCGCAGTGCCACAACCATCAAGGCTGTTTGAATAAATGATGTTGTATAACTGTATGCACTACTTTTTAAAGTTGCTTTAAAATACTGTGGCTTAGGAAAACCATGATGAATACTGGGTAATGTTAATGATTAATTCTCATCTATTATTTAAAAGGTTATGAGTAGACCCTTGAGGATGCCTTGTTGTTAATGACAAAGCATCCTGTTGAAGTCTATTGAGTATATTTATGAAGGCTTGGTTGCTCTTAGAGACTGTTGTTCAACAATGTCATAGCTGATAATAGCTTCTGTTGATCATTGCTGTCTCTGTAGTTTAACAGAAAAGTGGCGTTAAGAGTTTAGTATTATGTTTAATGTATGCACAGATATTTACAGTTCATGGACACATTACAAAACTTTTGATCATCTACAAACTCTCATGGGAAGGTCATTCTCATTTAAGATGGGGACCAGACAAATTATTGAAAAAGTATATTGATAAACAAGTTATTAATACATGTTGTTTTTTTTTGTTAAAGTCTGGTTAATAAAAATATTATGGTGGGCCATCAGTAGAAAACACTGTGCTTAATTTTACCAACATTTTGGTTGAACAGTTAATGTACATATTCTGAAACTAAAGAGCTTCAAACTGCATGGTATAGTGTTATAACAATGCATAGGTAACTCATAGGTGAACATTTGATACGGCCTGATACTTTCCCGCTGAGAGCTCTCTCCACTGTGGTCTTTCTGTGTCTCATATTTCTCCTGGTAACATGAGAAATGAGCTGAGGTAGGCTCTATCTGGTTACATCACATCCACATAGTTTCATGTCCGCCTATAGTGGACTATCCCTTCACTTTACAAGAGTGTCCCGGAAGTGTCAAAAAGGTGTTCATTCTGATCATGTCATAATCAAGGCCTTTTTTATGGGTTGATATTAAAATCTGGTTATCTAGGTTTTAAATCATTTTGTTTGATAAATGTTGCAGATAATATGTATATATAAGTTCAAGTCATCACACAACTCTTGTTATTCCTTTATGTTTCTTTCTCTTAATGTCTTCTTCCCTTTTGACGTTTCCCTTTCCCAGTGTGCAGTATTTCGCAGATTGATTAGGCATAGGCCAAATGTTTTTATATACACAATATACATGTACATAGAGGTAAAACCATGTGTAGCTACAAAAAGTGGCTGGCACATAAGAATAAAACTTAATTGGTTTTGGAAATACATTACATTCATACATTTAGGATATTTTTTTGTCTAAGTCTTTAGAAAAAGTCTGGATTTTCACCTGGAAAGTCCTGGAGGTGCTCTGTTTACCACGATCTCACTATTTTCTCGTAGTTTGTGTAATGATTTTGATCTGGTTGCTTAGGAACAGGCTGCCCAGTTATGATGTCATGCACAGAGGGATGGCGTAGTTGGATTTGTCTGATCAAGAAGTTAGCCGGCCCGTAAGTGGCTTAGCACACGGACACGGCGGCCCTATTAATACATCTAAGCTCTGTTTACACACACACACAGACAAAGACACGCACACACAACAGAGACACTAGTGGGCTCCAGCTGCCAGCCCCAAGTCTCATACTTACACAGCCTGTGACTCTGTTTAATCCACTCATCTAGATTGCTGCTCATGCATCAATAGACATTAACTGTAGCTGTCAACGGCCAGTGTGTTAAGTAATGCTTCATAGGCTAAGACTGGATATAGCCTGATTTTGTGTGTCTCTGATTAACAAGGGAGGCTAGTGTCTGACTCTCCAACTTCACTAAACTATCATGAAGTTCTAAGCAGGGAAGCTATGTATTCTTTTAGAGTTTTGTGATATATAACAGTACAACCTGAATTAAAGACATTATTTAAACAATACACTAGTATGATTGCGGGCGACACATTTTAATGCCAGATCATTTTATTCATCAAATTATTATAGCCCAATTTACAGAATGAGTTATTTTCGGCACATGCAAATGTTCAAAACTGTTAACCAAACAGTACTGAGACTTCCTATCTTGTACACTGCAATTTTTTTGGCATTTTATACATACATTTTATTGTGGCATTTTCTTTGTCGAGAAAAGCTTTAGTTACTCGCATGTCATAGTCTTGAGCTTTCAATCTTACACAGATTTCTATATCTTTGGTACTTTCTTATTTTCTTTAGATTACTGATATTGTGAAAATACTTAACATAATATGCTGAGAAACTGTGAACAGTAATTTCTTTTTTGCATTGCTGAAAGATGAACATTATAATTGTCCTGATCCTGCTGCTTAGACACTGCAGAGTCCTTTTGTATATTGTATCATTTGTATATTTTCTGCTCAGTCATACCATGCCCACTTCCTGTTATGTTTTCTGCTGTTTTCTGTCTGTCTCCACATGAGGCTGACACATGTTTACACTGATTTAATTGCTCATGTTAAACCCAGGTCAGTATTATATATATGGGAGCAGCTGGGTCGTCCCTCCATCACTATCTGCAGTGCAGCTCTCTCTCTCTCTCTCTCTCTCTCTCTCTCTCTCTCTCTCTCTCTCTCGCCCTCGCCCTCTCTCTCTCTGCATCGCTGGCCTGTTCCTGCTTTTGGCAACACTCTTTTATAAGCCTCTGTCTGCCTTCTCTGTGCCTCTGTAGCTCCTCTCCTCACTGAGGGTCTCCAAGTTTTCCCCATCACTCTGTTTTTCTTGGCACATTTTAAAAATGTTATGCAATGCTGTTTATCATTTTGCTCCTTTTCTATACAGTATGTTTTTGTTGGCAGTCTTTGCTCATCCTCCTCTGTGTCTCTCCCGTCTCTGTGTGCCAACATGCCACTGTTTTTACGCCTATTTAGCTCCTGTTTAATTAGCGCACTCGGCACACACCCCCAAATCCTACAGCTTGAGCATATGGCACCCCCACCCCCCCCACTCTAAGTCTTCTTCTCTCTATTTCCTGCCATAAATAAACCGTTGTATAGGAGCTCCTTTTACTTGGACTGCATGATTGATGTAGTAATCTGAATTTGGTGGTACTGGTGATATCATATTTTGTAGGAGGACTGTGGGAAGTCCATCTGGTGCTGCTGATTTGCTGAGTCACAGTTAATGGTGCAGCATTGAAGTATGTTTGGGTGAGAATTATCAACCAGTAAGCTCTGCTTTGTCCACTGCAGTGGTGGAAACTAACTAACTGGATACTTTTACTTGAGTATATTTAGTCGTAGTAGAAGAAATAGTAGTAGCATCAGCAGTAGTAAATGTAGCAGAGGTAATAATAGTAAAGCAATTGTTGCATTAGTACTAATATTAGTAGTAACTGCCAAAGGGCAATATATCAGAAATTTACTGTTATGATATCAGCAAATGTAATATCCATATCACAAGAAAATAATCTATAGCAGTAATGGCATGGTTTTCCATCTGACAGAAAATATATCTAAAAAAAAAAAAATACCTGATTTAGTCTGATTCCTCAATGTAGCTCTGGCTTAAGCTTGTAACCTTGCCCTGGTTTAGTCCTTGCTAAGTTTAGATTTTGCCCCAGTTTTGATGAGTAAATAAAGAGATTTCTATCCCAGCTTATTCAACATACAGTATTTATCACATATGTTTTTCTAATATAGATGTGCAGCCCTACTTTGCCTCTTTACACTCAATACTTTAGTAAGAAAGTATTTTTTTAATTATATTGACTAATAGTACTTTAATTTAAGCAAATTTGGAGTACTTTTATTCCATTCCTGGTCAACTGCATTGAAGCACACTTAACAGATTGCACATAAAAACACCTTTCTTAGTCATTGCATGTGCTAGCTCCTACATCTCTCTGTCTTCTGTGTCCATTCCTCTCGTTCACTTAGCCTGTGTATGTCTCTGTCAGATAGTTGGACAGATTGAGCCCTTTCTGGAGTCAGAGGAGCTGCTGCCAAATGAGGATCGATGGCAGACGTTTTGACAGACACTGTTTCAAACCACCACACTCGCACCGTCTGACTCACACACGTCCTGACTCACTCAAATCTTTGAGCCGCATCTACATTTGAAAGACGGATCTGTTTATGCATTCAGTTTCATCCTCATCTGACAGAGATTATATAAATACTGAGTGCAATAAGAGGGAAATAAGGCACAATAAGATAAGTTTTGTTGAGTCAATTGGTGAACCAAATGTTAAAATAGATAACAGTAATATAACAGTATTAACTTAAGTGTTGCTTAAACTTTTCGAAGTGTAATTTTCAGTAAAAACTTAGCAAATTAATCCCTTAGAAACTTGTGTGTGGGCGCCTGGGTTTGCCAACTATTAGAAAAAAAGATACTGAGAGATAAGTTATCTGATTAACATGTAAAAAATTACACCTTTTATTTCAGTATAAGACATGTTGCGTTACGTGACAGTTGTATACATATCTTCTGCCTATTCCTATTGTTGGTTGCTGGTGGCTGGAGGCTATCCCAGGAACTATGGGTCTGAAGCAGGATACATCCTAGACAGTGGCCTGTTCATTGCGGGGCATGCTTCTAGAGGCATACACTGACCCACAGTATGTCCACGCTGAAAGAAATATGCTATTATAGTTTTGGTATGTTTAATGCACAATCAGTGTACTCACGTAAAACTAAAAAACAAGTCAACATCTTATACCGCTGAGCCTACACTTCATCAAATCAAGATCAGATCAAAAAGTACAGATAAAAAGGAAGAGAAAATGAACAAACAAAGTCATTCCTTACCATCTTTCTCAGAAACATACTGCAGCTGGTAAAAGTTTTGTTTATACCAGATGAAAGGCAAACAGTTTTTAGAGAAGCCCAGTTTTAGTAAAGTTTTGTGCTCCCCCCGTGGAGAGCAGGAGTCTTATATAAGTTAGTTATGTAACAGCAGCCTGGCGGTGGGACGGTGTGTGCTGGTTTAGATGAATGCAGTAACTGTGGTGCCAGCTCGGACTTCTGCCGCTCAGTTAACTGGCCTCATGTCACCGCTGCTCTCTTCCCCCCTGTTTGCCTTTTATCTCATCCCTTGTTCCTGAGCCATAACTTCCATTTCCATCATGTCAGGTGTGTTGTAGATCAGATCTGTGTGCAGTGAGCTGAGGCAAAGTGAGGTCATGACAGGAACAGGCTTCCATCGGTGCTCAGCCTGGTCTTCACTATTTTACACAGATTTCTGTCTCATGTTACTGTCTGGAGTGGCCATGCTTGCTGTCAATTATGCTGTCTCAAAATATTAAAGAAGAATCCCTTTGGGAATAAAACATGTTCGGGCTGACTCATTTTTGTAATATGCCTCAAATACTGTATAACCCTAACAGACTGGTACAAGCTGGCAGCATGTCATACTCCAGAGCAACATTTTTACACATATTTGTAAGATATCCTGTGGCATTTTTCAACAAAGAGGAAGTTACTTAATAAGAAAAAAAGTGAGCTGCAAGAGGCATTCCACTAACTTTACAGGAGAAGCAAAAAAAGTCCACTCTTTGATCTGACTTCTCTGAAAAAATGTAGTCCTAAAAGCTCAAATATTCACAAACGCAAATGATAAAATATTACACGAAGGTCTACCCATTAATAAATTTATAAATACTTCCACCATGCCAAAAAACCCTATCATAACCATTGATGTACTCCATGTATTGAAGCAGGCTCGCTGACAGGCTTGCTCGTTCCCAGGGCAAGAAGTTTTCCCATGGGTATAATAGAAAATATAACAAGAGGGACAATTTCTTGACCGCTCAGACCCCGAGGGTCCCTCTGTTGACGGGCCTGTATTGAAGTATTTGTTCTAACACACATCATGTTGAGAATATAAAAATTACCCACAGATGCTATACCATAGAGTATATATGTCACAGTATTTATTCATCATGTTCAATTCTCTACACACTTCCTCAAGGTCATTTTAAGGACATTTACTCATTGTCGTTATCTAAAAGCCTCTTTTAATCCTTCTTGCATGTTTCTCAATTGCCTATTGTATTTCATATTCCCCTTTGTACCAGTCTGTCCCTCTGTCCGTCCCCCTCTCTTCTGTCTGTCTGTGGTGACTGTTGCAGAGCTGCAGTGTCTTCAGCACCACGGACAGCTCCACACTGATCTCATAGCAGGGACTCTATCCAAAATGCCCTGTTTTGTGTGAGTGGGATTAGGTTGACCTCACCATGCCCTTTGTGTTTTCACAGCGGGTCTATTGTGGAACCCGAGTTTACTATAATCTATTGTCTGTCTTGTTGTTTTCAGTTGCGACGGACAGCTTTTTGAAAAAATGTGAATTTAGCCCAGTGTATAGCAGCGTGTTTTTGTGTGTATTTTGAAAGTCACATTTGTATATTGCACTTCATTTGCTTTCACACTTCTGTTCCCTCTCTGCGTCTGTCAGAATATGCATTTATGTTGCTACGATGAGCTGACAGAGGCGTTCTCACCTCACTAAACCTGGATCTGACAGGCAGACTGGAAGAGCTGATTCGAATGAGCAGGCGGAGCGCGGGATTTTTCCAGCAGCTGATTCAGAGGCAAAGAGCTTATGGCAAGAAGCAGACAGAGCAAACACAATTAGGATTTTGCAGTATAAGATATGTAGGCAGCAGCTCTCTGTTCTGTGTAACACTTACTACTTTAATGGATGAGTGTGTGATGACTGTGTGCAAGAAATACTCACATTCTTTAGTAAAAGTATTGTTACTTCAAAATAACATTACTCAAGTAGAATTAAAAATACTCAACAACATTAGGGTTAGGTGTTAAGAGTTAGGGAACATCAAGACCTATACCAGATTGTGCAAGTTTCTACATTCTCCAGTACTTATCTTCCCTGGTTTCTGTGGACTGGGGAACATACTTTCACAAATGCACAGGTACTACCTATGTATGTTCCCCAGTCCATAGAAACTGGTGAACATAGGTACGGAGAAATATAGGCATGCACCCCAATGACTACTATTATCAAGACTACTACTACTACTTGGCTTGAACTCAGAACCTTCATAGCAAGGCTACCGCTGATTACCAAAAATACTTTTACTCATATACACATTTCCTTGAGTAAAGGTAAAATGTTTCTCTCAAGTAAAAGTATTTTTTCTATAATGTACTCTGACCTAAAGTACATTTAAAAAAAATTGTAATAAGTGTATCTACAGAAATCATTTTATTTTCAGACGCAGTTCTCTTTTTATTCCTATTTGTTTACATAATAACCCTGGACCAGGTGCAGTGATTTCATACTGAGTCACAGTTCCCCAGGTGAAACCAGTTGTTGTTTGGTATTTCATGAGATGTGGAAAAAAATATTTTATTTCAACTTTATAGTCAACATTGCATTTTATTTCTGCCTCTTCTGATTTGTCTAAAGTTACTGCAGCACTTCTTTTCACATTTTCTTTTTCAGTTTGCAAAGTAACACATTTCATCTGCAAATTTCTGTCAGGTCTCTGTATGGCAACAAAAACCTTAACTGACCTTTCTGTGGTGACGATTAAACAGTATTTTATGTGGCTTGGCATGAGACACACTTCATGAAACAGTGCCATCTTGTGGATCCACATGTGCAAAAATACTAAATTAAGTAGTTATTGTAGCTATATTAAATGTGTTTGGGATCCAAAGTCTACCTGTATATAAGGGTATATAATCCCTACTAAAACTCAAACAACACTGCGAGTTAGTTTTGAATCAACACCTGCAATTGAAAGGTGAAGAGTCACTCTGTTAATTGTATTTCTCTAAGGTGACACTAGGTGGCATAGTAACTGCACCAATTTATACAGTGACTTGTTATTTGTTGCATAAGAGATTTTTTGAGGTAATGATGGGAGTGTTATTTTACACCAATACAATAAATCAACTACCCAAGACACACAATTTATCTATACAGTTGCTTCGTGTTCCTTAATGATTTGATGTTATTGTTTAATTTCTATCTTTGTAAATGGTCAAGAAATAATTATTTTTCTGGTGGGTTTCTTGAAATGTGCAAATTCACCTAAGTCAGTGACGTTTCAGTGTTTGATGTCTATGAAATTGTCACTTCCCTCTCTTCTTTTCATCATCACCATTCATTTCAGTCACTCACTTGCTTCTCTCTATCTTTTGTCATCCCTTGTTCTGGCAGGAGATGTTGTGTAACCAAACCACTTCTCAGATAGAGCATTGAACCAGCGACATCAAAGTGTGTTGTTTTTGTCATTGGGAGAGGCTCAGAGCAGCAGCAGTCAGGAATAGCTTTCCTCATCTCTTTGGCTCTGTGTGTTTCTGTGTTTGTTTCCTCTTGAACTCTGGGGGATTGGGTCGAGTTTTCATCTGCCACTTTTATCATTTTATATTGCTCATTTCTGCTCAGTAATGCACTGTCATAACTGTTGTTCTCAATATCATCTTCAGATTCACATGGAAATTCAGTATTAACCATGATGTGGCTCTTTTATTGTGCTATTTAAATGACACAGTTCTTTGGTTCATATAGATACAGATGAATATAAGCTACAATATAACAACACTGTACGCTTGTAAAGCTTAGGGAAGGGAAGTAGCGGTAGGTGGCACGCTCCAGCCGTGCACTCAAACCCACAGGGCACAATCACCATGGCAACCATACTTTTCACACCCGTCTTTATCACACTGTATTTCTCTGTACGAGTTTACACTGTCTATATACAGGCTTCTCCGCACATGAACCACTAGTGTACTCTTCACCTGACACCTACACATTAATTTTTTAGCAGATTTTGTAGTTTTAGTGGATAGTACAGCTACATGGAGCCCAAGTCACTACATTTCTTGTATTAGTTTTGTCTTCATAACCTCTCCGCCTATATGGTTTATTGTTTTTCACCTTATTTGTTATAAAGGAAAAGCCTAACATTAATAACCAACTAACTAAACTAAAATGCCTCCTATAACACTGCTTTGCATCTTGTCTAGCGTAGGGCTGGGTATGGTTAAAAGTTACTATACTACTGGTGTTGAGAAAATATTTTTTATTTAATACCAAGTTTCAAAACCTAGTGGGACCTTTAATGCTCCTTTGCATGTATGAATCAAATAAATAACAGAATAAATCATACAAACTACTGGTTTTAACTTACAGCTAAGAATTTTGCAAAAAAAATTGGTCTTTTATTAAATATTTTTGTGTTTTATGATTGTAAAATATGAATTAGCTCACCATCGGTATAAAAAAGTATCACTCAGGTACAGGGATTAAAAACCAGGTATTGTTTAAGTACTGGAATCGAAAAAATTGGAACTGTACCAAGCTATTTGTAATATAGCAAAAGGCCTAAAATGAAAACTAAAATTCCACCTATAACCCTCCTTAGCATCATCTCCAGTGCAATTGTGCTTTAATTTGGATTGTTCATGTAAAGGACTACATATCTTTTGGGCTTTTGACACTGTAGACAGGAAGTAAAAGAGAGACAGAGAGGAGAAAATTAGCCCAAGGCAGGACATTCATGCAAGTGACCTCGGCTTGGTGACCCCAGTGTCGAGTATCTCTTAGGTAATCATTACTTTCTTCTTTATAAAAACTAAAACAACATCCAGTTCACGTTGGTGCGCCTCGTGTGCTTTGAGTTTCATTATTTTGAGGCTGTATTTCAACTCACTTTAGGTGTGAAGCGTTGGCATTGGACAATCCCCAGTCATTCACACCCAGAGACAGAACTGTGACACAATCTTAGGCATTTCGAATCACTAGTTTTCATCTTTAGACTATAGCTTTTACAAACATGCAAACACACAATGGAAAGGGTAGATGCGGAAGGTACTGTATATAAACGTAAACAACAAAATTGACTCATTGTGTGCTTGAATTTTAAACTCTTTATTACAATAAGACATAGACTGAATGCACTGAGCATATCACGGCTGACTCAATGGGGAAATGTTACCTGCATCTGCTTGTGTGACTGACAGATTTCTTGTTAGTAAACTGAGCCGCCTGTCTCTGAAATAATCTGGCATGCAGCAGTGGGATCAGATCAGGGAGCAGAGCAATATGCACTCAGTTATGAAGGGACCATAATATCACAGCCTTAGACAATATCTGAGGAAATGAGCCTTCATGTGATGGAAGACCACATGACAGATGCCAGGGCCGGAGTAAAAAATTTTAATGAAAATGATCCTTAGTCCACAGAGAGTCTGCAAAAAATATGCTTATTTACATCTCCAGTTATGAAAAGTTGGGACACTGTGTAATAAGTAAATAAAAACACAATGTAATGATCTGCAGATCTCATGAAACACATTTTATTCAGACTTGTGACTTTGTACTTATCCCCATCGCTTGTTTTGATCTCTGTGGGGGGTTCACAGTCATAATAACATTTTTAAAATAGCCTTTTCTCTTCCCCTCTTTGAGTTTGGCTGATAATACTGTTATGTCAACTGTGACTTTATTGAAGGCCAGTGATCTGTGGTTAATGGGAATCTCAATGAGTTTTTTAGATGTTAATTGCTGTAAAAAGGGGATAACGGTATCTTTGTGTTTATGTGTTGACTCGGGGCTGTACGAGACTTGCATGAAGCCTGAACTGTAATAGCTTTTAATAGGTTTGTGTAGGGAGATTTGTCAAGCACCATCAATCTTCTGTTGTCTTCCAGCAAATCCTTCTGTCACTATACCACTAAAAATAAATGTTGTATGATTAGAAATGTAATATTGTGCCTATAGGGTGTAATTAAAGTTTGAGAGCTTGCATCCAAAAAGGCATTAACCATTGACTGAATCAAATAGAAAAATAAAGCGATGATTGTCAGAATAAATAGTCTATTGCTTCGAGTTAAAAAATGTGTTTAAGCTTCAGAAAGCAAGCAGCATCTGTCTGCTGCCAGCACCATGAGCACATTGGGGCTCATAAACAAAAGTGGAGAACAGCATTTTAATTAGGAAACTTCTGACATCTTAATTAGCATTATACAGACCATGTGCAAAAGTTTTAGTGAGGTGTAAAAAATGTTGTTAACTAAGAGGGCTTTATTACATGCACAATTATATTTTTTTGTCTTGAAAATTTGTAGTCGTAGTTAGGGGCCAAGGACAAAATGACTAATTGTGCTGTGGATTAAGATCTGTGTTGGGATACAGGAGCATTTTAAGGTATTCTGTACCATTTTGAGATATGGACCGAAGATACTAATTTCACTTAATAAAAGAACAAATGACTAGTTTTAGCATAATCTTTACTATTGTGAAATATACAGGTTTTGTGGCTCAATGCAAAAAGTATTTACTCCTGAACTAGAAGATTTTTGAGTTTAAGTCCAGGATTGGGCACTATTTCATTACCATTGCGGGATAGGACCAGTGCTTTGGCAGAATGCTTTTCATTTTTAAATTGTCTTCTTTGTTGCAGTTTTATGTATTTTAGTACATGAAGCCACCTTTCTTTAGTCATAGCCTTTTTTAAAAACCTGTCTAAGACTTTTTCACAATAGTGTAGGTAATTAAATATGTTGTTTTAGCCCTTCGCTGTTTGCCGTCGCAGCTTGAAGCTTGTCAAAAACATCATTTACATCGAGCCACGAACAACAGCCATTACTTTGTGTTTCCTGTGAGTTATTTTTTTGATGCCTCTCACTGGGGAGCTGACCTCTCTCTCTATCTCTATCTCTCTCTCTCTCTCTCTCTCACTGTTCTTAACCGGACGTCCGGTTCATGTGGTGTACAGTACAATTAGTGAGTCATCAAGGTCTTATTAGAAGGAACACAGCAGTGCACCTCAGTAAGTTCAGATCCACTGAGGCAAAACAGACAAACATGGACAATAACACAGCTCAGTGTGTCTCCTGGGGCCAGCTGCATCACCTAAGCATGAAAAGGCAAAGATGTACAGTGTAAAACAATAATAATACCACTTCAATGGCAAAAATCTTCATAAACAGTAGTGCATAGTAGTTACTGTATGTTTTGGTCTGTATTTCAATTCTTTACATGGCTTACAGTATATGGTGTTGTCACTCCCTTTAATGTAATTTTCTTACTCCCAAGCCTTTAAGAAGCAGCTTTTTTTTCTCAGATTTTAAATAAAATCTGTTCACTTTAGGATCGTTACCCATTATTTGGGAATCAGTGATTTAAACTGTGTTTTAGTCTATGACTATTGGTTTGGCAAATGCTTTGGACATTAAGGCTGTATTTAGCAGAGGTACAGTGCAGGAGAGGCAGAAATTACATTGGTTTGAGCTTTTATTTTATTTGAATAAACTGAAATGACTCCACATTCTTTAGACAAGTTAAGTTGAATTCACACAGCTTGTACAGTACAATAAAGCTTCCTCGGAAACAAATGGTGATTATGATTTCTTGTTTGTTGTTTTTTGCTTTTGATTGGAAAAAGTCAGACATCAAAATCATTTATTTCTACTTTGTTGCAAATCAGCAACACAGGGCAATGACATCTAAAATTACTAACACTGGGTTTCCTTTGGATTTTTTTGCTATGTAATCCTTGTTTTAAGCCACAAGCCACAATCTAAATCATATTTTTATAATTATTTTCTTTTTATTAGTTTGTATTTGCCTTGTTGCCGTGTCATGATGTTTGACAGACAGTTGTCAGTGTTGCCAAAACTCTGCTTCACCATCAACCATGTGAATTTATTCATTAAAAAATCTCCCTTGTATACCTCTTTCCATAGGTGACATGCCTGCAGGATTTTTTTGGCGAAGAGGACATCTTTGTGGCATGTGGGCCTGAGAAGTTCCGTTATCAGGACGACCTGATGCTGGATGAAACCGGTGAGTGCAGAAGAAAGTGTTATTTAGGAAACATTAAGACCTGTAATACTCTCTTTTTGTTTTCCCCATAGCAATTAACATAATAGCCATTACCTTTGAACATTTTATGCACCTTGTGCAGACAGTGTAAAAACCATGGCTCTGAAAATTTAATCCACTGTTTTATCTTGGGGCATTTTGTTTCTGCTTACATTTTGTATTAGCTTACTCTTTGAGAGACCATTTATTGTGTTCAACCATTACATTTTATATCTCTTGCTCCAAAAGGGACATAAGTTACATTTCCTATCACTTCTATACCTGTATAGACCAGTATCTCAAAACATTTAAAAAAACAGCCGTCATATTCACTTCAATACATAACAGATGTACACTTATACTACAACATAGTTTGTTTGTAATAGGTAAGTACATTAAGTTACTTTTTGGATTTTCCTTTCATCTGCCTCTTAGTGTACAGTGATTTACATATTGATTTGGCATAGATTTTATGTAGCCCTCTCAATTTATCCAGGCTTGGGACCAGCAGCAGCACCAGCAAGTACAGTTTGGGACCCCCTGTTGCTAGTTGCGTACATAACGTTATAGCTTAAATAAATTATTAAATAAGTCTAGTGCTGTAGTAGAGTTTGACAATCCAGCTAAAAGACTTCCCATATTGTTGTACTTTCTCTGGGAGCCTGGATAAATGGAGACGGTTTTATCAGGAAGGGCATCAGGAGTAAAACCTGTGCCAATTGAAGAAATGCAGATGAGTTACTGTGGCAAACCTTGAAGGGAAAAGCCAAAAAGCAGAAGTTAGCTGTAGAGTCTGACCTAATTTAAAAGTTGCTTATATAAGTACAATTACATTATTCTTGCCAGGCTAATGGTAATTCTCAGCCTATTGACTTGAGAGAATTAGCATTTTCTATTAGGCCTAAAAAGCACGGCTCATAATCTGTGGCGTCTGCTTTGTGCTATTGGATATTCATTTGCTGGGATGACTTTGGCCTAGTTTCTGTCTGGAGCTGTGTCTCTCTGAGTCCTCTTCAGCCGTCTGTTGTGTGGAGCTGCGGCCCTGGCGTTGTGTGAGTGACACATCTCACTGGTTCAAGTGGCAGAGCTGTGTGTGGGCTGTGCACTTCAGGCTCCACACCATTGTCTCTCTCCAACATGCAGAGGTGGAAGAAGTACTCAAAATCTCTGCTGTTACTTTAAAATAAAATACCCACGAAGTACAAGTGAAAGTAATTGACAAAATTGTTACTGGACGATAAGTAAAGAAGTCTTGAAGTACTTATTGCTACTAATACTAATACTGCTACTGTGTCTACTACTACTACTACTGTTGAGTGTTAACATGAAAATACTTACTGCTACTACCACTGCAACTAACTCTAATGCTATTACTGTTGCTGCTAATACGACTACTTCTACCATAACTACTACTGCTACCTACCATTATTACCATTGTTACCAAAACTATTAATACTATTCTACTACTGTTACTATTTCTACAACTACTACTATTAAGTGTTAAGTAAGAAAGTACTTACTGCTACTACCACCACTTTTACTACTGCCTACTTTGATTCCTCCTCCTATCACTGCCATTTCTGTTACTACTACTACTACCTCTACCACTGCTATTCTTATACTACTACAACTGATACTACCACTACTACTATTACTACTGCTACTATTTCTACTACAGCTACTACTAAGTGTTAACATGAAAGTACTTACTGCTACTACAACTACTTCGTCTTCCTACTTCTATTCCTCCTCTTATCACTACCACTGTTGCTACTACTACAACTGCTACTACCACTACTATTACTACTACTACCACTGTAAAACATTATTACTAATACTAAATAATAAATACATTTTCAGATTATAAAAATACTTGAGTAAAAGTAACATTTGTAGTAATAGTATAAGCATGGTTCAAAAAATGTACTAAGAATAAGTCAGTACTAAAGTGAATTTGTTTAGTTACTTTCCTCTGCTCTTCACTTCCACCACCTCTTTCTACAATACTTCACATTTTTCCCCTTGTGCTTTCTGAGTGCAGTACGTGTCCTGACTTCACCCATACCTCTGCCCTCGCCTGACCCCTCCCACTCACTGCCATTTACTGCTCATTTGTATTCTCACTCTCATCTTGGCACTGGCTTTGCTCCAAGACTTTGTTTAATTCATGTGTTTCTCCAGTATCTCCTCATCCATTAACTATTATTCATCCCACCTGAGTCATAAACAGCACCTAATTCCTGCTCCGTCCCTCTTTCAGTTGCTCACTTTTACTCATACACGGGATAATACCACCATTATTAGGAAGAAAATATGCTAGGCTTATTCATATTCACATTGGAAGCCCACTTTTACAATGGAGAAAAAAACTTGGACTTAGACTTGGAGACATTTCATTGTATTGTGCAGAGTATGTAAATGTGATAAGTAAGTGTATGCTAATTAAAAATGCATATACATATCTCAAAAATCACAAAAAAGAAAAAAAGTTTAAATAGGCAATTAGAGAACACAGACATCTGCCAAGGCACTAGTCCTATTTTTGCAATGGTAAAGATATAGCACCCAGACCTGGACAGAAACTCAATGATCTTCTAGTTCAGGGGTTAATGCACTTTCCATTCAGCTACAAAACCCTGATATCTCACAGTGGTACAGAATCGATAAAAACTAACTGTTTGTTCTCATAGTAAGTAAAGCATCTTTGGTCCATGTCTCAAAATGGTACAGAATCCATTAAAACACTCCTGGATCTAAAGAGTGGTCCCAATTCACGCCAAAATTATTCATTTTGTCCTTGGCACATTACAGATTTTTTCTGAAATGTTCATTACAAAACAAAAGTTCTGCATTTATTGAAGCACTTGTACTACTTTACACCTCACCTTTTGGAGAATATATAGTATATTTCATTATTTAAAGTAGTTAGTAGTAGTACTTGTGCTAATCTATCTGCCACTACACTAGGACATCTACTGCAGTCTGTATCTGTGGAGCTGGAGAGAGAAGTGACAAGAGCTGCTTGTCTTTTTATGTTAATTGCTTTATGTTTTCTACATTGTAGAGATAATTTCTTGTTGGCTGTGAACCGGCAAGAAAGTGATCTACCACTTGTGGCTGTTGTTGGTCACCTTAGCATTTTCTAATTAAAATTTTTAATTTTGTCAACACTGTTATTAAACTGTTACTGTCTACTCCTAGTTACAATTTTATTTGTTTGCTATATTTCCTGTTTAGTTTTTTTATTGTTAGTTTTTTTTTTTTTTCCCCAGCCTTTATCCAGCTTTATTTAGAGCAGGTAGAAACATTTGGCAAACTGTCGGAGTCCAGACTCAAACCCTCAACGCTGAGGCAGGCTATAGCTGCCCTGTAAATGTACCGCAGCTATACCAACTGAGCCATACCTGTGTAATTTCCCCGTTTTGACTTTTTTGTTTGTGATTTATTAGGTTAGTTTAAATTATGTTGTTTGTTGATTGGGCTGGGTGTTACATCGGCAGCTACGAGGTAGAGGTATTCTGAACAGGTAGAGGATGGCACTTTATCTGGGAGTTCAAGGTCAATCACTCTGCAAATTTTTTTTTATTTTGATTGGTCTCAGGCAGTTTGCAGTAGCTTATGACTGTTTTTGCACAATGTAGAGAATTTTATGTGTCTCTGTTGTGTTATGTTGCTTGTTTGCAGTTTTCTAGGCTAATAATAGATGAAAACAACACCACATTGAAAAGCAAGTGTGAGTGTGAACAGCTGCAGTTCATTTGGTGGCCATCTGTATCATTTTAAAGAATAAATAAACATGTTTTTGTGTATTTAAGGCAAGGCAAGGCAAGGCAATTTTATTTGTATAGCACAATTCATACACAGAGCAATTCAAAGTGCTTTACAGAGGGAAAAAAAGGCAAATTTAAAAGTACAAAACACAATTAAAACAATAAAATCAAATTTAAAAAGTATAATTAAGAATCAATTTAAAATTAAATTAAAAGAGAAGAGTGCAGATAAAACACTTTCAGTTGGCATATGCACAGTTAAAAAGAACAGTTTTAAGTTTGGACTTGAACATTGTCAGAGTAGAGGCCTGTCTAACATCGACAGGGAGCTGCATAAAACTGAAACACTGCTTCACCGAGTTTAGTCCGGACTCTGGGCCCAACAGAAGAACTGTCCCTGAGGTTCTCAGAGTCTGAGATGGTTCATATGGGACCAACAGGTCAGAGATGTACTTTGGTGCTAAGCCATGGAGAGACTTGTACACAAGCAGAGATGTTTTAAAGTCTATTCTCTGAGCAACAGGAAGCCAATGCAGAGACCTGAGGACAGGCCTAATATGGTCGTACTTCCGGGTTTTGGTCAGGACACGAGCAGCAGCGTTCTGGACGTCCTGCAGCTGTCTTACAGCTCCTTTAGTGAGTCCAGTGAGCAGACCGTTACAGTAGTCTAACCTGCTGGAGATGAACGCATGAATAAGTCTCTCTAGGTCTGGTTTAGACAGTATACCTTTGATTCTGGCAATGTTTTTGAGATGGTAAAATGCTGATGATGTTATAGATTTAATGTGACTGCTGAAGTTCAAGTCAGAGTCCATGATTACCCTGAGATTTCTAACCTGACTTGTAGGTTTCAGTGAATTTATTTATTATACATTTATTTATTATACATTTACATAAACTATACACCGCCATGGGTGAGTGGAGCCTATGCCAGCAACTATGGGCCTTAGCTGGGTACACCCTGGACAATGGCCAGTTTGTCACAGGCCTGACACAGAGACACACATTCACAGACAACCATTCACTCTCACATTCATTCAGTAGGGGCAATTTAGAGTTACCATTTCACCTAACACATTAACATGGGAGGACATGCAAGCTCTACAAATTGTGTGCTGGTCCAGGGATTAAACCCACACTGCCTTAGCTAAATGGCAGGGGTGCGAACCACTCTGCCACTTCTTACCACAACTATAGACTAACTTATATGCGGTGGAAAGAAAAAGTTTTGGCACCCCTTGGAAATACTAGGATTTCTGTATGATTTGGTCATAAAATGTGATCTGATCTTCATCTAAGTCACAACAATAAACAAACACAGACTGCTTAAACTAATGCTACAAAAAAAAGGAAAAAAAAAGAATTTTTTTCAGGTTTTTATTGAGTTTTTATGTAAACATTCACAGTACAGGGTAGAAAAAGTATTGGACTCTTTGGATTTAATAACTGGTTGACCCTCCTTTGGTAGCAATAACCTCAACCAAACGTTTTCTGTAGTGAAGATCAGACCTGCACAACGCTCAGGAGGAATTTTGGACCATTCCTCTTTACAAAACTGTATAAGTTCAGCGATATTCTGGGGATGTCTGGTGTGAATCGCTCTTTTGAGGTCATGCCACAGCATCTCAATAGGACTGAGGTCAGGACTCTGACTGGGCCACTCCAGAATTGCCTGGGAATTCCAGTCGGTCACCATTGAATCAATTCGATTTCTAGAGCGGAGCAAACCCGAGTAAACTGACAGCGGAGTAAGCCAATCAGAAAATGGCAGACGTGATGTGAACAAAGCAACAAGAAAGTGAGCAACGCGAAAACATTTTTTTTTTTTTTTTTAATAAAGGCTTCTAGTGCTGTACGCTGCTGTGGTTTTAATGACTTGATATGTTTTTGGTCATTTAACACGGAATTTACCGCTGAATGAAACAAACTCTCGGCTCCTCAGTGCGCCATCTTGATTGTTGTTGTTGAGGACGCTGCTCACGAATAACACGTGACTTAAATAAACAAATCAAAATACACGGCGGACGCCGTTGTTACCAGACTGATATTTCTCTGTATAATAATACAGAGACATATCATTCTGGATTTTCCAGGCAAACTCCAGAAGGAGTATTTCCTTCTGTTGAAGCCATTCTGTTGTTGATTTGCTTCTATGTTTTGAGTCAGTGTCCTGTTGCATCACCCATCCTCTGTTGAGCTTCAGTTGGCGGACAGATGGTCTTAGGTTTTCCTGCAAAATTGTTTGATAAACTTGGGAATTCATTTTACTGTCAATGATAGCAAGTTGTCTAGGCCCTGAGGCAACAAAGCAGCCCCAAACCATTATGCTCAATAAAAACATGAAAACATTTTTTTTTGCTTGCAGCATTAGTTTAAGCAGACTGTGTTTGTTTATTGTTGTAACTTAGATGAAGATCAGATCACATTTTATGACCAAATCATGCAAAAATCCGAGTATTTCTAAGGGGTGCCAGTACTTTTTCTTTCCACTGTACACTCAAAGTTGTACAATTTTAATACTGGTATATCCTCCCTAATTAAAACAAGACTTGAAGATTAAACTATACCCATCTAATATTCTAAAGGTCTCCTAGAGTAGAGCTATTCCACTTTCAACATGTTTTTTTATTCTATACCTCCAGTGCAGCTCTGTAGGGACATGCCATATAGTACATGAAGTACATTTTGACACCTCTTTTCAGCCGGAGAGTCTGAAGCAGACAGACAGAGCGTCCTAGTCTGACTGTAATTACCAGCTCTGCCTCAGCCTTGGCACACTGTCATCATGTTAACACTTTGCATTGTGCATTAATCATTGGGCCACACACATAAGTACACACTAGTACACACACACACGCGTACTTAGAGAGAGAAACTCAAACAGCACATGTATACCGGGTCCTGCTCACATGGCGGACCACACTCACCCCCACTCCACTCCGGTAATGAGCGGTAATGGGGTTGCTTAATGAACAGGAGATTTTAGGGGAAAGGGAGACGACTGTACTATCATATGGATCATTTATCAGCAGTGGGAGGCAGTCAGAGGCCAGACTTCCGTGAGTCAGAGCTGTCACTCCTCAAACACTAATAATCGCATTTGAAAAGCAGCTTTGGAGAAGGTCAGAGCACAGTTTTCCAGACAATGTAAAGCCTCTTAGAGATGTGCTAATGTGTTTGCTGTATGTTTTTCTACTAGACTTTGATTAAAAGTTAAAGCAATTAAAAGTTATTAAGATTGTTTTAGCTTGCTACTTTGCCAATTTAAAGTTTAAAATTTGAGACAAAGTACAAAAACAATATTCTCACCAAACAAAGTAATACATTAGTGACTCACCAATGAACTTGGTGTTTGCCTGTAGAAGTAGAGGAGAAGTAGAAAAGTGCTTGTAAGGTCTCACTTGAGATATATGACTAACCTATTACACATTTTCACACGTGTAAACTAATGTTTGAGGTTCACTTTAGGACTTGTGTTCTGTTCTATCTAAAAGTTTAGATGACCTGCATTAACTTTGTGATTTTAAAAGAATCTTACAACTTTCTTCAAACAGTAAAGTCTATTCAAAGCACCAAAAGTTTGAGTACATTTTGTATGCTTTCACCTTATACTTGAAACACAATCTCTCTTTCAGTCAAAAGTGCTTCAGCAAATGTCTCTTTTTAGGAATTAAGCAACTCAAATGTTTGCAGAACTGTTGTACACTTGGGCTCAAGACTGACTGTTACTGCTTGTTATGCAGCAGCTAACTCTTTGTGTTTTCTGTGGCTTTTCTTGTTCATACAAAAACTAAATGACTTCTTGGGAGTAGAAACTGAGTTATGAAAAATATCTTCAGTTTGAGTCAAAAGTTTGATTCAAAATGCTTTCTGATAGCCATTAAGAGTTGGTGCGTGCCTCAGAGAGTAGCTTATGCACTGCTGTTGTGGAATAATCCTTTGTGTAAATGGTCCTCTATATTGCTGTGTTTCAGAGTGCCGGATGATGAAGTCAGTGAACTATGGAAAAATGTCCATGTCTCTAAACCGATGCTCTCCAAAGACTGTGCAGTTACTGCGCAGCAAGTCCCCTGCATCAGGTAAGACACTCCAATGACTTTATCTTACTCTTCTGCTGAATGTAATTGCAGTTTGTATAGTGTCCAATCAGTATGTCAGTATCAGTCAGTATATTTACATGCATGTAGGTAGAGAAAATGTAATTGTTTAATTAGCCTGATTATAACAGGGGAAGTCATTCAAATGTCTCTTAATTGCACTAACACAACTAAATTGAGATAATGTGTTTTCATTGTCAGACTATTGCTGCATTTACAATAACTTAAAGGTCCTCTATTATGCTAAATTGATTTTATTTGAGCTTTTAACCATGTTATAATGTTGTTTCCACCTCAAAAACATATCTTGAGTAGTATTTCATTTCATTCAAACTTGTTTGAGTAATCCAGTTTGCTCAGCCCATCCTCTTCTAACAAAAACACTCAGTCTCACGGCTTTACGTGAAACCAAGAAGTGCTCACATACACCGTCACCATACTTATTCTGATAATTAAAAGTCTGTTAGCATCATGTTGCTAACAGCTGTGCTAAATATCCATTTTATGATCTGTCAATTCACCACTATTGCCAGCAGGGGGTGACAGACAGCTAATCCAAGTGTTTTCTGCAAAGTCAAAGTCACAGCTCCCCAATAGAAGCTGTTTTCCATACATATATATTATTTTAAATGATAAACCATGAAATGCTAATGCAAAGGTGTCTAAAACTATTTTGAAAAGCCTGAAAAAAGCACAATAAGTGTAGGGTAGTATGAGTAATGGTAAAAGTAGTAAAAGTAGCCGTGCTTGTCATATTATAACAGTAACTTTGTAGTAGTTGTAGTAGCAGTAAGTATTTTTTTTTTTTTTTACTAAAGTAATCTCCCCACACAGTATTTTTTGCTTTTACTCAGACAATAATTTTGTTTTGTACACTTACTTAAATACTAGTGCTTTTACTTGAGTACTGACATTTGTTACTGCTTCTACCTCTGCACTTAGGAAGAGTTACAAAGGCATTTTTCTGACTTTGTTGTGTTGTTTCATAAGTCAAAATGTTTTTGTTGATATTTAGAAATGAAACAGTAATTACCATAAAATTACCCAAGATTATTAGCATTTAGTTGTACAAACACTGAGCGCTGTGAGATGTCCTTTGCTTACTTTTAGTGCGTTTGTGTGAAGACAGTGTCCCAGAGCTGATGATGATGATGATGATTACAGTTGGGAGTCCTAATGCTGCTTTATGTGATTGCTTGGTATTTTCTAGCTCATTGCTTAATCAGTGTTGCGGTAAATGAAAACAGTACGAATAGGCACTGAATACATAAATCGGGAGAGCTGCAATGTGTGTCTGGCAGTGTTTAGCTCCAATGTCTCGCTGTGCGTCTGGTTGCATGCAGAACCTGAATTCAAATGAGCATGATTTCACAAGGGAACGGAGTAAAAAAATGAGGGAAGATGAGAGAGGAAGAGGAGCAAGGAAGGGGCTGGTGACTCAATTCTGCAGCTCTGCACAATCTTTACCTGACATACTAATGAGGCCAATACAACTGGTTTGCATCGGCACATCTTGAATTTAATGCTGATAATACTGTGGATATTATTACAAATGTCCCTTGAGAAGTGTTGTTCATTTTAATTGAAAGTCATTAAGGTTCACTGGTACTGACTGAGTGATTAGTTCGACAAATATGAACTTGTTCTTACTTGATTGCACAGCTTGAGTGTTGCCTGTCTGTGGTTATAATGTTTTGTATGCAGCATCACACTCCACTTTGTGTCCTCATGTAATAGTTGCTTGGGGATATGTGAGTCTTGGGTGATTGGGAGGCTGATGTAACACACAGAAACTCCTCTCAAAGATACATAGCTTTACACCTTTACGGGGCACTTGGAGTGGTCAGATTACTATTGCGTATACACAGTATACTGTTTTTCTTTGATTGAATCTGTCGTCAGATGCCGTTAGGATTCCTAGAAAGGGTCTCCTTGTTCTGATTCTATCCTTAAATATTGAAGTTGAGGATGTATTGAGTAATAATTGACTAGGTAGTGTGTATCTGAATCCCCGTGGCTTGCATACATTTTCTCTGTTTTTAGCTAAAGCACTACCTGGATTAAAGGTCCCCTATTCTCCCTATCGACTATTTTAAGCTTTTAACAATGTTATAATCAGTGCTTGACATTTACTTTTTTTCTCGCTGGCCACCGTGACTTGTCTTTGTCAAAAATCACTACCCAATTAGTGATTTTACCAGCCACAATTTAATTCATGGAGTTTTTGTGTATATTTTGCAGTAGGCTAAACAATAAGCTTAAATAAACCCAACATTTGGTTTTATTAGGGTGACCAGATTTTTAGACCCAAAAACTGGGACACATATTTTTTTTCCCACTAAGCATGGTGCATTTGAACTCACCAAGCTTCCGAAATCCATACAGTTTTTTTGTCATATAATTGAAGAACATGATGCTGGGGCTTAAGTTTTGAATTTTAATGGCAATTTATCATAATCGTAAATAATTTTAGTTCCAAAAGTCTTAAGATAAATAAGTTTTACATTTCCTATGCTTTATTTAAAATGGGGACAAGTGGGACATGGTTTGATGAAAACTGGGACATATTTATGTTTTTACAGATATGTCTTGGGACACGGGACAGGGAGCCTAAAACTGGTCACCCTAGGTTTTATGCAAGGACAGAGATTTATGAAAAACAAACAAACAAACAAACAAACAAACAAACAAAAAAAAAAAAAAAAAAAAAAAAAAAACAGGTTTATCAATAGACAGATTAAAGTGTCACATTTTTAAAAGCATGTAATATTTTTTTACATTTCAAATTTAAATAATTCAACTGGCTAAAGTGGCTAGTGGGAGTATTTGTGTTATTAGCCAAAATTAAAATCTACCTGCATTTGGCTTTTTGGCTAGTGTTAATGTCAATCCCTGGTTATAATGCTTGTTTGAGTATTACTGTGTGCTGGGCCCATCTCCTTCTCAAGACTGAAAACCCTCGGTCTCACTGCTCTAGATGACTAGATGTTAAAACCAGGCACTGCTCCTGCGCGTTTCTAAAGTCCATACACCGTCACTGTCAACGCTTAAATTAGCCATCACTATGAAGCAGTCTGCTCATTTATCTGTCGGTTAGCGTCATGTTGCCAATAGCCATGCTAATTAGCCATTTTATGCTCTGTACATTACCCATATTTTCCAGCAGTGGGCATCAGACACCTAATCCAAGCATTCTCTGCAGAGTCAAATAACGCCCCAACATAATACATTTCCATTTTGTAATTTATAAAACATGAAGTACTAATGCAAAAGTGTCCAAAACCATTTCAAAAAGCCAAAGAAAAGCATAATATACAACCTTTAAGAAAGTTGATGTCTATTGATATAATGGATATAATTGTGACTAGTAATGAATTATGTAGTATCAAAAAAAAAGCTACATTTGATTATGGTTAGAAATTGGTTTGCATAAGAAGGGCCACGTGTGCAGATGTTGAGAAGACGGCCGGATAATTGCAGACTTGTGTTTGCCTTCTCTAATTAGTCTAGCTATTGTTGTCGGCCAGTAATAAAAATTTATAAATTTATCAAAATCAGGCTAATATGACTGTTTGGCTCATTTTCAAAAGTCTATATTTTAATATGGTTGTGATAAGTAGGGTCAACCCAGGAAGTCCTTTACAGTATTCCCTGCTTATTCCTGTTAGGGGTCGCAGGTGGCTGGATCTATCCCAGCAACTGTGGTCCTCAGGCAGCTACAGTTAGTCACAGAGCTGACACAGAGACATAATAAAAAATCTTAGCATAGCACAGTGGTTGGTGTCAAGTATTACATATTAAAATGTGATAAAACCATGACACACAGCTGCAAAGGTTTTGCGTCTTGCGGTCAAATAGAAAAATATGAATAAGGATGAGTTGTTTGCTTTGTTCTGAAGAAGGGACAGTGGAGCACAGTGACAAATAAGCTGGAGGAAGGCAGGTGTGGTGGGACGAGAAACTTGTGGAAAACTTTGGGGAAAGGTTATGAGGATGACTCATATCCGTGTGATCTGGGCTGTCTCCTCTCTTCACTGAATGGAGAGACAATTTGAGACAGAGAGAGACTTTGGGGCAAAAATGAAAAACAGACTCATCTCGGTTACCATGGAAACCCAGAACAGTAGCAGCCACGGATACAATAGTGTGTGTAACGCCCCAAATAAGGGCAGCGTCTTCCTGTGAAATGGCCTCCAGCTGACTGACGCTGTTGTCTTAGCTGGAAGTCTTAGTCAGATCATCTCTTGGTTTTTTCGGAGTAACACAGCACAACGCCTCACCAGCCAATGTTCCCAAAATCTACCTCTGTACCACCACGTCGTCGTCTTCCTTTTGAAAAACACAGGTTGTTGTTGTTGTGGTGGTGTGTGTCTGATGAGAGAGTGGAGTGAGTAAAGCAGCGATGAGAGGACGTCCGCAGCTTTGACCCTGAGTGAATGATGCTTTTCACTCCAGTGTACTGTCAGTGTGTCCTCACCAGTCTAGCACACGGTAAAAGCAAGTTATGTAAGGCTGCCTCCAAGACTGTTTTTCCCAGAGACAGGGTTAGTAAACACGTGTTCTCATAGGAATTAAAATACTTTATTCTGCATGAATTTGTATACAAAATAATCAAATATTATGCTATATTTTAAATTTAGGTTAATCTTATATATACCACTTATACAAAAATGTCTTACAGGGTCGGACTACATTTATTAAAACATCACAAAAGTAGTTAGCAGAGGTTGAAAGTAAATAGATACTTTTACAGATTAATACTACAGTACATTAAGTATATTTTCTAAAGTATACTTTTACGTGAGGAAAAAAATATTTTTTTCTTATGCAAACTTACACTTTCTAAATAGGTAACAGTATTTTTTTTTTACCTTTGTGGCAAAGTGGGAAGTAGTCAAAATATAGTGGGAGTAGTTGTAATAGTAGCAGTGGCAGCAGTTGTAGCAGTAGTGGTAATAGTTGTAGTAGTGACGGAAAACACTTTCCACACAGTACCTTTTTACTTTTACTTAAGTAATAATATTGTTGAGTACTTTTACATCTGCTTGAGTAAGATTATTTTGAAGTAGCAGTACTTTTACTTGAGATTTTGAGTACTTCTCCGCTTCTGCTATTTAGAATCTTAATTATGCTCTAAGTCACTGGCACTGATACTAATCTATACTTGTGTGTGTTAATTTGCTTAGTATGATAGAAAACCTTTGTGTTTCTGTGTCAACATGCTTTAAAGTTTCATACATACAGTTCCATACAATTCACAGTCTAGTAGTCGTACGTTTTGTCAAATTACTGTGAGCATTCATGAGGCACTTGTCATATTTAAAGAAGTGACAGCAGTAGGTTAACTTGTGTATCTTCACATTTTATTTATCCCTGGACTAGCCCAAAAAATTGTGATTATCTGACTCCAGCAGAGAGTTGGCCTTGTTGTCATATTTGGCTCTTAATAAATGTTTTTTTTTTTTTTTTTTAATAATCTCCATCTCCAACTTTTGTTACTGAGACATTTGCCAGACCGTCCAGGCTTTCACCCAGTTCTCATCGCCAGTTCTCATTTGTTTTTCACATACTTTTAAGGTGTTCATAGATCCTGCTGTTTGACAAGATATTATTTTGGTTCGTTTGATTCTCTGCTATCTGTATTTCATGCAGTTTAATGTTACAATGTACACAATGTTTGCCCTGATTCCATGTGTCTCCAAAAAACTTCCTCGTGAATATAATGAATGCTATTTTTCATCTTCTTCTGCTCATTCTTGTTAGGAGTCGCGGGGACTGGAGCCAATCCCAGTAACTTTGGGTGTTAGGTGGGGTAAATCCTGGACAGTGGCCAGTTAGTTTGGCCCTGTCTTGCAATGCTATAAAATCCTTTAACCCTCAGGCCCTCCTTTAAAAAAATCACATTCTCTACATGTTAAAACCCTTTTAGGTCACTGGGTCACATTTAAAAATATAAACAACACCTGTTCTCATGATACATAACAAAAGAGAATTAATTTTTATATTTTTAACCCTCTAAAAGCCGGTTTGTTCAGATCATTTAAACATATTTGTAAATAAAACATGCATTATTTATTATTCAAAGATGCAAAGTATTTTTTGTTTGTGTAGGGGTTACCAGTCCCGAATAGGTCACTGATTAGTCCTAAAACTGATTTTTTTTTTCTTTTTGTGAAATTACAAAAAAGGGCAGAAAATCAGACAAAAACAGGGCCGAAACTCAGGTTCTTCCTCTTAAAACCCTCAGAGGGCTGAGCTACAGTCATTGTTATCTAATGAGATCTTATGAGGGAATTATTTTCCTGCAATGCAATGAGTAAATGATGGATCTGGTGGTGATTTTTTTGTTTGAGTATTTTTTAGCCTCTGCCTGTTACAGATAGGAATTTAACATTTCTGTATTGCAATGGGAGTAGAGTGAAAATAAGTGATTTTAATGTAAGTCAGTGTGAGCAAAAGGGGCTTTAAGAGGAAGAATGTGAGTTTTTTGTCTAGACAGTAGAAATTTCATATTTTTCAGTTCTAAAATTCATTTATTTAATTTTCATTTATTTATGAACATCTTTGTCAAATATCACCACCCTAGCATAAGAAATGCCAAAATGAGAACAAAAAATACATTTGAAAAACCCTAAAAGGAGGGCCTGAGGGTTAAATCATTCCTGGATAAAAGTAGACAGTATCCTGAAATTCAACTATAACCTTTTTGAGTTATCTTTCTAACAGACTAACAGACCATCCAAAAAGCAAATCAACATGTGCCACAAACATAACCCTGATAACATAACGCCTTGATGGAGATAGTAGCATTTAAAGTTCATTAACAAAGTGTGATCTCATTGCTGCCTTGTATTTTGTATGTTGTGGACATGGAGACAAGGCTTTGTACTCAGTAATATTAGCACGCTGTTCTCCAAGTCTCATTCAGTTCAGTGCAGGCAGAACACAATAAAAGAGTCCATTAATTTAAAAGCCTCTTGCTCATCACGAGGCGCAGTGATGGCAGCCTTGAAGTCCCGTATTCATTATTACTCCGCCAACAAAGACGTCCATAATATTATTTTCTGTAGTCCGAGGTGTGTGGGGAGGACGTGGACTGTGGATAATGTCAGTGATGAGCTGTTAGACCGGAGCACCTGGAGTCTGGAGTCTGTCTGCAGCTCATTGTGCAGAGACATGAGACGATGAGGAGACAGACAGATGGACTGACAGATGGACAGACACGGAGACACAGAGAGATGGGGGGATGGACAGACAGACAGACAGACAGACAGGATGATGGTGGGATTCACACTGAGATGACCCCATGTCGGACAAACACAGAAGCCTTTAGCACTGGGCAATGTCTGTCACAGCTTGATTTGTCCATTTCAAACTGGTTGTGTCATTGCGTTAAGGTTTTGTGTGTTTATTTTTCAAAGGAATGACAAGGTTACATCTATTTCACTTTATTTACTGAAGGAAAATAGTCCACGCACTCACCCATTTACAAAAAATTTCAGGTAGAAAAATGGTGTGCTCTCACATCTGAAGAAACTCAGCTCTTATCAATGCTGTTGAAGGATGACACGGAAACAAGAGTCTTATTCAACCACAAGGAGTCACAAGCCAGTGTACTCTTTGTGCCAGTCTCAAGCCTACGTAAATCGAGGGCATCAGCTAAATCATTGTGCAAACCAATGCACACTAGGAGGCAGAGAAATTGCTGTGGCGACCCCAGAAGAGAAAAGCCCAAGGGAAAGAAGCAGCATGGCTCTGTTAATTTTTTTAATATTTTGAAATCACTGCAGCTCTGGGACCCTAAGATTCATTTTTTAAAAGTAATTGAAATAATTCACACTGTTGCATTTCTTACAGTTACTGCATATTACTTCATTGTCATACAACCCCATATTTTTTTTCACAAACATACATGTGATACATAGACAGTAAAATATTGTGTCAACATAATATGCATTTTGTTTACATACAACATAAATATGAAGAATACAGTGACTGATTGCCTGTTTTCAGCTTGTTTGGTGTTGTGAATGAGGATGATGGCAGCCCAAATTCTGGTTTAATACTTTATTTGTTACCCAAATTTGGTCAAAACAACAAAGTTATAAAAAAAATAACACATCAGTCCTTTAATACCGAGAGATATTAATACAGGTGCTTCCCAGAATAGATTAGACTCCCACACACTAAAATAATTGATAAACACTAAAAGATGAGTGTTAAAAACCATTTCACAGTGAGATAAAGAGACAAGAAAATCAAAGTTGATATATAGTTTTCTTGATTTCTGTACAATAGATGAACAGTGTCCCATCTAGGCAATTTATTTTCAGAGCATGCATCCTGATGAGAAAATCTGCTAAATCAATACACTCCTCATAAAAACAAACAACTCCACCAGCAGCCTTCTTCCCGGCACAGACTTTCACTCAGTGGCCACGTTTGTTCTTGTTCTCGGAAAAGACATTAAACCAAAGGCACTCATGTGGTGTATGTCTGAATCACAGTGCCCTACATGAATCATTGACTTAAATTAAAGTCTGTGAATCATGTCTCTCTATGTTAACACTGCTTTTATTTGCTAGACACACGAGATCATTAACCTGCACATTAACCTGTTTCTGAAAAGCAGAACTAGTGTTTAGCATGAAATACTCTCAGAATAAATCTCAGGAAGGGTTAGTAATAAGTCGAGGACAAAAGCTACTAACTTCACCCACTAAATGAATAAATGATTAGTTTAAGTAGATTTGTGTTTTGTGGTTCATATAGCCGTACTTAAAAACCTGCGTAGCACTTTTGCTCAGTAATGCACGTTGCGTGGGCTGTCGCATGTGTTGGCCTGACGTTGTCTTTAGCGTGTCCCCTCCGATGATGTCACAACCCCAGCTGAGCGCTGCGTACACACATGCAAACCCAAAATAAAGTGTGAGAAGGATTTTCTCTCATACATACTTTCTCCTCCTCTCACACCATCTGTCCTCTGCTCTCCGAAGGCTCATGTCAGCTAAAATTAACTGAGAGTGCCAGCGCTGTACTTGCATATTTCCACTCACCTTTCTCCTCCTGTCATAAGCGAATCCTTCGCAAGAGACAAAATTTGGGTTAGATTTTTTAAGCTCCCTAATCGTAATGCGTTTGTGGTCATGTTATGTGTTATGTCCTATACTATAAGCAGCCTCAGAAGCAACAAACAGCAGTGCACTATGTATTCTAACGCCTTTCTAACAGACTCGACATTAACTTCTTCAGCAGTTTTAGCTACAGTAATGTGTTTGTTGGATTGGACCGCTGTTACTTCCCTGGACCACTTTTGATAGACATGGACCACTGCAGACTGGGAACACCCCACAAGATCTACGGATTTGGAGATGCTATGACCTAGTTGGCTAGCCGAACACAATTTGGCTCTTGAGGACCAAAAAAACAAACAAAAACAAGACAATATAATCTGTGTTATACCTGTCAGTGGTCATAATGTTATGCCTGATTGGTGTTTATTACTCAGCTTTTTGTGAAACCACAGGCAGGAGCAGATTCAGATTTTTCTCAGTGTCTGTATTGATATTTGCACTGATGGCAAAATAATGACCTCCTGCAGCTTTCTCTGCTCTAAAAGTGGTGCTGTTTCTTGAAGGAAGCTTTGAGTTTTGACACAAAAATCCTTGTGTCCTTGTTTTAGTTCAGTAAGTGTATTGGCAGCCTACAAATAACAGCTGTATATAGTCTGACTTTTGATCTGAATACAGCCCTGCGTGATGTTTCTTAAATGTGTAGCAGTGGAAACGCATTATGTGTTCAAACTGTGTGTAATGATAGTTTTAGCGCTACTGTCCTGTGGCGAAACAAAGATTACATTATACCAGACAGCACATTGTGCACACTGCAAAGAGCCAGATACATAAAAATGATGCCAAAACCAACCACTGGCGCATGAGGAGGATTTTTAATTTGGCTCCTTTGTATTTTGTTCAGTTTCTAAATGTAGATGTATCTGTGTGACTCCTGCCAAAGAAAAGAGAAGCATTTTAACAATCTTACAAAAATTATACAACATACCAATACACAAGTCTATTTAATATTAATTGCACAGCTTAGAACATTTTGTACCCACTTTTCTGAATTGTGTGTACAAGCCAGATTGTTAATACTTTGAACTTGAATTTTCTTACTACATTTCAAAGTGCCATATTGAGCATATGCCAGTACTTGGGCCACTAAAATCACAAAAATGGACAAACACTTTAGCAGCACCCACCAAAAAAAAAAAGACCAATCTGCCAACTGCAAAAATAGCCTCTTTGCTTTTGAGAGACTTTTGGCTTGGTATCACAGCCTGGCTCCCCAAGAGATCGCCTCAAACCCATTCATCGTCTGACCATTGCCAAATAAAAAATAAATATGTACTCTCCTCTCCTTCCTCTCCTCGTTAGCTCTGTGTATGGCTCTCTCGCGCTCTGTTTCCCTCTCTCTCTCCCTCTGCGCGCGTCACCGTTTGCGCAAGCAGCAGCCGCGGTCTGTGTAGTACAGCGCTGCTCGCCTCGCTCCATTCACCACTATTTACTACCACACAGACGGTCCACGGTGCTTTTCCTCCTCCTCACACTCGCATTGGATTATCACTGTGCTTTTTACCATGTTGGAAGTGGAAGGTAGGAATCGGACTTGCAATTATTTGACTTTTGTCTCGGTGTAAATTTGGCCATCAATGTGGCGAACTCTAACTGTCACCGCTCATTAAAATTTGATTACATGTCAGCGGTCATCGCGTGCGTGACCTTATTAGCGCATTTTTCCTTGACAGAGACGATTATGCCGGTGTCCGGGTGTAGGTGATGCTGTTTGATGCTAGTGTTTATCGTTGTGTAACCAGCAGGAGTGTCTGTCTCTGTGCGTAACGCTGAAGCATGGATTTCATCAATGAAAACCCCCCAGAAATCGCTTCGCTTTGAAACAACTGCTTTTAAGCTTGCATCGAAAAAAGCAAGAAACTGTTGTGTAATGTGTATATTTGTGCCATCTGCTATTTCGGTCTGCGATGGGTTTTTATCCCTTTGTCTTGAATAATTCACAAAGTTCTTTGATCTCGGCGGGGAATAAGGATGATAACGGGAAGGATGGACCACTTTGCTGCCACCGGTTTGAACAGAGCTGGGTGAATTTTCAATGATGGGAACGATGGATTTGAAAGCAGCTAATAATAGACGGTTTATACTGAGTATTATGTACATTATACATGACCAGCGCACAGCTATACAGGAGAAGTGAGGTCTGAGGATGAGCAGTGCTTTGTCTTTTTATAAATTTTGTATTGAGTACCTTTCTGGCTACAAGGGTCCGTTTATCATACACAAAATAAGATATACGTTTTTTATGTATTGTACAGAACAGTTCTTAGTATTTTTAAAATACTAATTTATTCAGTGTTGTATAGGTCATTAGGCACATAAGGGGGACATCCAGAACATTGTGGTCCCATTTCTCTGGGTCGGTAGCTTAGGCAGTGAATTAAAAATTAAATTTCACTTCAACAAGTACAAATAAAAACAACAGTTTCTTATATAAATGAGCCAAGAATGCATAAATAATATCATATCAGAAAATCGATTTTCTCTTTGTATTGTCTGTTTTTACATATAATAGTTATAGCACTGTTTACAGTAATGCAACCCCCCCTTAACTGTTGTTGAGCTTAAACCTTTCTTCCCATTTCATTGTTTTGATTTCTCATAAATGAATTATGTTCTCCCTCTACATGCACCACCATATTCTCTCAATCAATTGATGGTTTTCTAGGAGCTTAATTATATAATTTAAAGTGCTTTTAGTATTAAAAATTGTCTATATAAGAGTTTTTTGTTGAACAGTTACTCCTCAATCTACAACCCTCCACATTGTTTAAAACTGAATTTAAAAACTATGTTACATATTGACAATAAATACAGAATATATATAACTACATAAGCATTTACGGTTTGAAGGATAATCGATCTTTAGTCAGTACCAGATCCTCTTTCCATATAAATAGACCTATAATAATCTCTATAATACCCATAATTTACCAGTCTCATTATAGTAAGACGCTAAAAAAAATGCAGTAAAGGTGTTAAACTGGTTTATTGTTTATACCTAAATAAAAAAAAATAGTGTTAGAGTTATAGCCCTGTTTTTTTTAGATTTTGTCCATTTTGCTGACCTCTGTCCATCTGATCTTTGTGTCTCTTATTACGTAAATGCTTTCCCCATGGACTGTAGACCTCAGGGTCAGTTCGTCTAACCTTGAGTTGATCTGAGCTGACACTCCTTAAAAATCCCTGCTTTTGTTAGCAGCTTTGAGTTGCTTTGTGTTGCAGGCTAATGATACCAGTAGGGCTTTTTAAACCTGAGAAAATCTGCCATCTGCTTGACCACACTCAGAGTTGCGTTAACGAACCTAATGTTGCTGTTTAATTAGGTTATGCTGCATCTGGAGAAGTAGATGGGAGAGGAGGTCACAAGAGCACAAAATTGATTATTCACTCGGAAAGAAGGACATAGTGTTGTCGTATATTTACACAATCCCTCTGTAATTATGCAGAGGACATTGTCTCACTGTCCACTTTATTAGGTACACAATGTACCTAATAAACTGGTTGTTGTGTGTTCAGAGATGGTCTTCTGCAGACCTTGGTTGCTATGTTTTTGAGTTACTGCTGCCTTTCTATCATCTCAAACCAGTCTGACCTTCTCCTCTGACCCCTGGCATCAACAAGGCATTTTTATCCACACAACAGCAGTGCACTGGATGTTTTTTCTGTAAACCCTTGAGATGGTTGTGTGTGAAAATCCCAGTAGATTAGCAGACCAGTCCATAAGAAGCCAGTGTACCACCAGTAGTAGCTGTCCCACAGTTTGAAAACCACTGGTGTAGAGATGATGGGGTTTTCAGTGTTTCTTTGTACTACTCCTCCTCTCGTCCTTCCGCCTCTTCTGTGAGTGGGCGCGTGTCGAGGGTGGATGTGTAGGCTGCTCGTAGGCATTTGCAATTGTTTCACTGATCTGCATTCAAGTTTAAGACTATTTCTGTCTGCTTGTGCTCCCATTCTTACTTCTTCTCACCCTGCTCTATTTTCTTCCCCCCTCCAGTAAACGGGACGCCGGCCAGTCAGCTGTCCACTCCTCATTCGGGAAAGTCTCCCAGCCCCTCCCCGACCAGTCCCAACAACCTCAACCAACGCCGGGTAAGACTGCAGAACACAAAGATATAACTTTCACACAATGACATTTATCACTGGAGTTCAGTTTCTACCAAGTTCAGTTTCTACCAAGTGGTACAGTGCAATTACGTTTTATGTTTTTGCTAGTGTTGGTTTTTGGGATGGATTTGTCAGTCTCTTAGCAAGATAACTAAAAAAGTAATGATCTGGAACAAAATATTTTTTTAAACAATCTGTACCATTGCAAAAATTGGAGAAAGATCCTAACTCCAGTCACATATGCAGTAGTAGTACACAATTGTGAGATAAAAGGGCTTTTTGTCTCAATAGATAGAGCATTTACCCCTGAGCTAGAAGATCCCCAGGTCAAGTCCAGGTCGGACCATAATGTCATTACCATTGCGAGAAAGGGCAAATGCCTTGGTGGAAGTCTGCGTTGCTGGTTGCTGTTTTAAAACCATACAGAATTGAATTGCACTATACCGCTTGATGAAAACTTAACTTTAAAAGCCAGACATATATTTTAGTCTGTAACACCTCCTTATTTTCTCAGGAAAAGGACAAAGCTGTGACCGAACTTAGGCCGACAACATCTTAGAGCAACACACAAACATCACTAGTATCTCAGAAAGTTGGGTTTTGATCCCGTACAGTGCTGCTCTGGGATATCCAAAAACGGCATATTAGGGTCCTATGTTGTTACATTTTTTTTATCCAGTGTTAATAGGGTTTCAATGCACTTCCTTCTTTTTTTTTTTTTTTTTTTTTGTTCAATTGTTTTCAATCATGTCACCTACCCACTCTGTTAGGTCTTGGTAGCTCGAGTTATGGCTGCTATAGACATTGTGCAATATTAGTGATGATGCAGAACATTATGAGACATTTTTTGTATCTCAAGCACCATTACAATGCTTGCAAAAACTTTGAGCTAGTGAATAAATGATATTTTCAGTGCTGTCCAGTGGATAGTGAAAACTGTCAGTGCTGTTTTGATAAGCAGACTACATACTCCTGTTGGTACTACCTGTTAATCTGACAACCTGTGAATCTGATGTTAAATGACTATGACTGTTTAAACTATCATGAAGTGAGTGAGGTATCTGATGGTCGTGAATGATATTGGACAATCTCTAAAATGACAGGGGCCGTTTTCACAAAGAAGTAAACAGCTAAAATAATACGATTTTTTTCAGTAAGTTAATAGCATGACACACCCATCAGGCACAACATTATGACCTCTGACGGATGAAGTGAGTAACGCAGTTTAGCTCTTTATTGTCACACCTCTTTGTCAAATTGTGTTGGCTACGGCTGGGTCAGAGAACTCCAAAATACTCCAGGTGGTCATAATCTTATGCCTGATCAGTGCAAACAACCTTAAAGTTTTGGTGGGCATACATCTTCAAATGATCTGAACAGACTGAGTAGTTAAGTACTGTTGCCTAAAGCTTTTCTACTACTCTAGCATAATGTTAGCCAATAACTGAACAGCTTTGTGCAATGGAGGGTTTAGACTCAATTTGATGTCTGACCATAAAGCAGATCTTACCCTTAGTCAATATGTTTCTTGGTGAAACCAGCCTTTTGTTTTAATCAAACCCTGTCATTTTGTACACGTCTTTTTGCCTGGATGAATTTTATACTTTTCTCTTTTTTTTGACACTTTAAAAATCCACCCATTTTAATCATGAATCATATTTAGTTTTGTAGCACACTAGAGATGGGAGAGTGAGCAATGCAACTCATGAGGATACGGACATTATTGAGTTCACGCTGAGGTTGCGGACTTCAGAGTATTAAGTAATCTACTTCTGGAGCCTTTAATATGGACCTTAATCAAACTACATTTACTCAAAGCAGCTTTTTAATTTGCTCTAAGACTGTAGCTGATTTCTTCGTGTTCGTTGTAAACAAACACTTCAATCATGGCATTCATTTGCAAACGCAGCACTATACCTGTCATGTATTCAAATGGGAGCGAGTTACTTTAGCATAATAGCTTTTATGCACTCATCACTTTTTTTTAGCTGACAGGAGGCTTACGGTTATGATGTATTGCACAATTATTTCACTATTTATTGTGGCTCTAAGTTCACGGTTGGAGTCTGTAGCCTATAAATAAATGAATGTCTGGTTTGTGTACGAATAGCCGTATATGCCACTAGAATCAGCAGAGCGTAGAAAATACATTTATTGACCGAGGTGTAGCTTTAGTTTGATGTGCCAGGGAAAATTAATGGTTGTTTGGCCCTGAGGCTTTTGAATCTTGGCGCTGTATTGGTGCGATTTGAAGGTCAGCGAGAGGAGCAACAAACACAGCTCATGTGGGCTGTAACTACAGTGAGGAGCTGTCACAGTCATCAGTAATGGAAGTAGGTGAACATACATGCAGAGAGGGAGAGAAAGAGGTGGGAAAATGCACAGGTTTCAGAGATTTTTCAAACTCCGAATTTGGTTGGCGTATTTGCAGTATCGAGTAATGGCAGCTTTGCTATTTCTGCTCCTCCAAAAGATGATCCTTCTACAAGTGTAAGCAGATTTAGTAAAAGCATTTTAACTAGAATAGTGGTTAAAGCTGCTGTAGCCGAAATTGCACACACTCTCTCGCCCTCCCAAACCCTTTCCTTAACAACATAGTGGCACTACATTAAAAAAATTATCTAATGTAGTGGATACACATGAATACCAAGTTAAACGTGTACTTATGTAGCTTTGGTTTCAGCATTGGTTAAACATTGTCATTTATTAAAATCCTCCATAAGGGCTTCAGATCTAGTGTTTTTACAAATCATTCTTTTTACAAATTGCTAATAGCTTTTTTAATTGAAAAGTAAAATAAAATTGGCCCACTACTTACATATAAATGTTTGTATTTGCACTCACTGACTGTAGCCTGAAATAGCTCTGTATAAAAAGCCAGCCTGTTATCTCTGCAGCTTCAGCTTCATGATATAATTCCCCGCTTCTCTTCTTCTTATGTTGCCATCCCTTCGCTCTGTGTGTGTGTCAGTTTTTAATTTAACTTTCACTGCCTTTCCAACCCATCTCCAACCCACCTCCCCCTCCTTCCCCTTTCCCAAATGAAAGGGTATTAACTCTACATAATTTCCCTTGTAGATGAATCCTAAGCTCCTTTGGGAAGTGAGCTGCAGGTTTCTGAAATTATATCCACCTCACACTTCGAACAGGTACAATAGTCATTCATCTTTCTTCTTCTGCAAAGTGTGTGCCCGGCAAATATGGGCCTTAGGCGGTGTACACCCTGAACAATGGCCAGTTAGTTGCCGGGCTGACACTCACAGACACCAACTCTCCTAACATATGCATTTTTGGTTGGTGGAAAGAAACCAGAGAGAACCCACGGTAACACATGAGGCAGGACATGCAGACTCCACAGTTACAGTAGACTCAGAAATTCATTTTTACAATATAACTGACCTTATTTCCCTTTAGCTTTTGTACTTCTATCAATGTTGAAGCAGATTATGTGAAATAGCGGCTAAACAATCCTGCACAAAGCCACACTGACCTACTACTTGTATTGCATTAAATTGGTTCACCTCGTTGCACCCTGCATTTAAACACTTAGAAAGCCACTTTGCTGCCTGGTTCAGACCATTGCAGCCCATTTCCCCGAGCTGAATACACAGACATAGCATTACGCTGATACACCAAGGCTCTCTCCCTCTCCACACGCTCTCTCATACATCAGTGTCAGCCCTGAAAACACACTTGGGTACACGAAATCATCATTTATGCACATAGGGACGACAGCCACCCGATGGCCCTGCACAGGCAGCGCGATTCATATTTTCAGTGTATGCACAAATGACCCATTTTATGAATTGGCAACAGAGGCGTGAAAAACTGGTCTACATTCATGAAATCGAACACTCAGCTGCTTTTACTGTGCATGGATTCAAAGGCCACCATCATTACATTTTAGCTTGGCCCTCTCCAGCCACAGGTTCAGCTTTGTGTAGGTTCCGAACCGGGATAAATGGAAAGTGTTGCTAAGGCTCAAGGCATATGTTACAATTTAATAAATCTATTTAAAACATTGATTTAATAATAATAATTCTGCACGTAAACATGCATAGTCCAGTTTAAGTTCATGATCCTAGATAAAATTTTCTTACATTAACATCTTACAAAGTGTTTTGGCCAATATAAAACTCTACATTAACATTACATATGCTCAATAACACGGTGGCAGAGCATTTTGTGTTCTCGCCTCCCAGCAAGGAGATTGTGAGTTTGATCCTCGGACCTGTGCTGCTCAGTGTCTCTGGGCGGACTCTGCATGTCCTCCCGTGACCCCCAATGGGAATAAGTGGAAGAAGATGAATGAATTTCCCTCCTCTTTTTACCCATATGTCCCTGGTTAAGTGTTGAAAAGCAGTGTAGAGCAACCAGCCAATGACAGCAACCATCATTTGAACTGACCCTTTAATTGGTCAACAATAGCTTCTACCCGACCATGAGAAACAGAGCAAATGAATGAGATATGCTTTTAACAGTTACCTAATCATCGCAACTACCAACCCACACAAGTCTGCATAACTCCTTTCTACATCATGTCTGAAGCCAATACAAATGAACTGAAACTGTTCCTTTAAGCAGTAAATAAATACAATGACGAGAGTATGAGTTACAAAATGCTAAACGTAGTAGGCTACTTCTTCTCCCACTCCCTCCTCTCACTACTGACTCATTCATGTCCGCACCCTTGAGTTGCATGCTCCGGTCCATATTTGTGTCGGCTGATTCACAATTCACTGTTGTGTACACAACTGTGTGTAAATGTGTGCAAGTGAACGAGACTTTGTTTTGAACAATCATGTCATCTCATTCATGTCGCAAATGTTTTTATTTATTTATTTGATTTGAATTCATGTTGTGGTCATGTCATAGAGTTTTTTTTTTTGTTTGTTTATTGTTTATTTATGAAAGTTGGCTGCGGTACATGAGGAAACAACCTTCTCACCAGCAAAGTTTTGCAGTTATTGCATCCTTCAAATAACTTTAAATTTTGTTTCTTTGCACTGCCGATCCCATAAACAACATGTTTATACCAAACAATGTGTCATGTAACACTGACAGCTTTTTCTCATTTGTTTATGTTTGCATTTCCATTGCTGTATGTGTTCATTTGCATTTTGTGGATGTCATTAAATTCATTGTCATTTCATTTCATTTGTCGAGTCTTGCTTTTTCAGGATTAAACCTGGTATAGTCCAGGTCAAATCAAAACCTGGACTATACCAGGTGTAAAACAGGTTTACCATGGCAAAATCAGGGCTATAGGACTAAAACAGAACTAAAACAGGTCTAAACCAGGTTTAAACCCGGTCTAAACAAGGACTAAACCAGAACTAATCAATCCAGGACCAAAACAGAAGTAAATGAGGTTTAAACTCTTAAAATACCTGTACCCAAAACTAAATTCAGTTCTAAACTGGGCCTAAAGCAGGACTAAACAAACTCAAGCCCCATCTAGAGCAGGACTCAAACAAGACCAACGCAAAATCAGGACCCTGACTAGTTTCTAGTTTTGATTTCATCTTTAAAAAACAACAACACTAGAACGAGCTTGTGTATCAACAATGGGACCCCACCGCCATTCTAAAAACACAGAAAATCCAACTACTAAATCCAAATCCAGATAACTGTGAAAAAGTGGAGACTAGACAGAATTATAAAATGCCCATTGTCTTGCTTTATTCTCATCTGTTTGTGCTGTTCCTCACAAGCTGATTAGGATAACCATCTCCATGTCCGCCTTGTCTTCAGCTGGGATTACAACTCACAAAATCCCAGAGGTGCATTCGTTATTTCAACTGAGCTGCTCTAAATTCATTTAATCACTTTTCATGATTAGGAAACCTAATGTCCAGTCGGCTGAGCTGCAAGACAAAATCCTCAACAGTATCTGTCTCTTCCAATAAAATTCAATCCTCTACTCTTTGTGTGGACATGACGTATTATACGCTCTATAGTTTGTGTTTTATGAGAATCTGAAGAGAGACTTGGGACAAAGCCATGCACATGAAAACTTATTAGGTTTGTATCAAGGGGAGTAAACAGCAATAAATCTTGGATTAGTGGGATGTGGCAGTGAATGTGATAAGAAGGACCACGGCTGGAGAGGAGCCCGCGGTCAGGCTGAAAGTTGGCCTAAGGACGGATTAACCAACCATGGACTGCACAAGAACCGGCAATTTAATTTTATGGGATAATCTCAGTTATAGATGTTGACAGTAGATGGCATATATTTTTAATATATTTAATAGGTTTATATTAAAATGTTCACATTTTATCAAATCAAAAGTAAGTATTCAGGAAATGGGTTGAAAGCTAGCAGCAGATAAAGTAGTATTAGGGCCTAAACAGCTAGTTAGGTGTGTTTTAAGTGTTGCTACTATTTCATTGATTTTAGTAACAGTAACATGCAAAGCTACAGTAAGTGCAGAACTTAAAAATCTGTTATTCATTTTTCTGGTCACTAAGATTTGTTGCACTAAAGTAAGAAGAAAAGCAGGAGATTACTATTAATATTGTTGAGTCTACATAGCCACTAGTGAGAAAGCATTAAGTCAAACTTGGTCTAACCTATGTATAAATCCCTGAGTGTGAAATATTTTGTAATGTTTAAGGCTAAGTTCTGTTAATAACTTTGTGGCTCTCCTGTTGGCCATAGATTGCTGCATCCAGTTGTGGGCAGAGGATGATCCATGTTGTTCAATATAGCATTCAAATCAGAAATAAGAATCCAGCAAATGGGTTGAAAACTAGCCAGCTGATGAAGCTGTATGGTAGTTCATGTCTCTTCAGTTAAATGTCTCGTCTGTTGCCAGCAAGCTAATATTCTCCATCATGTGTACTTTTGCTTTTCCCTCACTCACAGAGACAGACAGCGCCAGCGTAGTCTGCTTTAGGACGCCAATCCTTCTCAGAGCAGTTCAAATAAGGATACCAGGACGAGCACTGCGCTGCTCTCTAAAAACTGCATTGCTTTTTTGCACGCACGCACACGCACACACACACACACACACACACACACACACACACAAAAACAAACAGACATAGAGATATTATTCTTGTCAGTGTTTCTCATCTGCTTCATTTAGGGTCAATCTCAGACTTCCTGTTTAATCCAAATTTATGTGTTGATCAGGATGCAGCGGCTGCCCTTGCGAGTTTGAAGGGCTCCTGCTTGGGTGATGTAAAAAAGCTCTATGTTTTTAGTGGTCTGACTCATCGCCGGTGCAAATATAAAAAGTATAGAGAGGTTGTGCTCAGAATAGTGAGTGTATTGTGCAACACATAGGCAGATCTCATGGTCTAGCAGTAAAAAAAAAATCTGCCTTTTCTTGCCAAATCCTGCAATTAATATAGCCTAGACTCTACACAGCTATACTGCCTCTGTCTTATTCTCCATCTCACCCTGTCTGTCACTCCATCTGCCTCTAGATCTTTACACAAGCGTTCATCGAAAGGTTCAACTAAGCTTCTTCCCGGCAGACAGACGGGAAGTAACCATATATGGGCCTCTGTCTCCTGCCTTCTCTCTCTGCTCCAGTTTCCATAGCAACTGCATTTTGTTTCCCAGGAAGAAGTGAGGCGATAGGAGGAGGACATTGGTGTTGTTTTGGTGGTGTGTGTGTGTCAGTTTTGAGATAAGGGGTTGAATATACTGGCTTAGGACAGGATATAAAGGAGTATTGGGCAATTTGGGAGATAAAGCACAGGTGGGGCGAGGTTGCTTTGTGGATATTAGCTGGCTTGTCTTGTTCTTGGGATGAGAGAGAAATAGCGTTATATAAAAAAGGCAAGGCAAGAGGCTGACTCACAGTGGAGGTTCACCTGGGTGGCTTTGAGGCCGCAGCTGGGGAGATGATTCAAACAGCTGGCATCTGGCACTGTAAATAGTTTTATTATTTCAGACCTATGTCATTACAAAGATGGCTTTTTCTTCTCTTTGTGCATTGCCGCTGAAACCCTGTCCCCAGTCTGCAGCTCAGTCAGTCAGACAGTTGAGTCAGTCTAGCTGAATTTATGGCGGGTCAGATGAGGCAACGGTGAAGGAATTCAAATCATGATTAAAGATTTTCTAGGGATTACAGCCACGCACACACGACCAATTCCTGACACCACTCAACAGTTTTGCTCAAAAACACAGCACAGTTTGAAAATCTATGGAGCCTAGGTTAAGGTTCTTACAAGATCTTGCACCTAAAGTGATTCATAGCAAATTTTAGCTTTACATTTCTTTTCTACTTCAAGAACCTAAATGTTAGCCCGGCCAACCATTCTAAGTTTTTTTTTCTATTTGTGTTTTAGTCTTGATGGATTTAAATAGATTTCCATAGGGCAAAATAAATACAAGGGCACAAAAGTATCTCTAAATGCAATTGGACAGTCATACAGCCACTCAGACCGACAATGCACAATATTAAAAACGTGATTAATACTTTTAATGGGAGGTGACCCAGACCCACTTCACTGTTAAGAAAGTGATTGGTCTGACTAATTTTTTAAGAATATATTTTAGGCCTTTAGTCAAGATGTCAAGAATCAACATGAAATCATGGGGGAGAGACATTCAATGTCAGTGTCAGAGTCTGGACTTGAACCCATGACGCAGAGGCATACACCGCAGCTCTACCAACTGATACTTTCCAAAAGTATTAAAGAATAGCTATACTGGCACCAAGATTTACTGCAGTTATGAAGATGAGTAATAAAGTGGAAAAATATATATTTTCCTACTGATAATGTGGGTCATAAGTCATGTCACCATAAACAAAGACAATTTCCACTCTAAACAAGAAGTAAAAAAATGACATGTTTATATTACACATTACATATTTAATGCAAAAGAAAAAATCTAATTCAGTTGAGGTATATAAGCTTTCAGTATGTTATCCCACCTGAGTGAATATGCCAGATGCAGTTGTGTTGACAGGTGACATTTTGACAGAGCTGTGGATAGAGCCTGCGTTCATTTACACAGAGCCTTCTCCATCACCGCTGCTGCCATGACAACCAGACACAGGTCACGAGGTGCAGGAAGTAATAAGGTTTGGTCTCCTGATGCATATGCAGCGTCCCGTTTAATGACATCCCACTTCCTAACATGATACAGCACAGCAGCCCTCCCCGGTCATTAGCGTCACCTAAACCTGAGTTTTATTCAGGGCAGTAGTGAGCAGTAAAAAGAAGAGAGAGATGCATAGAGATTAGACCAAGTTTTGTGAATGGAGAGAGGAGATATTTGGGACGCACCACTCCCTCCAGTCTGCAGGGCAACAGCATTGTAAGCAGGTTATACTCGGCTCAGTGGGTGTTTCTGCAAGTACATGCTTAAAGCCATGCAGAAACAAAATGGTAGGATGACCGTGACTATTTCTGGACATGCATGTAATACGAAGGAGTATTTTATGTTTGCATTTTATACTTTATCATTATATTTTCAAAAATGTCTTTTCAACTCTTGGTATGGTATGGCAGGTGCAACTATTCCAATGCAAAACATATACCATAATAATGTATCACAATAAAACAATAATATATTTTATACCTTTTCTTGGCAGGGGTCTCAGGGCTCGTCTTCCTCTCTGTCTTCTGCCAAAGTGTCCAGCTCAGAGGAAGACAGGAGTGGCTCTGCTCCTGAAGGTAAGAAAGAAGACCTGTGTTGTCTGTTTGTCACTTACAATACAACTTTAAATATCATGTTATCTGAATCATCTGTATGACCTTTTATCAGAGTTGGTTTTCTGTGCCTGTTCTCTCTGTTCACATATTTGAATGTTCTGTCCTTGCCAGCTCTTTTTCTAGTCTGCTAATTCTGTCTATAGTGGTAAACTTAAAACTGAACAATTTCAATAGATTAATTTAATGCAAGTTTAACTCCAGCCACAAGGAGTCAAAAATAAGTGTACTGTTGGTACCAAACCTGGATAAATGGAGAAGGAAATACTGCGTAAAACTAAAATGACCCATGATTTTCTGTGGTAACCTCAGAATAGAAGAGGTGCAACGATTGAATATTTTAGCGCATTTTCTAAACTGGTTCAAAAACACTTTCTTGTGCAGCTGAGGTTCCTGTAGACGAGGTTCCCGCCGTGCCGTCCTACATTTCGGATCGGTACAAGGTGGGGCGCATGCTGGGAGACGGAAACTTCGCTGTGGTTCGTGAATGTGTGGAGCACTCCACAGGCAGGGAGTATGCTCTCAAAATCATCAACAAGAGCAAGTGCAGAGGCAAGGTGAGGACAGCTGTGAGACAGACGGCATTATTTATAGGATAACTTTAGTTTTTATGCTTGGGTTTTTATTATTCTGTGGCTGGGTTTTCTGCAGGAACATATGATCCAGAACGAGGTAGCCATACTCCGCAGAGTCAAACATCCAAATATAGTTCTTCTCATTGAGGAGGTGGACACTTACAGCGAACTCTATCTGGTCATGGAGCTGGTCAAGGTGAGTGTTAAATAAGTGCTTTAAAAAACACAAAGACATGTTTCTGAAACATGGCCATGCATAAAAAGTTGACATTCTGTTTATAAACCAACACTTGGACCAAGATAAACCAAATTTGACATGGTCTTGCCAATGTATTGCAAGGACCTTTCCTCATTGCATTATGATGAATGTTAAATATTTCTAGACTGTTTCATATACTGTGTCAGTATCTGATTAGTCATTCCTAGTCATGTGACACATTACATCAAGGCACCAAAATAATCCAATAGATAAAATGATGCACTAACTTATTGGCTATCCTTTAACTTTAAACCTACTTTGTGTGTTTTGTAATTACACCTTACATGCATTTACCAAGACACAGACACATTGCTGAAACTGTTTGCTAAGACTCTGATGCCCCATAGTTGTGCACAAACTAAAAGATTTTTCCAGGAGGAAATAATGGCGAGGTGTGTTTCCTCCTGTGCCTTTTGCCTCTGTGGCTTTTTGCAGTAGACAGTAACCTTAACGCAAGGCCAAGTCTCTGTCTAGGAGCAGATTTGCCAATATTTTCCTTCAGCATCTAATCAATCACTAATTTATATTCATGCTAAATATGTTTTTACCTTTTCGATTTTGAGGTTTATTTACATTAAACATAGCTGAAAATCTAAAACTGTTGCTACTTCTCCCATGCCTTATACAAGAGGTGAACTGTATTTTGTGTATTTGCATATAGACTGTTACGGACAAACTACAAGACTTTACCAGGCTGAAATAATGGCTTGGTGTGCTCTCTCCTGTGCCTGTTGCTTTTGTGGCTCTTTGCAATGGGGATCGTTATCTTTAATTTGAGAGCCTGGCGCAGGCCCATAGAGGAGTGACAGAGATAGAGCAGCCGTACTCAGCCAGTGAAGCAAATGATGAATTCAAAACAGTCACAAGGCGTTGGATGCACAGAATTGGTTTGTGGCCTCGGGCGCTCGTGTGTTCACATTTTTCATTCGCGATCTTCGAGTCAAGAAATGTTGTGTGCATAATTCAGGAGCGGCAAGTGTGATCCATCTGTTGGGGCTGCTACAGAGTACTACAGAATATAGATGAGTGTCAGGAGAGCGTGTACGTGTTAGTGTGTCCAGAGTAGGAGGACGGAGAGAGGGATGAGAGAGTCACAAATGACACAGAGAAAACAGACGGCAGCTTAGAGCATCAGGCAAAGTAGCAGTGAGAGAGAAGATGTGGCTGGAGTGAATAAAGATTTCATGATGAACTTTTACAATTAAGCAAGGAAGTGTGCATCAGTCATCAGGAAAGGCTAGCACTAGGAGAGAGGAAGACAAAGTTTGGGAAGGAGGAGACATACTGAATCTACAATAAAAAGCTGTCACTTCTGAGAGCAAACACTGATCCCACTACCTACTTATTCTTAAGGCTAACCACTCTGCCATTGTGGATACAAGATTTATCAGTGGGTACTGTGGTCAGATCTTGACATTAAATTGATAAAGTGTACAGGAGTCAACATTACTTAAGAAAAAGAGAAACACTATGTAACTGTCCAAATGCAAAACTTTAAACTAATGAAAATATACTGTGTAGCCTTTCTGACTGGAGCCTATCCCTGTAACTAGGGACCTTGTGTGGGGTACATTTTGGACAGTGGCCAGTTAGTCATAGGGCTAACACAGAGACATACCCAGACAGACAACCAGTCATTCTTACATTTATTATTTTTAGATGGTGAAAGGGAGCCAGAGCACCCACAGTTTACAAAAAGAGGATATGCAGAATCCACCATTTATCTTAAAATACATAACCTCAAAATAATTATAATATACAGTATAGCATCACATTTATGTTGATGGCTGCCTGTCTCAATGAAGAGAAATAACCAAAGTAACACCTTTTTTCAGGGACATAGTGGCGCCGCTGTCTCGCCACTACATTATATAACTCTGAGTGACAGGGCAGTCTACCATCTTGTGAAAACACATTTCTCACCACATCCGCACAACTTTTGGCACATATTTCAAAAACAATACGAAATACTTTTTGACATGTGTCTGTCCCATGTGAGTTTTTTGGGTACAAATCCTGAAAAGTTACACAGTGCTTCTTTTAATCAACTATAATATGGGTTGATGAATTAGCTGTTGATTGAGAGAGGAAGAGGAGTTGTGAATACTTGATATATTATGCATAAAAGTAGATTGTTTACCTAATTAGTTATTACATGGTGAATTAACTAACATGAATTATTGTGCTGCCTTGACACCTGACAATGGGTACGATACAATAAGCCATAGGTGTTTGAAGTTGATGTGTTGACAAAAAAGTTTTAGACAAGAGATATGCAAGAACCTTACCTTAGAGAAACTCCAGCAAACAAAAACAGTAACCCAGCACAAGTGCCTCTATGTATTCAGTCCAATCCATGGTCTGCTTGTTCAAATCTTGATGGGCCATAGCTAAATAGAGACAAATTGCTTTAAAGTTTAATCAAAAATGTGCTTTTTTTTATATAATTAGGGAAGACTGTAACTAAGATAACAATAGTCTGTCATCGCTTCTGTGTAATGCATCCCCACGCACTAGTATTGTCTGGAAGTGCCAAGGTTTGGGTTGGTGTCCCGACTGTGGGATTTGACAGCTTTCATATTTAAATAAGTGTCGCGGTGCGGGTCAGGAGCTGCCAGAGTCGAAGGAAGAGCGAGCTTCAGCCTTATTTTTACCTCCTGCTCTAGTTAGTCCAGTCACAGAGAGGCACCGGCAAGAAATAACAAGAGAGGATAGGTGATGGGAGGTTGAAACCGAACATACTGAATATAAAATCAGAAGTCATGGGTGAGCAGAGAGATTGATGTAAAGATGTTTAATTAAAAGGAGGTAGAGAGATGGTAAGAAAGTAAATCCAGTCACAAGGATAAGTCAGTGAACTGTTTGTGCCAGTCCCAAGCTCGGACAGAAAGGGTTGCCTTGGGTAAAACTTGCTTGGGTGAAGATAGTTTGCTGTGACGACCTCATAAAGGGAAACGCGCACACACACACACACACACACACACACACACACACACACACACACACACACACACACACACACACACACACACACACACACACACACACACACACACACACACACACACACACACACACACACACACAAAAAGCAGGATAACAGTCTGTATGTCTATATGCTGAAAAGACACAAAGACTCTCACTACAAGATCATCTGACTGAGGCAAAAAAGACATCCAACTTGCAAGTGTCTAGCTGTCAGACTCGTGTGTGAACTGTGACATTGAAGAGCCGCTTATCCATCTCTCTTTGTCCACAGGGGGGCGATCTGTTCGACGCCATTACCTCAGCCAACAGATACACTGAGCGAGACGCCAGCGGCATGCTCTACAATCTGGCCAACGCCATCAAATACCTCCACAGCCTCAACATCGTTCACAGAGACATCAAACCAGAAAACCTGCTGGTGAGTTCAAATTCATTTAATTACAAGTCATTTAAACTCACTCATACATGTTTTTGGAGAGAGGAGAGCAAAGTGCAGGAAAGGGGAGACACACAGAATCCACAGTAACAAGCTGTCACTGGCCACAGCAAAAAAATCAATCCCACTACCTTCTTGTTCTGAATGCTAACCACTCTGCCATTGTGCGCCCAAGATTTGTCTGTGCATATTGTGATTGGATCTGAATTCAAATGCTGGCAAACTGTTTATGACTTTGATTCAATGGCAAGTAAAATGTTTGTACTATTTTCCCAATAAATCTGAAATCATGCTCGGGCCAGCCATTTTAAATATTGTTCTTTTATGCAAATATTTAGTCTGGTCCAGGGCTTTACATTAACACTAGCCAACCTGCCTAATGCCGGTAGATTTCCATTTTGGCCAGTAACACATAAAAAATATTTGATAAATCCCTGTCAATACATGAAGCCAAATTCTACATTTCTTTAAGCTTAGCCATCTTGTATGCTATAAAATTACATCAAAACATTTGCTAATTAAATTGTGGCTAGTGAAAACACATTGGCTTGTAACTTTTTAAAAGATTTGCCAGTAAGCAAAAACGTTAACGTCAAGCCCTGGTCTGGTCCTTGTTAATTTCAGCTGGCTTCTCAAGAGGCAGAGCAAATGGACGCAGAATAAAATTTATTAATGTAATGGGACAAACATTCAACCAATCAGAACACAGGGGCAGTACCACTGTATACCCAAAACCTTACATGAAAAACAAAACCAAAAAAGAAAAGAAAAGCACACCATAAAGCTTGCGCCATTTCTTATAAACATAAATGACTGGTCAGGTAGTATTGATCTCATTTAAATTAGTTTGGAGTGGAAGGGATGCTATATACACTTCACTTCACAGGGAATAGGTCTGGTTGGCCTGGCTAGTTTCCTAGTCTATGAGATACTTAGCAACACAACTTTTGCACTGGGAAATCAAAACCAAAACCATTAGCGTTAAGTAAATCTGGCCCCTCGTCTTGCCTTGGCGCTCACTGTTCTCAATGAGTCTTTGTTTTTTTAGTGAGTCTCCAGTGACTCACAGCTGCCACAGCACACCTCCTCTCCTCTTTGCCCCATTTCTTTTTCTTCTCATCTTTTGACCTTTCGTCCTTGTTCTCGCCTGCTGCCCCTTCTGCTGCCCCTTCTGCTTCAGTGACTCACTCCTCACAGTCTGTCACTTAACCGGGACCTCCATGTGTTACCTCCAGAGACTGTTATTTTGCCCTATTGACCTGTGAATATACTGGTTATATAACATTTTAATTTAAATTTTCACAAAAGAAAAATGATCCAGAAAGCGTTTGCATCTCATTCATGTCGGGCTTCATATTTCTTTTAATTTCCTGCAGTGGCCTTGGGATTTAATAAGATGTGAAGCTGCTGATTCTCTCTGTTATAAAAACTTAATAGAGATAGTAGTTACGATGTTCATCTCAGTGGAATTCCAATTAGTAAGAGTTGTAAAGAAGTGGAAAAATATCAACACTGACTCTATCTCGCAATGGTGAAGATGCTATAGTGCCCAGACTTAAACCCAAACTGAAAATCTTCTAGTTCAGGTGTAAATGCAATTCACTGATTCACAAATCCTTTATGTCTCACAATGGTAAAGCATCCAACAACAACAAAAAACATATTGTGGATAAAAAAGTTATCCCAAATGTTTGTGTTTGGATTTTCCATTTTCTAAAGTGTCTAAGATAAACACTTTTGCATTTCCCAAAGACCCATGTGTGTTCCTATTTTTGATAATTTTTGTTGCACTCATGAGCTGGGATGTACTCTTTTCTCTCTTGTCTCGTTGCTCTCCAGCTGATAAATTAAGGGTGCTATCACACTGATAATATCATGCCAGTGTAAAGAGGACCCTTGAAGTAATCACACATGCTATTTTCAACATTATCCATCTATTCAAGTAATCAGTGCAATGATTGTTGGGTACCTTTTGAGCAAGTATTGTTCACACTGGAAGTGATTGAATGACTTAGATGCTGAAGCACTGGCAAAAAAAAAGACATAATCCCGCAAACAGCCCATCCCTTATATTTTAGTCCAACCTTTGGCCCCTTGTGACTGGATATATGAGATGTTGTAAATCCGCACTAAAAAAATATCATAAAAAGCCAACTTTTAATGCTTTACACATTTGTCAAACAAGAATTGTCATATCTAAACATATTGACGTATGATGTTTGTATGTTTAAGGTGTATGAACATGCAGATGGGAGCAAAAGCCTGAAGTTGGGAGACTTTGGTTTGGCGACTGTGGTGGACGGACCTCTCTACACTGTCTGTGGGACGCCGACATATGTAGCACCTGAAATTATAGCAGAAACAGGGTAAGTAGAATACCATGCAATAGGTATTTTAGCAATAATAGTGCAGTGTGTTGTTATTTCATTGACCTCAACACTGTTTTTGCACAGATATGGCCTTAAAGTGGACATTTGGGCAGCAGGAGTCATCACATACATCCTCCTCTGTGGGTTCCCACCATTTAGAGGGTGAGCCATAACTATGTATTGTAATTCAAACAATTTGTCTGTGGGGATTCTCAGTCATCCAAGTCATAACAGTGAAGTAAAGCTCAAAAGGAAGTGCAAAAAACTATGTCCAAATGACTTCAATGGTTATTTCAGAAAACAATAATCTTAGACTCCCTCTACAGGCGTACAGTGAAAGTGCATGTTAATCTATGGCAACATTTATAACTGAAGGTTTGTTTTGCAGGAGTTGTGACGACCAGGAAGTCCTCTTTGACCAGATCCTGATGGGGCAGTTGGAGTTTCCTATGCCGTACTGGGACAATGTGTCTGAAACAGCCAAGGTAAGTACTCCTGTCTAATCATGCACCATCTGTATAATAGTAACAGGTTAACAGAGACTAACTGGAGTTTACTCTGTGGTACAGGAGCTGATCCGTTCCATGCTGGAAGTGGAGGTCGATCAGAGATACACCGCTCTCCAAGTGTTAGAGCACCCCTGGGTCACTGTAAGTCTAACAATTTTACTCAAGTTACTCTCTAAATAAGTAAAGTTGTTTTTTTTTACCTCTGTGGCAAAGTAATAGTTGCTGTTAAATAAGTTAAATAAAAGTATTATTGGTGGTAGTGCTAGTAATAGCACAAGTAGTATTAATAATAGTAGTCGTATCAGCATTAGTAGTAGTGGCAGTAGTATTACAATGTTGTTGTAGAAGAAGTGGTAGAAGTAGTACTACAACAAGTACTTTCTACTTTGAACTTTAATAGTAATAATTTTGTTGAGTACTTTGACTTTTACATGAGCAGCAGTACATTTACTTGAGTACCACCTCTGAAGACAAGAAAAAATTGACTTTATTTTTAATGCATTTTTCTTCTCGGTTCAGGACGAGGGTCTGTGTGAGAATGACCACCAGCTGTCTGTAGCAGGAAAGATCAAGAAGCACTTCAACACCACTCCAAAGGACAAAGACATGACGGCTGGAGTCTCAGTCATCTCGGTAAGTCCCCCATATTTACTGTGCATACACAACACACTGCTGTTTTTATAGATCTTTTTTATCCAGCCCTTTAATAGACAGACATGTTGAAAGAGAACTCTGTTAAAAGGTTTGCGGATTGATTATGCCGCTCTCTCTCTCTGTGTTCAGCTCGATGACAGCTTTTCTATGCAGAGGTCTGGGTCGTTGGATTTCTACCAGCACCCGGCCATGTACTGGATCAGGTACGGCAGGTTTCCATAGAGACGTGACCCCATTAACTGGTCACAAACCAGCGAGAAACACAAACAAATCAAACCTGTGTGAAATAGATGTCTCCCTCGTGTGTGTGTGCTGCTGCGGCTGCTGACAGGCTCCTGCTGTGATGCTTTGACTCCATGTTCATGCTCCCTGTTGCTTTGTGATGTGCCACTCACTGTAAACCCTGGCTGACTTTTCTACGTGTGTGTATGTGCGTGTGTGTCTATGGCTAATGACCTTTGCGTTTGCTGCCTGTTGTATAAAATGTCCAGTTGGATCCTACGCCTATTGTTTTCCATAAACCCTTGTTCAGCATTTCTTTGTGAAGAGCCTTTACAAAGAAATACCATGTTTGTTGACTCCCTGATAATGCATTTTGTCATTTTGCTTGATGTGATGCTTACTTCATGCTTGTTCTACTTTTTAATAGGCTCTAACCATAGATCTATTAAGAGAAAACTACTCTTATAATAGATCCACGGCTTTAACTCTGTAATTCATTCACTGTATTGTTTGGAGATCACAGTGTAACACAATGAGTGGGTACAATAATTAGAAAGCGGCGCGACATTCCAAGTCTAGCCTTAGCTAAGATCAAACTTATGAAAATTTTGATTAAGATAAAAGGATAGATGTTTTTCAGCCATTTGCAATACTCATGTTGTGTGTTGTCTTTGTTTAAAATTCTTTATCAGAGCTAAGACAAGACCAGGTAAAAAAAAAAGGTTAAAGATGAGACTGAGACCTCTAAAATGGTCTTAAGACCAAACTGACCAATGAGATAGTATTAGCATGTCATCAAGCATGGCATATTGTTTAGTGCATTTATATGGCTGCTGGTCTAAAGTTATCTAGTTATTGTTCTTTTAAATTGCTGCTGTTTGCAAAGAGTGACATCCCACCGCCACCAAAGCTCTTCCTTTTGTTGCACATTAACCCAAATGTCTGCTTGCACCGCTTTGTAGTCCCGAAAAGATCCTTTTATGAATGTATGTAGACAAATGGTTAATTGTGACTTAGCCTCAGGTCTAACCCCAGCGTTTCCCCTCTTCCCTCAGACCACCTCTCTTGATAAGGCGGGGCAGGTTCTCAGACGAGGACGCCACCCGGATGTGAACCACCTGGAGATCACCACGACGACAGTAACCACCACGACCAGAGCTGAGCGGGCGGAGCCTCCCAGTTGCCTCCCTGGCCTTCCCTCTTTGAACCCTGACCCCTGCCTGGACATTTTCCCAAGCCCCAGCCTCTCCTCCGACGCTACTGACGTCTCTATCTGTTCGGCCAACAGCACGGGCCACTCCCCTGTTTCACCCCTCTGATGTGGGACACAGGGAGGAGAGGGGCAGGGGGTGGGATGGGACAGAAGAGGAAGTGATGATCTTCATTTGGATTCTTGCTCTAAAGCAATTGTGTCTAACTCAAATTGAAAGATATCATATACTAAAATAACCTATACTGTATATATAATTTTATATTGCATATTACATATTGGGGTCTTGTGGACCACTGAAAAGGGCCAGTGTACCACAAACGGCACCCTTACCATAGTTTGGGAACCATTGTTTAAGCCCATAATTTCATGAATCACCCATTACTATCTGCACACATTACTGTATTTGACTTTCTTATTGGCTTTTCCCTTCTGGGGTCACCACAGCAAATGATCTGCCTCCTAGTGTGTAGTGATTTGCATATTAATTTGCATATTAATGGTTGCCCTTCTTGACACAATCCTCTCTTATTTATCCAGGCAAAAAAAATAAAAAAAAATGCTATTACATAATGTTGAATTGCACCTTTGAGTTTGACACACCTGCTTTATATAGCAAGGTAGGACAAGGACCCATCCCACTTCCTCACTGTCTCAAATCCAGGGCTTGAGCTGAATGGGAACAAACTGAACTGCCACTGCCCTGAATTCTCTGAAAGTGAATGGGACGAGGGCGGAGAGGACGGGCTACAGACTCAGAGGCAACACGTGAGAGGAGGACTGTGGGAAGAAACAGCTTTGAAGGACTTTAATATTTTAATTTCTCTCATCTGAGCACATCTGGCACAGAGCTCAAGGAGCAACGAAGTGAACTATAAATCCTTCAGTGATGATCGGGGCTCGATGCGGGGACTTCCTTTTGATGGAGCAGCTCTAAAGGCAATATGAGAAAACAAAACAGTGTTCACGTTTTATTGAACCTTAATTCTTCATTATTTAGTCACTACATTTTTATATATTTCTTTTCTTTTTACATGAAAGTGGTGTTCTCGTGGACTGGAGAAAATAGATAAGTAGAAGTTGTAGAGCTCAGGAAAGTGTCATTAGGCTTCTGTAGTACTTGAATGTGATGTGGAGATAGCAAAAAAGTTACAATTAGGGATGTACTTGTACCTCTTAGTACTTGTATGTCAGTACTAATACACTACAGGCTCCAAGTACTGTTCTGGTATCTGGACAACCCTAGTTCTAGTGAACTCATGTGAAAGAGGGATTTTTCTTAAAAAATGTGTAAAAAAAAAAATGTTGGAGAAAGTCTTAAAGAAAGCACTTCTGTTGTGAACACAGTGTCGGTGATGCCTTCCTGTAATGTTGGTTTACAGACTGCTTCAACAACAATGGTGCATTTGGTTGCTCCTTGTAACGTTGTTTCCTCTGTTACACCTTGATGAAGATAGCATATGGGTGCTTGTGTAGCAATTTTCACACTTAAATGACATGAAAATTATGCTAATCATAATACACCGATCAGGCATAACATTATGACCACCTGCCTAATATGCAGCCCCATACGCAACAAACTTTCTATGAGAACCAGCCTTAACTTTTTCAGTGATTTGATTAACAGGAGCTCGTCTGATGGATTGGACCACATAGGCCAGCCTTCAGTCCCCACCTGCATCACCACTGTCCCTTCCCTGGACCACTTTTGATACATACTGACCACTGCAGACCAGGAACACCCCAAGAGCTGCACTTTTGGAGATGCTCTGACCCAGACATCTAGCCATCACAATTTGACCCTCACTCAAATTTTTTACACTTGCCCATATTTCCTGCCTCGAACACATCAACTTTGAGGACAAAATGTTCACTTGCTGCCTAATATATCCCACCCACTAACAGGTGCCATGTTCACTTCACCTGTCAGTGGTCATAATGTTATGCCTGATTGGTATATTTTGTCACCGTTATATGAAGCCTTGTTTACATTTCTCAACACTGAAGACATTATCATACTCCAGCAGTACTTTTTGAAGAAATGTTTTATGAAAGTGTGGCAGGATGCAGGCTGTTTATTTGCACAATTTACTGCAGTCTATTGCGTACTAGCAGGTCTGAGTGACTTTGGGACAGTGGACAACCAGCAGCATCATCAAACAGTGGAAAAGGAGTAACTTGACTCTGTACAAGTCAATCTTGAACCTCATTCATGGCTTATTCATTGAAATGAAAGCATGACAGACATACAGTAGCCTATTCTTATAAAAATTGTTTAGTGAAGTAATGTTTATATGTTGATGTAAATAACAATTTTATTTATTTTGATAGTTAACAATACAGTATATTTCTTTACAAGTAGAAAAATGTAAAATGAGTCATACATGTGTATCGGTCATTACGCAACAAAAAATACTAAGAGGAGATAAAAAAAAGTGGGATAGATTAGAAATAAATGTGATTCTGAATAACAGCAGGTTAAAAGGACAATTTGTAAAAAAACAAAAAACATACTACCTTTGCAAACAATGGAAGGCTAAACATTTTGAAAAGATCTCCTTGCAGCCATCACCGTGTCTGTTTCTGTATTTGTTATCTCCACTCATTTACAGTAGTGTGTCGCCAAAATGATAAACATGGATTTTGTCGCTGCAGTTAAAAACCCAAATTATCCAGCACATGGACATACGTGGTTTACCAAAGTGCTTTCACAGCTGCACCACTCTATAACAAGTCTGTCACAATACCAGTACCTGTACCTTTGTTCAACAATGGTCTATCAATAAAGATGATAATAATAAAACATGTTTCAAATACATTGCTTGAGTTTTTAAGTGTTTCTGAGTGTTTGGTGTCCCGATTGGCTTTGTTTTGATTGTATTTGCAAACATAACACACAATAATGGAAAATAAGATGTAAGAAAGACCTGATTTCAAAACATTAGGTAAAGCTGGTGTATCCCATATGACCTAAGTTTTCTCTCCCTCTCTTTTTCTAAAGATTGAATTTACTTAAAAGACACATAAATAAGGACTAGAAAAAACAATAAAGGGGAAAAATGAGAATAGTTTAGTATGAAAAATGGGCCAACAAATATGTATTTAAATGTAAAATATATAATTATATACTCCAGTATCCCTTTAGGTGTGTATACACGTGTGCAGTACAGTTTGAGATCTGTTGAGAACTGTTCACTCTTTTAGTAGCTACAGAGTGCCACCCAGAGGTAATTCAGAGTAAGAACAAGAAGCTCAAATACTACAGTGCTGAAAACCTAAAATATCTTCTTTGTAACGCAAGGTTTTATTTGTTTTTAGAAATGTATATTTTATCTGGTCCCACTGACGTCTGATATCTACTGCAGAATACTGACGCTGTTGTATTAGGGTGAGCACCTGTCCCCCTTGTGGTTGTCCTGCACAGCCATTCAGGCATCTGTCCCTCCGTCCCACATATTAAGATAATGTCCCACTTTTTCATTGGCGCTCAGTGGATCTTGCAAAAAGTGAGATTGAAGTTAAGAACAACAAGGTAAGGTCAGTATTCCCTATGTAAAATAAAAATAAATATTTGTGGGCGTCCCATCTTCATAGGTTGGAATAGTTGGTGCGTTGCTGCCCTTGTGTTTCAGAGCTTCTGTTGCAGCTTTTTCATTCCAATACATGAAATCTCAGTAAAGGCATTATTTTGCAAAATGTGTGTTTTTGGGATGAAAACAGCACATCAAATGTTTTATAAGCTCTAAACTGAAGCGAGTATCTCAGTAAGTGCTAGATTTGTATATTAAAACATTTATTTAGAGCAGTGACGTGTGGTGAGGTTCATAGCTGGTGAGGCACTGACATTACAGCAGGGGTCTCCAACTAAAATTGCTCGGGGTCCGCAGAATTAACCTTCTACCTCTGATGGGGTGGGGTCCGAACAACTGTATAAAAAATAATAAATAGGCTATATTACAGTGTTTTTATGTTTTAATTCTCAACGTTTAATTTTCAGCGTTTGTTCCTCGTTTGGCCACCAGAGGTCAGTGTAACACACGAACCTGCACCGAAGAAGAAAAGCATCATCGAACCATCTGAAATCATGGAGGTAGCTTTGTGGCTGTCATGAAGGGTTAGTCTAATTTGAATTGGTTGTAAATGAATATCATGATCCATGCTACATTTTTAAAAAGAAAAACGACGAGACCAGGCGTACAAATTGGCTAGAGAACCTGGAAGGATAATGCCAACAGGTAGAGCTAATTGTACGAGGACTGACTGTTAGCTTAGCATTAGCTACCTACAGCTACAAGAGATTTGCTGTAATCATGAGCGAAGATGACAAATCACCGCCAGCAAACAAAGACAAAGAGTCCACTCTGCTGTTCACCAAGGATGGGCAGAAGTACTACATGAACAAGAGCGGGGGTCTGGACAGCCGAAATGTGGTCACGCCGCACGAACCGGACAACAACGCCTCCTACGACATGGACGACCCGGACGAGGAGAGCGACATGCTGGACACCTCGGACCCCAGGGACAGCACGCAGAGTCCGGAGGAGCTCAACGACGAGGAGGCGTCCGAGGGCGACAACGCTCCCAAACAGTGCACTTATGAGGGATGCACGGAGACCACGACACAGGTGGCCAAGCAGCGCAAACCGTGGATGTGCAAAAAACACCGCAACAAGATGTACAAAGACAAGTACAAGAAGAAGAAGAGCGACCAGGCAATGTCCACCGGCAAACTTGATGTAAGCATTCAGACTAAAATATTGGGCTAGAGAGGGCAATGAAATGTGTGTAGGGTGACCACCTCAAAAAGTACTAAACGTGGGAAAATGTTGGACGGACACGAGAAATAAACCTTTTGATAAACAAATCTAGCTTTGCCAACTTACTGAGATAGAATTTGCTATATTGATGTGCTGTTTTCATCCCCAAAATACACAGTTTTTCTTTACTGAGAATTTATTCATTGCAATAAAAAAGTAGAACAGAAAAAAATAAAAAAATAAATCAAAGCTTTTAGTGTGCATTTTCTCAAAACTATCCAGCACGACCCCAGCTCACAGCTCTATGTAGAGGCCTGTCCTGGAACACAGGGTGTAGCAACACACCAACCATACATTCCAACCCATCAAGACAGGACACCAACAAATATTTATTCTACATTTTAATCAAAGAATAGTGATCTTACCTTCTGTTTTTTTTTTTTTGTAAGATCCACTGAGCACCAATGAAAAAGTAAGACATTATCTTAAGTGGGACAGACGGACAGATGCCTAAATGGCTGTGCAGTACAACCAAAAGTGGGACAGGTGGCCACCCTAAAAGTGTGTTGAAATGTATGTATAAATAAATGCACAATGTGTTTGCTGCTCTCTCTGTAACCATTGTGCCAATTTTAATAACAATAGCTTGAGCTGTTGCAAGTTACATTATTCAGATTTAAACCGTTAATTATGTGGTTAAGAGGATATTATATTAAACTCTATTCACTCACCAAGTTTTGCTTTAGGAGAATGCAGAAGAGCGGCCTGTGTCGGTGAATAAGCAGCGCTTGGGTGCAATGGGGGACCGTCCCGCCAGACCGTCCCTCATAGAGCAAGTTCTCAACCAGAAGAGACTGGTAAAATGATAACACTTTTACACAGAATCAAGAGGAGAATAATCAATATGTGGTGCGTTTCAGCCTGAATAAACAGCTTATTCACCTGGTTTAGGTCAATAAATTAACATTTTTTATGTTGTTTTGAGAGTATCTACACTTAGAATTAAAGTTGAAGGTGTTTTACTGTAAACTGTCCTGAGGCATTCTGTTCAAAGCTAAGGGCAGTATAGGAAGTATAGTAACTTCATCTTCAAATGTTGACTTATCTCCAGATGCCTACTTTGTACTGTGAGGAACAAGCACCTCAGGTTCACTTGGTTATTGTGGTTGTTATTAACAGTCCTTCTCCACTTCTCCTCCTATTTAGGACACATTTCAGTAGTATCTGTTGCAGGGCCAGTACTGCAGTGGTAGCATGTCCTGATGCACAGCTGCTATCAGGAACGGGGATCTCTGTGTATTCATGAAAATTCTAAAAGCAGCTCTCCTGTCTGCAGAGGTGACCCTGTAATAATGACTTGTTCCATATCCAAATGGAGTTATTTTAACATATCTGTTTGTGGGACCCATTTTTATTATGGCCCACTTTTTACAGAACCAAAGTTATTTATTTATATTATTGTACAACAATAGTACATATATTCTTTCTGAAATTAAATTGTAAATCACACAATTGGGACACATATTGAATCAACTTCTCCTTGACCCACTGTTATCAGTGCATATTGCAGATTAGTGTCTAACCATGTATAACTCTTAGTGTACAGATACTAAAATATTAAATACTACTCTCTTTTCATACATTTTGAACACAGACTTTTTCAGTGTGGTAAAAAGAGTGGGATTTATATTTTGTATTTTGACCATTGCCTGTGTCTCTTTCAGTCATTGCTGAGGAGTCCAGAGGTGATAAGTTTCCTTCAGCAGCAACAACAGCTCTTGGCCTCTCAGAACCGCTCACAGTCACAGCAGCAGTTTCAGGGCTGCTGACACTGGCCCTGGTCAGAGTTAACTGTAGCAACCGTCCCATGTGAAGCACTGAAGAAGTCATGGCAGTTGAATTGTAGATGGATTCACACTTTGCACTGCTAAAATCAATGTGAGACTGGAAACAGATTGTATTTATAGTAAATGAAGCGGGGCATCTGGGCAGAACTTGACAAAGAAACTAATAACTTGAACTGGTCAAGTAATCAAACTACTAAGCACTGTTACAAAAGTAAAATGCCCAAAGCCAGTATTTATGTCTACTTTTATGTGTTGTGAATTTGATTTGTTAATGCTGTTTTTCTTGTGTTCCCTCTGTGTCAACATCAGAGTAATAATAATGAAGTCAGTTGAAATTAAATTGCCCAGTGACAATTATTAATTTAGGCCAAATATTTCACCCTCTCTTGTATTTCTAAATGTTTATATGTTTTTTTAATGATGGGAAAATTGTCAATGTGACAATCAATCAATGCATGTGTAGCATTGTTTCCACGTGACAACCAAGTGGAGTTTTCAGGAAAATAAAAGGGCCTTTTAGTGTTTGAAATTGTGTTTATTTACAATGATTTGAGAAATGAGCTAATGATAGGAAACAAAAGTGATAATAAAAGTGAGAATTGTAAAATAGCTTTGTAAGGAGTGTAATAAGTTTTCAAAGCACATTAAAGTCATGTACTGTATGTGATTAAGATGTTTTTACATTTTAGTGAAGGTAACCTGCTCTGAAATTATTAAAAGATGGTGACTTATCGCATTGTGTGTTTCATAAGAAGTTTAAGATTGTAATTATGCAAAAGTCATGGTTATTAAAGTCAGGCTTATTTAAGTCAAGCTTAGTGAAGTCAGGCTTTTTAAAGGTAGGTTTTACTAAAGCCCAGCTTTTCAAGTCAAGCTTATTTAAGTTGAACTTACCTAAGTTAGGCTTGTTTAAGTCAAGCTTGGTTAAGTCTGGCTTATTGAAGTCAAGTTTAGTTTTGTCAGGTTTAGGACATGCCTAGTTAAGCCAGGCTTCCTAAGTCAGGCATACTAGAGTCAATCTTAGTGAAGTCAGGCTTATTTAACTTAAGTTTAGTTCAGTCAGGCTTTCTAAAGTCAAGTTTACTATGTATTGTACCAAATAAGTTGTAAAGTGTTTTTTAATGAAAAAAAAAAAAACATCTTTAATGGAAGTAAAAATCAAAGACACATAACATCAAACATTGGTAAATAATAATAAATCACAGTAATACAGTCCAGACTACAATAATGACATTTAACACCTTTTCAGTACCTACTATTGTATCCCAGTTAGATTTGTTTTGGAGTGCAGCTATTTTGTGCAAATAAAAAAAAAGCAAACAGCACTGATTTTGCATTGTGTTTGAAATAAGCAGCTCTTGTTTTCAGAGTACTATTTAATATAAATCAACTAAACTAAATGAAATGTGTTGTAGTTGTACAGCAAGGTGTAACAAAGCAGTTCAGGACTTTGCAGGAGATGTGTACAGAAATTACAGTAGGACAGAAACAGTAGATAATTACACATTCGTATTGGACCAAGTGCTAACACAGGAAGTGCTTTTGTCTTATGACACAGAGGAGATGGGGTTGTGAGGAGATCCCATCTGGGTCAGGACCTTATCCAGCCACTGCAGCGGCCCATGCAGATGAACCTCAATCCAGCAGGGGGTGCTAGTTACATCCTGACGGTGGTATTCAGCCCCCCAGCCCTAAAAAAAACAGACAATTATTCACACACAAATCTAGCTGTTTATGACAACTTAAAACAATGCTGCTATGTAAAGGGATTCATTTTTTAACTTAATCATTGTAAGTCTGGTTTGGTTATAAAGTAAGCCTGGTAAGGTAAGCTTGGTTTCTTTTTTTTTCTGAGCCTGGTTTAGTATAAGACTCGATTAGTTCTCCTGTAAGCCTGATTTACTTCTGAAGTAAATCTGATTTAGTCCTAGTATAAGACTTTATCTCTTCCATTTATTTTACACTGGTTTAGTTAGGGCTAGTTTTGTAAATAATGGTTTGCTGAAGCCTGGCTTACTTAAATTAGGTTTACCTGAGTCAGGCCTAGTTAGGTCAGGCTTTTATAAAGCCAGGCTTACAACACTGAATTAACGGCTGTGTAATTCAGCCACGATTGATTGAATTTGAGTCAGTGTCTCTTGATTGCTCAGCTGTAAAGAGAAATCAACAGCAGTGTGTTTCTAGCTTCTTAACTATCACCAAGCGTTGAGTCATACCTTCACAAAGCTCATGCGGATGGTGCACATCTTTGTGAGTTCGTAGACCACCTCAAAGCCGTGGTTCACAGACTGGGCCAGGAGCTGAGCAAACAACTGGTTGTTAAAGATCTTGAGGCTGCAGCCGCTTGGGATCTTACACACAGTGGTGGCGTGAAAACCGTGCTGGAAGTTACAGTTTCTGCTCTGAACGAAGATACTGCTGTCGCTCAAACACTCTGCATACACCTCACCGCCGACGTAATACAAATGCAGTCCTTAAAGAAAAGAAGTAAAGACAATTAGATTTAATTTTAAACAAATGACTGAATACTTTTCCAATCATAAAGTACTTTTCATCATGTCAAAAATGCGTTTACATTTTTACCATGATGAAAAAAAGTTATGTAGTTAATAGTTTGTTTTAGGCTTTAAAAAGGTGACAGGCCAAAAGACTTTAACTTAATTTATAGGTCACTGTAAAGCATGCAACCTTCAGAGAAGCAAATAGAAATAAATATGTGATTGGCTAAAAACTGACAAATGCTGTTGTGTAGTTTCAAAATGCATCATACAAATCTCAGAATGCACAATTTGCCAATATGTTCATATTGTGTCAATACATGTTATGATCTGCCAAGCGCACCAAGGAAATCCAGGCCACTATAGCACTTTATAGGACAGACGCTGAACTGCTGCAACTGTTTTCTCATTCGCTGCCAGGAGGAAAAAAACTCAAGAACATTGATAATATATCTGTAAATGAAAGATGTGTGTGTAAGTGCCCTAGCATTGTTATATTAGGGACCAGACTTGGCTTTTGTCCCACTAGTCGCAGCCTTGATCTCACCACTATCACACACTGTACTGTTTACTTTCTGTAACCAACACAGATGTTTCATATCCGGACTATAAAAGTACTGTTTCAAGTAAGCCTTATTTTGGCATTATCATTAGGTTAACATGCCACCTCATTTGTTTCAAGCATTGGACAGTCAATAAAAGGTTTGCTGCGACTACAGGACCACTGCAGCATTTACCGTCAGTTTTTAATTGGTGTTTATTATGAAAGCATTCCGAGAAATCCTCCCAGTAATAATTTTATTTATTCAGTCATTATAATAGCTCAGTTTTGTTTTTCATCTTTCAGCTTGCAGATCTTATCATCATCACCAAATAATTACACCACACATACAGCATGTTTCTTGTTACTTGATTTTTGATTGATTCATCCCTAACCTTTGCCGATGTGGCGGCGTGTGTGCTCGATGGTGGAGTTGCGGTTGACGTTGGACAAAAGGCCGAGGCAGAAGCGGTTCTTGTTATTGGATGGGTCGGTGAAGCCATCCACCAGGACGCTGCGGGATGAGGCGTGGAAGGTCTCTCCCACTCGATTATTGAGCTCATAGTAGGCTATGGAGCACCAGTACTCCGGCTCCTCGTAGCACACTGGTCGTAAATCTGCACAGGAAAAAAACATTGATTTATGTATGATTTACAAAAGGCACATAAGACAAAACCCTTTAAAGTAGTAAATTATAAGTTACGATTATGTGTGGTTCTGACACATCTGAATTTATAGCTTTTCTAATAAAATGCATTTGTTTTATATTTAACAACAAAGAACTGAAGGAGAGGAAGAAATGTCTATCACAAGGTGACTTTGGGCAGGGACAGGTTGGACAACTGATCCTATTTTACAAGAGCATAACACTTTAAGAGAGAAGCCAGTAAATGCATTTAATTAATTAAATACTTGTAGTAAGAGAGGACATATAAAGTAAGACCTTGTGTTGGCAAGGTATAAGAAACCCCCTGTAATACACCAACGTTAGCTTCAGGAAGGTTGTGATTATTTAATGATTACAAGCTGGATACTGAATAATTATTATCACTGGATATTATCATAAAGAGCAATTACATTACAAATTAAAGTGGCTATATTATGCTTTTATTCATTTAAAAACCAATCTTGGTCAATCTTTTAAAACACAATTTTACGTTTTAGAACCTTCAAAAACATTAAGTGACTAAAGAAAATGTTTTTAAAAAGTACTCTACTGGTGTCATAAAGAAATAGGTGAAGAGACCAGCAGAGGGCAGCAGAGCGCTGTGGCCTTTTGAACATAAGTTAATGAAAAAAAAAGGAATTTCTAGTCCTTAAACTTTTAGTATGACACCATTTTACTACAAAATGAAAAATAGCTGTGAGGAATCAGTGGAAACAGAGCTGTATACAGTTGTTTTTGGTTAAATGAATAAGAGCAGACTGGATGTAGAGGATTGTTGATTGGTGTTGGTGGAGTAGGCGAGGGTATGTGCAGAGGTAGAGGTTCGTAGAACCGAGTGTTTTGAGGCCTCAGAACGGCTGTGTCAGAGAAAAGGGGATTACTTTAACAGGCGTGAATGAAGCAAAACATTACTCCAGATATGTTTTTGATGAGAGAACAACATTATAACATGATAGAAAGCTCAGAAAAGTCGATTTTGCATAATATAACCCCTTTAACCTTTCAAATTCAAACATAAACGCAACCCATTTATCCAGGCCTGGGACCAGCACAAAAAATGTTGAACCTACAATGGGGAACCAAACCCCTGACCTACTGCAAAAAAGGGGAACTAACCACTACAGTAATGGGAGCCCTTTTCACAACACTATAATGTTACCACTGTAATGACTACTACTTATCTCTAGAAAACTTCCTGAGGGAAAAAAACAAAACAAAACTTTAACACAGATTTGATATTTGCTACTAATGAATAACCATGGGTGTGTTGTGAAAGTGTGCGCTACCTCTGTGTGGAGCAGAAAATGTGAGTTTGGTGGTTTCTGTGGACTGGCTAGGCTTTACATCCTCCTGTGGACTCGTCTCCATCATGCTGTACGGAGGGGGCGGAGTCTCGGCTGGAAGACACACATCACAGAGAATAGACACTTTGAGTTTTATTTCATCTTTTCACAGACACTCTTCTCTGTACTCTTGCCTACCTGTGATGTGATACGGACTCCCGGGTTCGGCAGAGCTGCTGGGCGAATTGGGGAAACTCTGTGAACTGGGCGACTGAGCGAGTGAGGACGAGGGGGAGGAGGAGAAGGAGGTGCAGGGCAAGGGTGGGAATGAGTCGGGATAGGTGGCGTTCTGGGGCATCAGTGGCTCATTGTTGAGGGAGGCGTTCCTGAACTTGGCCAAGAGACTGTGCTGGGGGTTGAACTCACTGTGGCGCGGCACCAGCACCGGTGGCAGCACTAAGAGACGGAAATACATGTCAAGGAGAGTAGTAATTGAAGATCATATTACAATAAATCCTTTTGGTTTGAGAAGAGTGTAGGAGATTGTCTAGGGCAGTGGTTCCTAAATGTTTTACACTAAGTACCACCTGAGAAAATACCTGGCTCTCCAAGTACTATTTTAATGGACTACAGTAAGCCTAAATTATGACTAACCCATGACTAAATCAGGTATAAACCAAGGTAAAAGAATAGAAAAATGAATTACAAAAAAAGGACTGAACCAGGACTAAACCAGGTCTAAACAAGGACTGAACCAGGTGTAAACCGAGGGATGAAACAGAAAAAATACAGTACTAAATAGGGATTAAACCAGGTGCAAACCAGGACTAAACCAGGACTCAGTCAGGTGTAAACAAGATCTAAACCAGGCCTAAACTAGGACTAAGCAGTGGTCTACACTTCACTACTGGATCAAACGTTAAACTAAATCAGGACTTGAACTGCAAAAGCCTCCTGAATACAACTAGAAGAGGCCTGTGTACCACCAGTAGTAATTGCAACACAGTTTGAGAAACACAGGTCTTAGGCTGGGCTCTTATATTGAACAATGGTCTTCATATAAAACTAATTCTAAAGATATTTTGTACCTGGCGTCTCGACCCGTCTGTAGTGGTAAGGGTTGACGCAGATGTCCTTCTGTTTGGATCCAAAGGGGAACTCACAGCAGTCCAGCGCCTTGAGCTCATGGTGGGACTGCAGGTCGGGCCAGCGCCAAACACGGCAGTAGATGACGTGGGGCAGGCCTTTCCTATGGGACACCTGCAGCCTGCCGTCCAGAGAGCGAGGGATAGTCACGCACTTACCTGCAAGATTCACAGCACACAACAACTATTAACGGTACAGATAGTAGGTTTTCTATTCAATTTCAAAAGCATTTCTCAATGATCTGCTAACATAATAACAAAACAGGTTAAATAATTTTCTTGCATATGGTATTCTATGTTAAGGCTTGAACATCAAACATAAAAACAAGTTAAAAAAAAAAAAAATTGTTAAATAGTGACATCTTGGGTTCAGGCATATAACCTTAAAATGTTGGGAGCACTTTTTGCATATTCACATTTTTTAACCTTGTCTACAACCTTGCCTTTTGACTTTTCTTTTATGAGGTCACCACAGCAAATCACCTGCACCCCAGTGTGTAGTGACTGCCATATTAATTTGAAATACGTTTGTACGCTGGAAGCCCTTTCTCTTGCAACCCTCTCCTTTATGCAGGCTTAGGACTGGCACAAAAAGTTCACTGGCTTGTGTGACCCTCTGTGGCTGGATTGTTTAATTTAGTGAATTAATCCTGTAATCTCCAAATAGTGTCATGCTAGGATCCAGTGTTTTCCTCACTTTGTTGTGCCTTCAACCAAGCCTTAACCTCACTATAACCTAAACAAAATCTTACTAAATACAACTGAAACAACTGAAACCACAATTAATTGCACTCCAAATGGCAAAACAATGCCTGTGACCTCTGTTTGAGAAGGAAGAATCTACTATACATTACATTGTTGCATGCCCACTTTCTCTATAGGTTCCTATACCACTACACTGTCCCATCCAAAAAAAACAACAACATCCTATTTACAATACTCACTAGGTTGCCCGGGGCAGCTAAGGGCTTTCTCCAGCTCCTCCATGGCCCCTTTCTTCTTCTTGAGTTTCTTCACCAGCGAGTCCACGGCCTTCTCTGCCCACTTCTCCTCCTCGTCTCCCTGCTTCCAGCCCAGCAGACGCTTGACCGCTGGGCTGGTGAAGGAGAACAGGGACGTGATGGAGGTAGAGGAGTTCATTATGAGATGGATAAAAGGCTGTTAAGTTGATAAGAGTTCACTTGGGGACGCCGCAGCAGAGAGAGAAAGAGAGAGAAGCCGGGAATTACGAGATGCCAGTAAAAGACAGGAACCACAGCGGTGATGAGAAAAGAGGTAGTAAGCTTGAGTAAACAGTGGCTGTATAGTTTGGTATCCGCTGAGTAGAGCAGCGTGGAGTTGGACGGCAGCCAGGGAACAGGGCTAAATCCCCTCTGTGTGTGTTGTCACAGAGGGGATAGGGGTCTGGGTTTCAGGGCGTCCTGCAGCGAAGGTTAGTCTTCACACAGTCAGAAGTCCAGGTCAAGTTTCAAACCATCTGCCAAGAAAAGTGAGAGAGGTTATGATGAGGTTAAAGGCACGCTGTGGACAAGACTATAAAACTGATGTTGGTAATTATTCATTTGAAGTCTTAAGGCTGCATGTGCCCCAGCCATTCTGCTTTTGGAGATAATAAAGTATGAATTTTAAAGAACCTTGTCCTCTTTTATCCAATCAAAAGTAGGACTAAAACGAAGAGAATGAATGTACTGTCAAAGTGGAGCAGGTGAAATTAGCACTATTTATGCTGGCTCTAGTAGCCCTAAGGTTGTTTAACCGCTCAGTAGGCTAGGTTTGTTGTCATTGTTTCATGCTTTTGTATGTGGTACTTTAAAGGAAATTATGTGGTTAAAAGTAAAATCCTATGGTGAAATGTTCCAAATTCACAGTGGATTCTTTCTCAGACCAGTGCTTCATAATAACTTTTCTGGGGTCGCCACAGCAAATGATCTGCCTCCTACAGTGTGCAGTGAATGACACGTTAACTTGGCATAATGCTGGATGCCCTTCCTAATGCAACTCCATTTCTCAGGGCTTGGAACTGACACAAGGAGTACAGTGCCTTGTGATATAAACCTAAACCAAACAAAATCAAGGAAATGATAATGCCAATAAAGGTGCATTTATTCCCCATTATGTAAACAATGGTAGATTTGACAAAGTTACACTGTTATCATTCTGTATGACCAAAATGAGCCACATCTCTGAAAGGCCTTTTTTAAAGCACTAAAGCCAAGATCATTCCTAGATTCACCAACAATGAGGAATGTCCTCTCTGGCCTCTGTTTCTATGATCATGCCACTGACGCCCAGGAGCCATACTGTCTGGCCAGCACACATCACAGGACAGGAGGGGGAGAGGGAGAGAGAGAGGAACAACCAGAAAGATGCCTGCGTTTTGTTTGTGTCTTTATGCCTTATTTAACAGCAACTCCAAACTGCATGAAATTGCAGGAAAGGTATGCAAGAGATTAACCTGACTGGCTGCATTTAGTCCTTCACAGTCAGAAGATGAATTGCTCTAAAGTTAAAACAGTACAATTTTTATTCAAACAAAGTGTGTCAGTGTCTGGTGACTCACACATTATCATATGGCTCTTTTTCCTTGTAGCAAGACCTTTTTTGGTTGATAAAGCACTACTTTTCACTTAGTAGTATCTGCTTGTTTACCTATACAGATATATCACCATAACACTGTAGACTTTTTGTGACATTTAAGACTGAAAATAAAACCAAAACAATGGGGCTGAAAGCGGGATCGACTTTTTTGCGCAGACAAACACACACACAGACAGAGAGACAGCTGAGGTTTTCAGTGACAGCAAAAAAGCTCAATGCGGCATCGGTCCACTGCTGCTGCTGCTGCTAGCGCTGCTTTTATGGAGTCTGGCGTCACTCAGTCTGCAAGCTCAGATAGGCTAATTACCTAATGCTTTATCACCAGGACACCCCTTCCCAAAAAAGTAAACACGCCAGTTTCCTCTTACTCTGCTACAGCGAGCGCTCATGCCTCCACGAGACTTGGATTATGGCCAAATGTCTAATGCACCTTGATGGCACGATGTGGGGGCAGGAGCCAGAGCGCGCAAAAGTCATTCAAAACCAAGAGTATCAGAAGTACAACTTACAATAAAAAAGATTGGAATTACTCTATTTTTAATCAAGTAAGCAAAAATAGGCTATAGATAAAACTTTACATAGTAATAACAGTAAGACCAGTAAAATATAAATATTCACAATAAGTTTCCCAAAAAGTAAACATGAACATTTATTTAAATCTAACCCTAAACATAAGCGTAAATGTAAGTTTTAGGAATACATTCTAAAAGCCTATTTTGTATTTTGTCCTCTCACCTGTGTTGATGGAGACAAGTGCGCACAGACGGCGCGTCCAGCTGCGGGTCAGAGCAGCTCTGCGCGCAGGAGGTGTGTGCCACGATCCGCCAGGGAGTGCGTGTTGACGCTTCACCCTCAGAGTCAAGACAACGGCAAAAAACTCACTACACTCAGAGGAGCCCTTCACAATAAAATAGTAAAATAATATAAAATAAAATAATAGAGTAACAACATAACTAAGCCTATGGCTAGTTAGGTTTTCAGAATCAAAAGTAGCTAATACATTATTTTAATCTCTGACAACGATGAAGATGGAGTAAATGTTCTTCACTCTATAGCTACATATACAGTGAAGATTTATTTTTGTTTTATAGGCTCACTAGGTAATGATTATACAATATTTACCTAATAATTGGATTTATAAATGACAAAATTTTATACATATAGGCTCATAGTGACAGAGTTTATTTCAACGCATTTGCTTGTAAGAAGCCTATTTCAGTATTGATTTGGCATAGTTTTAATGCCGGATGCCCTTCCTGATGCAACCAATTTACAAGCAGTACACTGGCTTGTGCTTTAAACCTAAACCAAACAAATGTAAGGCAATGATAAGGCAAACAAAGGTGTTTTTTTTTCTTCTTTTATCTAATTCTAAACAATTTGGCAAAGACCGTTTCACTGTTATTATTCTGTAGGCTATGGCCACATCTCTGAAAGGCTTTTAGAGCTAACGCCAACATAATTTCTAAATTCACCAACAATGAGGAATGTCCTCGCCGGCCTCTGATTCTATTGTGGCATAAATTATAAGTTTAGCCAACTTAAACACATTCGCCTGTAAAAAGCTTATTTAAGTAATTACTTGGCTTCCTACTGCTGTTTTGTATGTAGTCATTTTTATGGGCATGTAGGATTGCTCAACTCTCTGCCGACCCACAAGCGACACTGATTTTTATGCTTTTATTTTAAAATCAACGCATTACTACTTCCTCGTTATTTTGCGTACATTGAAGTACCTTTGACGCAGGTCAAGATCCCGGAGCCTCCGCTCCTCCTGCAGCCCCAGCATAGGCCCAGCCATCGAGCGCCACACAGCGGAGCGCCACAGCCTCGGCGGCGTCAGCCTGGCTGGAACCGCAGCGCCTGCCGTAGATCCCTCCGCCTCCCCCTCCTGAAGCTTTCCCAGGATTTCAGGGATTTCACGTTGAACGTGATTGTGTGCGCGGGCGTCTGTGCGCGCGCCACCTGAGCCTAGCCCAATTAGACCAGAGAGGCTTTACAGCAGAGAAAACAATCACACCTGTTCTGTCCACACCAGACTGATAGAGCCATGGAGCCAAAGAAGCATCTGTGCCAGGAAAGTTGGACAAGTACTGTCACAGTGTGGCCTGTTACCAGACTGTTGGCACTGTGGGACATCAACCCAGAATCATATCAAAAATATGTTTTTATGGCAGCATTTTATGTTGTAAAAATGGAACACAGAGTGTTGTCTACTCTTTAATTTAATTAAATTATTTTTTATTGTTCCCAGTTAGTCAATTAGCCCACCTAGTATTACGTTTACTTAGGTTAGTTTAACACATTTATGTGCACCTGTAAGATTTAAACCACAGACATAGTTCAGTGGATCAGAAAACTGGTTCAATATTTCTCTTTGATCTAAATAAAACGATATTGAATAATTATTACCTATATTTACTTTGACATGGTGCCTGCCACACAGCACCAGGAGCCGCAGAGAAGTGTGTCACTGCGGATGGATACGAGCCGTTATTGGGAGTGCCGTGACTGGTCCAGCTAATGACGCAACCGTCTGGCGACAGTGAGTCTACAAGTTTGACATTTTCACAGTTTACAGCAACTGCTGCGGATCGTAACAATACTCCAGCACAAAGTGGGAGCACTCAGGGGATCTGGTCAAAAACAGATGATTTTTCCGATCACCAGGTGGTGCACCCAAATGCAACTCTGGATGGGCTCCTGGTATGACACAGTGGTCTAATATAAAGCCCCTGGCTCCGCAGGTCTGCTGCAGACCGGGAAGTGAGGGGAACAACAGCGCTCACAGGCCTCCTAGGTCATGAGTGGTTACAGCCTATGGCCCCCCTCAGGGCCATCCAAACTGAGCACTGAGCCGACGGGTCAAGTTCAAGACCTAGGGCCAAATCTATATAGTGTTAATGTTGTATGTGTTGTATTTAACAAGACATCAGAGAAGAGTATTTCTTAAATTACAAACAACATTGACCAAAAAACAACAAACCCACATAGTTACCTGCATATAAAAGTAAAACTGACCAGATACCACTCACTTATAGAATGGAGTTTAATTCCAGTAAATAACCAAACCAGTCCCTGGATTATGAGAGCAGTGATTCATGATCTTGTCTTGTCTTTAGCAGAGAGCAGACAGAGAGGATACAAACAGGATGCGCACCCCAGGGCTCCGGGAGGCCCGAGAGACATCCGCATAAGGCCAGTCTCAGACCTCAGACTTACACAAGAGCACTGCCCTATAGGAGGAACTTCATTTGCTCAAACCGCAAAAACGCTGCTATACGCCCTCCAAGACGATGTCCAACCGAGGCATGACTTAAGCCAACGTTAACCACAGTCCAACTAACCCTTTCTTTTACATAAATAATGACATGAGTTTGAGTCTAAACATCCTACAGTAATTACCAGATATTTAGTGTTAGAGCCTAGAGGAGCCTAGTCAGTTTTTATCTGGAGGATGAAATATTTAAGTACAAAATCATTATAGGTAAAACTTGGTCTGAGTTTAGCCTTGACATTTAAAGTGAATTTGCAGTTGTTAACCAGTCTTTTTAAGTAGAGGAAGATTATGTAGGAACAGTACCTGGGGCTTGTAACATAAAATACTGTACGATTCATTAATGTGCTGCATTTAAAAGCAAAATATGCAATGTTCCTCATAAAAAATATCATACATAAAATACCTCACACAATTATCAAAAGTCCAGTGTTTGTTTTTTTTCCATGTATTTTACTATATTGTTTTTGCTTGTAAATATAGTTCAAGAGTGAAAACTTTGAGTTGGTGGCTTGAGTTCAATCAAAGCCAGAGTAAACTTAGAGATTTTTTTTTTTTTTTGGACTAGGGATGACGACTAAAAGGAAGGACTGTTTAGAGACCACATCAGAGTTGTCCACAAAAAAGGAGAAAGTGTTTGAATTTTGTCTTTTTTTAATTTATGGTTCAAGTCATCCATTATATCATTGCCCCCACACCTAGATACAACCCACTCAATGCTAGCAATAACATTCGTTCCACTTGTCAGGATCTTGATTCAGGTTATCTTTATATCCTTCACATTTCATTACAAAAAAACACTCATAAACGACTTGATTGGCCAAAAAAATTTAAGTAACTAAGTCAAGTGCTGTACACAGTATGTGCATGTAACGATGACCTTCACAAGCCAAGGTAGACCACGGGAATCACACAACTGTGCCGTTAATTCACATTCTATTACAAGTCTTTGTAATAAGATGTAGGCCACCTTCTTGTTTGTTGAACGACAAAGACACAGTTATTAATACTCCCCTTTTTTAAGGCGTAATGTCCATTTATAAGAGGCCCATCATTCAAAAGGTTGTTTGACTGGTTATGGCTAGTCAGCCTTTAGCGCCGGCTGCAGCTTCCATGCACCCGTTATGTAGCGCAGCCGAATGCAAACCAGGTCTCGGCCCATCTGTAGCCAACTCCAAAATGGGACCAGCTTTGATCCTGCGAAAAAAGACAGGATACAAATTTAAAGGATTACCGACAGCAGTAATAATGTAACTCCACAGATCTAATATGCAAATCATTTACAAATGTATAATTGTGTTTAGCCCTGGCTTTACACCTGGTTTAACCCTGGGCTTAGTCATAATTTAGTCTTTAATGACTTGTAATACAGTTGACAGTATAATTACATGGTAGGTGTTTCAATGTTTTTTTTTTTTTTTCTATGGATACTAGTGAAAAGAAAACAACTGTCAAGAGAGATAATGTCAGAAAGTATTTTATTATAAACTTACCTTCTATTTCAGTCCAGTTGACAGCTACCTCTGCTATGGGAATTTTGAAACACTGAGCGATGTATAAAAGCTCAACATCAAACGCCCTACAAAACAGATAATTTGCAATGACTTTCAGGTTTGTTTAAATTACAATATCTAGAACAGAAAAGTACAATTGTGGCAACATACACCAATCAGGCATAACATTATGACCACTGACGGGTGATGTGAATAACACAAACTCTTCCTCATGGCACCTGTTAGTGGGTGGGATATATAAGGAAGCAGGTGAATGTTTCGTCCTCAAAGATGATGTGTTAGAAGCAGGGAAATAAGGCAAGTATAAGGATTTGAGCAAGTTGACAAGGGCCAATTTGTGATGCCCACACAACTGGGTCAGAGCAGCTCCAAAACTGCAGCTCTTGTGAGGTGTTTCCGGTCTGCAGTGATTAATATTTATTAAAAGTGGTCCAATGTAGGAACAGTGGTGAAGAGTCCAACAGATGACCTGCTGTAGCTAAACATGCTGAAGAAGTATAGAAAAGTGTCAGAATACACAGGAAATCACAGTTTACGCATTAGGCATGAGGTCATAATGTTACGCCTGATCGGTGTACAGTATGTACAGCTTTACTTGCCATCGCTCGACATGAAGACAAGAAAACGTCTTGAGTGCAGCTTCTCGAGTGAAAAGCTTGAAGCCACATTGTGTGTCTTTGATGCCTCTCACACAAAAGAACCACACCAGAAAGTGAAAGCCGAACATCAGAAATGTCCGAAACACAGAGCGCTGTGGGGACATAAATCACATAATTAAATCACTGTTAAGTACAAGGTCTGTTGAGAGGCTTCATCAGTCTTTTCAAAATCAAAATCACAATTACCTGAGCTACTGATTCCTTCTCCAGGTGAGCTCGAGAACCACATGATATGGCCATATTCTCCTAAACAATAGAGGTTAAGAATAGCTTTATAATAATCTATAACAAAAACATTTACATTGGGGGAAATTGCAAACATCTTACTGGTTTATGGTTAATCTCGTTCAGTGCAGTCTCCACTTTTTCAATGTCACAGAACTTTGTGGCTCCATCAGCGTCTGCCATCAGGATGACTCTGCCTCGGGAGCTCAGAGTTCCCTTTAGGTTTAACATAGAGATACAGTAAGGCCACAAGCACTTTGCCATAACATAAACCTCAACTCGCAGCGGGACTCACCATTCTCACTGCTCCCCCTTTACCCCTGTTTTTCACCAGTGTCAAGACCCGCACTTTGTTTGCCCCATACTGCTTGGTGTACTGCGTTGCAACCTGAAAAGAGATTACAATATCAAGCACAAGTACAGAATTCATTTTCTAAACGAAATTAAAACCAATAATTGCATATTTAAAAACAACTTTATCTTTTATTAATACCTCTGTGGTTTTGTCTTTACTGCCATCATCGACCACAATCACCTCGTAAGTGAAAGAGGGGTTCCGTTTCTGCATTAGGACAAACAAGTGATTTTAAGTGAAAGGCTGCCATCTATCGGTAACATTGAGAATTGGGAATAGTCGTTGATAAAAATTATTAAAGACGTGCAAATAATAATATGCAGGATTTTCATAAAAAGGTACCTCTAATTTTACAGAAATGCCTATTCGCCCACACCTATGACTCTTTGAAACAACTGTGAGGTAAGTGTAAAACCTATACTGTCTACATGTTACCCCATTCCTTTTTAGTTTACACAAGACAGGTATTTCTCAAAGTGTGCCTTTCAGCCAATCACAACTCATGTAACAAAAAAACAACAAAAAACAACGAACTATGATGAATTATATTGCTCAGCTCCATTTAAAAGCCAACATTACCTTTGATATTAACTTTCAGTCAATAGCACAACAAATAAGGCACAAGGCTATGTTACTTTACAATCATGTCACTAGAAATCCTGCATATTATGCCTTTAACTATACAAGTTGATTGTCTGAGTGACACTAAACCTTCCAACTAGAAATAGTTGTGTAGAATGCACCTGTCTTTTCTCCAAGTAATCCAAGGCTTCTTCCATCATCACTGGCACTGAAACAGAAAACAGACATGTTGCAATATCTCTTTCAAGTGAACAGTGAAACCTAAATAGCCAGAACTAAAAGCTATTTGTCTGAATCTTTTAATGTTATTCAAAGTAGACTGATAATGTGCATGGCTTGAGCATGATGTGCAAGATGTGGCGATACACTTCTAATATTACTCACATCTGAGCTCCTCATTGTATGCTGGGACGACTACAGAGAGTTCAATGGAGTAGGGATCATGGAGGCTTGGAAAGGTTTGTTTCTCCCCCGTGGCAGTGAGGAAGTATTTTTCCTTCTCGTGGCGTGTCAAGTTCACCATCCCAGCAGTAACATGGGCAACGACTAACATCTAAACATGAGAAACGTGAGATCAACAATAAGCAGGTGTACTTTTTGTAGGTAGGATACATGTTGTTGAGTTATAACTAAAGAAGTGTTACAACAAATACTACGCTTTCACACCATTTCAGATCAATATAAGACATTTTTGTTCCACTTAAGCATTTGTAACACAAATTCTATATTGTATTAGGCCTATTCAATCTAAAACAGGGTGGACTGATTTTGTCTTGTGAAATCTAAGACGTTTTTAAGACTTTTTATTGCCACTTAAGAGTGAAATGTAATGCCAGCATCACAGAACAATAATCTGTATACATTTTACGCTAAGGAATTATCCATACTACTCTCTGAAACTCAGGTGTTTACTGTACTGTGTACTAGATTTTAAAAGTCTAGCACAGATGAAAGAACTCCAGTGCTGCATAAAAAAATAATCTAAATTAATCATGCATTTCAATGATAACCTTCAATAAATATATTTTGTTATGGTGGTGACTCTACATTTTTGTAATATTAACAATGTTTTGACAGATTCTAAGACCTAGATGAACAAAATTGAACTCATAATATTTTATACTTTTAAGGCATTGATTTTGACACAATTATACTGAATACATTTTTAATGCTTTTAAAACCTTGAGGCTTCCCTGTAAAAGCCAGAGTCAATCAGTAGCTTCAAATCTCAGACTTTACACTGCATAAATTTAACACCAAACGCTCAACAAATAAAAAAGACATTTGGAGCTTATTCTTGTACTCACCACAATTAACGCTAGAGCTGCTAGTGCAACCAGTCCTTGTATAATTTCACAAAGATAGTCCATTTTTCCCCAAGTTACCCACAGCCACTGACAACACCGGTCAAAGTGGCAACAAACCAGCCGCTAGCCTCCGCAATGGAAGCTCCGTGATTGGTATTGTAAAGTCCGGTGATAAAATAACTTAATTCTACTCAGAGTTTTGAATGTGAAACTGAAAAGCCTTATATTTGTCCGGCTTGCTCACTGAACTCCAATCACATTTTAACACAGCAGAGACGCGGAAGTGCAGTTTGTAGACACATCATCAGGTTTGATGTAGACGCGGCCGGAAAAAGCGCACACCGCCACCTTCAGGACAGGAGGCGAATTATTATTTTATTATTTATTTTATTATTTTAATTATGTAAAAATACTGTATCAAATATCCAGCAATCATCTACTGTGGCCATTATCAGTGTTAAAAGTGAATTGTCATAGTTAAAATGCAAACACAAAATAATAAGTATTTATTTGATAACAGAAATTATTTAAATTCAGCTGTGTTGTAAACACTTCAGTTGATTTAAGAATATATAAGCCCCAAATCAAACCCCAGACTTATACAATTTAGTAAATTTATAACGTATTTGGATTCCGTAACTGTGAGTTTACTTTTTTTTATTCATTTTTTTAGTGCGCGCTTTAGCCCCAAGTGCTTACCGGCTTCTGTAGTAAAGCGCACGTTCACGTGTTCAACCAAAACATCATGGCGGCTGGATTTAAGTAAGATATTCTAAAATTACCATTACCATACAATTTGTCTTTCGTTTATGCTTGTTTTTTGGAAATAATATGCGTAACGCGGGCGTTTTCTTGAAGACGGCGTTTTACTACTATTAATTTGTGAAAACCGTAATGTCAAAGATGCTACGTCTCCGTACTATCCAAAGCAAGAGAATGCATCGTTAAGACTAGGTTAACATTATATCACTTACGATCTGATTTTAAGAGTGTAGTCTTCCAGATGACATGCAAAAGGACACTTCAGATGATGTAACATATTTTAAACATGTTTGGTTTGTAGGACTGCAGAACCTCTGGAGTACCACAGGAGTTTTTTGGTCAGTATTTAAAAAAAATGTACTGGTGTAACAGAATGGTGAAGGATATGTGTAGCTTTATAATGACTAGTTCTTGGATTTACATATATCTCTTGCAGAAAGAAAACTGTCGAGCTGATGGACGTGAGCTGTCTGAGTTCAGAGCCACAACACTCAACATAGGTGAGGCTTTAGTAGCTATTATGCCTGTATTATACATTTGCATTGCTGTATAATGTATTACTTCCACTTTTTCTTCAGGATCCATATCCACAGCAGATGGCTCTGCTCTGGTGAAACTTGGAAACACCACTGTCATCTGTGGTATAAAAGCGGTACATAATTAAATTAAAATAAATGAAAATAAATCAATGAAGAGATAACATAATTTCTTAGTGGTCCGTGTATACTGACTGTCTCTATTGGTTGTGCTTGGCAGGAACTGACAAACCCCACAGTGGAGGCACCTGATAAAGGTTATATGGGTAAGTAAAAATATAATAGTTTCTATATTTTTCAAACTGACCCTATCATGACAAATAGTTGACTTTTGACCTGTAAACATTAGTGCCAAATGTGGACCTGCCGCCACTGTGCTCCTCTCAGTTTCGACCAGGCCCTCCAGGGGAACAGGCCCAGGCCTCCAGTCAGTTTATTGCGGATGTCATAGAAAGGTAAAGTACAGGGGTATGTAAAACCTCATTATCTTTGGTTTAGCCTCACAATTTTATAAACCTGTGTTTTACAGCTCTGAATTAATCAAAACAGAGGACCTTTGCATTGAAAGGGGGAAGGTAATGTCACCATCTTACATACATAGTTGTTTAAATATACATATAATAACTGGCCAGTAATCATTTTGTTTTTCGTACTATAGCTCTGCTGGGTGCTCTACTGTGACTTAATGTGTCTTGACTATGATGGGAACATCCTGGATGCTTGTATTATTGCACTCCTGGCTGCTTTAAAAAACAGTAGGTTCTTTGTATTTCTAATCATAAAGGAATTAATCTTGCTCTGTTAAATAGTTGATAGTTAACGCATGAGTTTACATTTTATATTTTTTTGTACATCAATAATTTTCACAGCACAGCTACCAGAAGTCACTATCAACACAGAAACAAATTTGCCTGAAGTAAATCTAGAGAAAAAACATGAGCTACAAATTCACAGACATCCAGTAGGGGCCTCTTTTGGGGTCTTTGACAAGTAAGTTTAGTTTACTGAAGTCTTGTGTTATTTTGGTGAAGGGTTTTGCACACTTTGTAAACTTGCCCTTACGCTCTCACAGATCTATAACCATTGTGGATCCAACATCAGAAGAGGAAAGCCTTTTGACAGCATATATCACTGTAGTTACAGATGAGGAGGAGCGACTCTACTCAGTACACAAACCAGGTCAGGAAAAATGCTACATAAAGGCTTTTGTAATAAAATAAATCTACATCTGGATGAGCCAAAGTAATTAATCCAAAGCTGTCTATTGATAATTTAAAAGAACTGTAGCCATATAGATTCTTGTTAGCTTAGTAGGTTTCTGGATTGTATTGTGTCTATGTTTGGGGAACTACTGCTTCGGTTAACAGTAAAATGCTTTGCTAAATGAAAGAATTGCTACCGTAATCACTAAGATGCATATTTTTACCTGTAAGCATAGTTTTAATCTTGAAATTGAACTATGCTGTATTATATTACAGTTTATATGAAACACGCATCTCTTGTGTTTAAACCTATTAATTATTGGTGTGGCTTAATTAAAAGCCACACATGATTTACCTAATGAAGTTATAATTTGGTCTTCACAATGCATGCACAAAGCCATAGTGTATGATTTTTTTTTTAAAAGTATGTTGTTGTTTTTTGGTTCAGGCTGGTTCATCATTATCAGGAGAGAAGATGCAGGAGTGTATCAACCGTGCAACAGTTCGACAGAAAGAGATTCAAAAGCTCATTGATAAAGTCAAACAGAGTGTGACGACAGCATAATGAAGAGTCTCAGACCAAACACTTTTTATCTAAAAGCTGTATTTTCCACTGTCAATATATATTCTTTTTTAATAACAATAAAACTGCTGACAAAGACCGCTTAAAAAATTATTTCTCAGTGTCCAGAAATGTCTCACTCACACGCTCAGTTGATGTCTTATAAGAATTACTCATGGCTCCTGATCTATTTAAAAGGAAATGCCTTTTTTTCAAAATGTGCCGTACAAAAGCAGTTAACACCATCTTGCATGTTGATCTCAGTCCCTTGTTGAGCCCTGTGCCGGGTCTGCCAACAGTAAAGACTTCCAACACACTGAGAGGTAGAGGGCTGCCCCAGGCACTACTCCGAAGTTTGATTTGCATTTTCACATGTAACAGTTTTATGGAGGATTTGGTGTCGAACGCTCAGCTGGGATCCGTGCTTAAAGGGCAGTTTCTACCGGGGTCGACCAAGCAGAGGCAGGAGGATCTTGAGGGCTGGATACACCCTCCAAGCTGTGCATTCAGATCCTCTCACTCCATACCCCTCCAGAGAAGTCTTCTGAAGGAAAATACTTTATTGTGGAAGCTTGCTACCAACTAGAACCCTCTTTTCTTTTCAAAAATATTACTAAGGTTCTTTAAGCATAGTGCTTCCCATTTTAAAAAACCCATTTTGGTTCTCCAAATCCACTTACAACCATTACAAACAAATTTGTCAGCTACAAAAGACAAACAATTTGACAAATAAGTCTTTTTTTTTTGTCTGCTACCTCCACAGTGAGGCAGACAAAGCACAGTATGGATCATTCATGTCCGTGTGTGGCTGGATTTTGGGATATGACTCTGTCATGTCTTGGGAAGGGGCTGCGGTGTACTCCTCTTCCTCTTACTTCTTGGTTGACTGGCGGTATGTGGTCGTGGCGCTCCCCCCGGAGGAGCTGCTGCCCCCATAGCCATTTGCTGCTGCTGCATTTGGTGCTGCAAGAATTGCAACTGTTCAGTGCGAGAGAAGAGTGGAAAAAAAATAAATATTGGAAGAAATAATTTGGTGCAACTGACAAACTATCTATAGACTGGTAGACTAGCACCTGAGATAACTGAGACTTATGTGGCAGTGTTAGTGAAGCTGAACTAAAGCTCTATAAAATATACGACAGTGTGCAAAGAAACAAAGGAGTGGTTAATGGTTGCAGAGGGCAGGACAGGAGAGGTACAGACTGGGGCAGGTTGGGTTGTGTTGGGGAGTGAGGCAGGTACAGTCAAGCAGCACCAGTGGCTTCAGGACACATTATACTTGATGCTGTGGCCCTGGCAATAACAGACATGCAGCTCAGCAAACGTGTTTTCTGCTCAGAGTAAGTCAGCAACTTCAACTGGCCAAAAAAACTTACACATCTTACAGTTCATGCTTACAGTGTAACAGCATATAATCTGATCTCTCATTAAGCAATCCTATTTTATAAAATGACAAATACAGATGCTCTTTCTAAGTAGGATCATAACATGTCCCATTTGGACACACTGTTAGTTACTGCCACAGAAGTGCCGCAAGCTCTAGTGGGCTGCCATATTTGTCAGAAAACATTAACAACATACAACATAAAATGAAGTGAATGGTGTGGGTAAAGTGATTAGACTGTATCAACAACAAATAATAAGTACAAGGTGTGTAAATGAGAAAAACACGAAAATCTGAACTAAGCTGATATAACATTTACTCATCACTAATTATAAAATATTACCATTGTTGTGTGTATTATGAAAAAAACAGATGACAGTATTCATGCAAGCAGTTATAAAGTTAAAATATAAATTTAGTAGTTTCAATGCCTAATTCTCTTTTCTTGGTTTTCTATTAATATATACTGTAAGTCTGCCATCGGCCTGCTGAGTAAAAGTATGGATGGTTGTCTGATGATACTAGTCTATGTTAAGTGTATAGAGATGTTAAAGTTGCTGTATTACTTGGATCTGTGGCTGCTGCTGAAGCCTTGGAGAAGGCAGCGGGGGCCCAGACCCGTCCAGCCCACAGCCCAACTGGGACAGCACTAAGGGGTGGAGGAAGGAGGGGAGAGGGAGGGTGCCCCGAGAGAGAGGCACAGGAGGCAGAGAGGGACAGTGTGAGAAGAGGTCAATATGAACAGGCCAGAGGAAGGACATAAGGTGGGAAAAGAAGGATGTTGTGGTTTAAGTAATTCATAAGAACAGAAAGGTGGAAAGAAAATTAGAGGTAAAAATAGTTTGAAGGCAAATGACATAGGCAATTAATAAAGGTTTGTAGGGACGTTTAGGGTGATTGTAGACAAAAGCAGGGATGAGGGACAGTGTACAGCGTCAAAAGTGAACAGGGCAATAGGGAGAGAAAGAGATAAAAAGGACAGGGGCAAAAATAACAGAAAAAGTGCAGCAGAGAAAAGGAGGAAATTCAGTCTCTTCTGACAGTAGTTAAATGCTTCATTATGTGGAACAAAAAATTATCAATAAAATCATAGAGGTACAAATTATGGGTATCATTAGTTTTTGTTTTTTGGAGCAGGGCTTCTACACACTTAAATATGTAGTGTATTTTAAACGGAATATCACTTTAGCTCGTGGCTGCCGCTCTGAAGGTTTTTTGGTCATTAATTTTCTTTTGTATAAACCCACTCCAAACAACATAAACTGAAGATTTACAAATAAATAAATAATAATAATGATAATAATAATATATTAGTAAAACTTTGTGCTTTGTTTTCATTCTTTTATTTACTTGTAAATCAGGATTGATTGGAAAAAAATGTAGACAGTTTTGTATGGCTTGGGTGAAGCCTGGGGTATATGTAGATATGTGTTAAGAATGTCTTACCTGCAGCTGAAGGAGACATGAAGCTTCCTACTCCCAGGTTGATGACCGCTGTTTGCTGGTTTCCTAAATTTTGATCTGCTGTCTGGTCGCCCTGAAAAGTAAGTAGATCAATTATTCAGTGGTACAGTAATTTATGCAAGGTCATATTTTACTTTTTTCCCCTTTAAGGTAAATTATACACTACTTACTACTCCATCTAAACAAACTAGTATAATATTGTTTGTACATTCTTAAGACACAGTCTATTCTGGCCTTTATTTGATGTTAAAAAGCAAGACTTATATTTTCTAAATGTGACAATATTAAAGCCTGTTTCACACCAAGAAATACCATAAAAGCTGATTTGGAGACCAAATTTTGGCTGTGTTATTTATTTTTCTAGATTATTTTAATACCATTTTATAACAAGTAATAATGAATATTCAGGTTTCAAATTTGTTGAACAGAGAAATTATATTCAACCACGCCAAGGCCCACGATAATTTCTGCTCTAAATTATGGGGGAAAAAAGCCAATTTATTTTATTTATTAGTAAATAATAATAAAATGCCTTTTTTGAAAATGTTGGAAGTTTCAGTGAGTGCCTATGTTTGCTCACCGTCTCCCCCTGCTGTTGTGGACTGGATGTGGCTGACTGGCTCTGCTGAGGGGAAAACTGAGGCAATTGCTGCTGCTGTAGAGAGTTAAAGATGAGAGGCCCAGTGGGGATCTGGAGGTGTGCACCAACAAACAGCAGGGAACATTAGGAAAGAGGGAGGGGCACAAGGAAAAGGGTGATGCACATACACGGCAGAGGGAAAAGGTAGAGTCAATAAAATAACACAGGGTCACTAGCTCTTTGACACCAAGTCTACTCTAGAAATACATTGGTAAACTTAAGCAAAGACTTTTTATTTCACTTTGAAGGGTTACACTGGTGTACATAAAAGGCTTGATACAAAAGTCTTTCATAGAAGTGTAACTATGTAACACATGCAGCAGCTGACAGACCTTGCCTTACTATTTGGTGCAACACAGAAGCAAGTTTAGGATGGGGAAGCCAAACTAATTTGTGAAGGTAAAGAGTTGTACCTGCAGGAGATTGAGGGGTCTCAAACCAGCACTGCTGTTCAATCCAAAAGGGCCTCCTACAAACACACAAAAATCAAGATGTAAATTTGCTTGGAAATCATTTGCTTATTAGAATCTTGTGGATTCGATCTCTTACCAGACTGTAGCTGCAGACGGCATGGCAGGCATGAGCCCTCCAGGTGGCAGTAGTCCACTCAGGTTAAGGCCTGGTCCCAGCATTGGGTTGGAGCCACTCATTAATGTCTGTGGGCTGCTGCATAGAAATTACAACATTGTTTTTACAATGAAGACAACAAAAATACAGCAAAATCAGGAAAAAACGCGTCTTACCAAACAGAGCTGACCACATTGATGAAGTTGAGTCCCGCGGGGTTGGTCATGACCTGTGAAGACGTGGTTCCTGTTGTGATGGATGTACCCATCGTAGGCAGGGGAATGGTCATAACTGGCAGAGGCTGGCTGAGGGCCAACTGCTGCTGGGCAAAAGGCGTGAGGAGGGCAGGCTGTGACTGGTTTTGTACCAACGAAGAATCTGAAGGGGTCGGGGTCACTGACAAAGGGGCGCTGAGTGCGTCTGCAGGATGTGGCGTTGAGCATGGTGTGTTTGTAGGTGTGGGGGTGGATGGCTTAGGGGTTCCTGATCCTAGACAGAGGAAAAAAGAGCAAGTACACTAATTATTGTAAACAATAAAAGCATTAATTTATTGATTTGATGATTTTAGTTTATATTTATGGTGCATACACATTTTCCGATACGTCTTTATTACTTGTCAAAAATATATATAAATGGTAAACTGTGAAAACCTTGCCGGCAGTCTAGTCTAAAGCAATTCAAAATAACACATTCACAATATCTATTCAAATAAACAGGCAGACAGCCTGCACTCACTCTGTGTGGAGCCCATTGGGGAGAGGGAGGCAGGTGACAACAGGCCCACCTGGCCCAACTCTATGGAGTGCTTCCTGTTCAGAGATTGGCTTTTGGCTGGAGGAGGCGTAGGGCACTTAAGTAGACCACTGGTGGTTTGAGAAGAACTATATGGATTACCTAAAAAACAAAAGCAATATTAAATATAATTAATGAGCAGAATTAGCCAATCTACAACCACTGCATTGTGTCCATTCAGATAATAATGATGAATGCTTTGCAGGGTTATCTAATGACTGACCAGTTGACAGTCTAGAGGGGCTTTTTACCTGAGGAACTGCTGCCTGATCCTGAAGGCAGTTTAATGGGAGGAGGCCTATGCTTCACCCCTTTTCCCAACAGAGATGTCTGGACCAGAGCAGAGAAACTATCACCCTGCAGATGATATGAAGCAGTGTTATTACTAAATATTAAGAAAAATAATGAGACTAAATTTACCAAAACAACACATACCTCAATATCTTTGTTGGGGGAGGGAGGCCCCTGACCCACACTGCCCAAGTTATGGGACATTTTAACTTCGCACTTCACGTCCCTTTCGTAAACACCTTTGTACTGATTAAGAAACCTGTTAAAAACACAAACACAATCTGTTACATTCTCTTCATGACCACAGCGTGAGTGTCACTTCAGACAACGTACCGATCTGCATCAATCTTTGATCCTATGAGAAATCTGTTGAAAGCACAGGAACAAAATTGCCGCACAATCAGATTATGAATGCAATAGTGCTAATTAACTACTGTCACAAAATGTGTCCTTACGGGGGGTGTATGAGTTTGAGGTCTGAGGAACTGTCCTCTTCTGCTTTTGGTTCTTTAGCACAGTAGATCTTGCCATACACCAGTGGATCTCCCATTGACTGAAAGATGGACACTTTGGTCCTCTGGGCTTGGCCACCGACTTCACATTCAAAGGTGTAGTCATCTACAACTTCCTGCATGAACAAAATGGAAATATGTATATGTTTAAATAATGTATGTATTTAATGAAATGCATTTCCTGACATATTTCTCTAGCAGTGTTTCACCATATATATATATATATTATATATTATATATATATATTATATATATATATATATATATATATATATATATATATATATATATATATATAGTTTATTATTGGAGCAATAATGTTGCTTTCGTACTCACCTCAGCAGGCCAGATCACTGTAGGCTGTCCTGGGTCCTGCTGTGAGAGCTGCAGAGATTTCTCAACCACAGCATACTTTTCTACCTAAAGCACAGTAACAAATCACATTTGATGCATTTCAATATTAGTCCAATAATGATAAAAACAGTTGATGGTGTTTTAACATACAGCACTCAAATCAGCTGCAGTACTTACATCAATTTCCTTCGGCACAGTTAGTTGGCAGTTGTTTTGTTTCCACATGTCAACACACTGATGATAGGAGGGTGACCAGTGGCAATACAAAAGGCATTATGGAGTTAAGATAATACAATAAAAATGTATTAAAGTAGATTTAAGAGCAATAATTATTCTGGAAAAAAATATACTGCTTAAAGATTTCTTGTGATATAAAGATAATGTACATGCAATACTTACGTTTCCAACCTTGGATATCTTGAGGTCTATGACAGGAGCAGATTTCCTTTCCTTCCTCTTTTGGAGGTAGTCATAGAGCCGTAGTTGTGGAGGAACAGGGAGATGGGACATCTCCTGCTGCCTGTTAAGTGCAGCTCGAGAGTGCCTCTTAAAACACCTACAAAGTCATCAACAAATGCAAATCAGTTCAAAGATTCTGTGGCTTCATAACAGCTTCTCCACTTATGAACCTGAGATGAGAATAATGCACAACCTTAGTCGTGAACTGTGTCTATATTTTAAGTATTTATTGACCCATACATTTCTAAGAGAGACACTATTAATGCTTATTTTTTAATTCAAACTCAAATATGTTTTAGCCAGCATCCTCTCTGGCATAATTTATCTAGTAATTTCACAACCCTACTATGAAAGAGCAAATTCTGACCTTGAGGCTTTTTTAAGTGTTTAATACCGTTTCATAGATCGTGTGTTCATTTTTTGTTTGTTGTAGAGCAGCCGGTTAGCTGTGCAAGTGACAGAGATGGAGGGGTCCAGACACAACGGTTCAGCAGTGGCCAAAATCAACTGGCTCTCAAGCTGCAGTTTATCATCCTGAAGTGCAGAAACACAACATCTATTAGTAAAGAGTATTTAAGGGATAATATTAGGGATTAGGGATTTAGGGATTATATTAGTTTTATTTACATTTTACTATATCAAGTTTTTACCTGTGTCCACTTGTGGTGGTCACTGGTCATGGCATGGACATCACAGATCAGGGTCTACACAAATAAAAACAGTTAGGTTAAGAAATTAGCAAACATATGTTTTCAACACAGGGCAGGTTGTAACTTGTTAATGTGGAAAGTAATAGCAGACATAGTGTTTAAATGGTTTTGAATGAGATCAGGCTTACCTGCATTGTTGGCCGGAGCAGGATGTGTCTGCTCTGATAAGTAGGCATCTTGGTATTGCCCGACTGTCTGTAATCTCTCACTTCTACTATTACACAGCCACAGTGGAAGATGTTAACCTGGAAGATGTAAAAAGAAAAAGATACAAATGTTGTGTGTGGGTAATTTACTATCAACTAATGATACAGAGACTACCTTTAAAACAACTGTAAAACTACACACCTGGGATTTCTCCAACAGATCAACCAGAATTGGAGGCAGCTCCTCAGCATCCAAATACTCCAGCAGTTCCCCTTCTTCATATGGCAGTCGGATGGTTTCAGAGTCTAGAAAACATGTCAAACATGAATAAGGCACTGTTACTACAAAAAAAAAAAAAAAGAAATAATCCTATAAAAATTGATATCTCTTACCAGATCCATTCTTTCCTCTGAGCATTAATGAGTAGCCTTCATTCCCAGGGTAAAGGTTGACCACCAAACACGACACAGATTCCTGAGACACCAGCTTCTCCAGTAGATTCACATTTCTTCTCAAATTCTTAAGAAAAAAATTAAGACAAATCCTAAGGTCACAATTATCAAGACTAGTTCTCTTGTGCTTATGTACTCATTATAGTATATTATAAACTAATAGCATTGGAGCATTAAAAAAGATTTATAACAGGTAATAAATGTATAATATATGTATAAATGTATAATGTATAATATAATTCCCTTTCTCACCATATAATACAGCTCAATGCAGAAGAATATTACTTTTACATTAACTTTAGCCAATGAAAATGAATTATTATATAATAATTACTTGCACAAACCTTCAACTCTGGCTCTTTCTCACATTCCTCTATGTACAGCTCATAGAGCTTTTGATATAAACTCTTCCTCCCACCAGATGAGATTCTTCTTTTGGCTGGTCGTTGTCGAGCACTTTCAACAATGTACTGAATAATATATAATAGACTCTTTCAGTATGAAATACTTGGGCAAGAACATATGCATCCCTAAATCAACACAACAGCTCTTACCTCGGCTCGATCCAATGCATATTCCAGAACTTGTTGCTAAAAATAAAAGTTTTGGAATAACAGTTCAAATCATTAATTGGCTTAAAGTGCTTACTGGTAAAATGTGCCTGTATTATTCTTAGAAAACTTAAGATAAAGATAAATTATTATATTAACAAACACTCAACAGAAATATTACCATTGTGGTCCACCGCCAGCTTCGAGGGGAGTGACGGTAGGCGATGCTGTCCTTTCAGCCCCACACTGTCACCTTCCTAAAGTGACCATTCACTCCCTGCACAATAATACTTAGTATTACATAAGAGAAGTACAGCCACAATAGAAACGTACAACACATCACCTCCAGTGCTTTTCCTGTGACTATCGACACGTTATTTTAGAGTACTGATGCAAGAGGCACTGGCACTCAACCAGGTACAGCTCAATAGTAGACTAAAGAGGCAAACTGTTAAATCCAAGTTATTTTGCTACATTACAGTTGTATGTATGGACCAGAAAAGTTTATAAACTGAGCCTCTACATTAATATTGAGCCATAAGTGTCATGCATCTCTGATGACAAGACGGCCAAGGAAACAAGTGGCTGAATAGCAACAAGCTCGTTGATGCTTGACCATTGAGGCTAGCACGGCTAATGTTAGCAGGCTAGCTCGTTACCTTGGCAAGATGTAAGTTACAAGCAACGGACGCGCACGGACAGAGCAACATTAATCTCAAAAAGCAGGATGGACTTGCCTTCTAGATTGCATAGCGCTCGACCGTAACTCTGATGCAAGAAAACGAAATGGAATGGAAATATCAGTGTCTTCATTGAAAAAAAGTCGAAGCAGCAGCCATTTTCTTCCAGTGTGACAACAACAGCTAAACTTCCGGTTTGTCCAGAAGTGGGCGGGGTCAAGGCATCCACTACTTTTACTTCACAGCGATGTCAAACCAAGAGTCCAACTAAAATGATGAATAAAGGGCCACTCAGATAAACTAAACATGGTACCAAACACCATATACGTATGAGAAACCTTTAATAAATCCAACAGGTAGTTTGAATAAAGCTAATATTTTATTTTCCATAGGTTAGGTAATAAATAAGGCAATGGTTTTAGTCCATATATTATTCCTTTTTATTATACGTTTGGCAATGGTTGGTTAACTCTTTATTTCATTTCTTTTTTGTATTGTCTTTTTTAGATATATTTTATCTCAGTGGCCATTCCAATTAGCTATGCACAGGCAGAGTTTGACATAGGCTTGACCATTAGCCTCAAGAGTTTTAAGAAAATAAGAGAAAAACAAAAAATTACAGCAATTATGTTTATTCTATAGCTGCAAAATACATTTATCACTATTATTATTATTATTATTATTATTATTATTATTATTATTATTATTATTATTATTATTATTATTATTATTATTATTTAATAATGGCGAAGAAACGGACGGGTTATTTGCATTTTACTAGTACAGCTATTGCCTTAAGTGGCTGCCATTGATTGAATGATTGAAATCCCCATTTTGTACAGTAGGGGGAAGAGCAGGACAGCAGAATGTTAAGCAAAGTAATTCCGACAAACGTGCCTGCAGACAGACCATTTTGATTTAGACTGCTGCTTCCGTTACTTTTAACTTTAAAAGCTAGAATTTATGCTTGATTTCTTCAGAAATATATATAGTAACCTTAATAACCTTTCACACTAGACTTGACCTTTTGCCCCGGCAAATTTGGGAGGAGTAATCAAAATCCCCCACTGGACAAAGATATTTAGAAAGCATAATACCTGGAAACTTTTACACATACAAAGCCCTAATAGCCAAACAAAAGAATGTGATGCTCTGGGATTTCACAGTGCTTACATAAGCGTGTTTAGTTTAAGATGGCGTATTGAAGGTATCTTTCAACGCCGGCCTTTTAACACCGTAAGTATCACTTTCAAGAGAGTAGAAAGGATTGGGGTAGGGTGGGACCAGCACTCACCTGCACAGGTAAACTTCACAGCATGATTAGACTTGCATTGGGTCACTCTCACTTTTCAAAGCCTTACATGAGTATGGGTTCGATTTTATTCTGATTTAGATAATATGGTATAGTTGGCGGCATTAGAAAGCCAGTGTGGCCACAAATGAGGTCTCGTGGTTTGTTTTTAATGGGTGGTTTTCAGCATTTTCCGAATCCAGCAACACTTGGACTGTGAATGTTATTAATATCCCATAACCATGGTGGTGTCTGTCTTTTAATGTGTTTATGGGAATAAAATGCAAGATACAGAAATAGAATAATATTTTCCTTTTGGGAGAAAGATCACATCAGGTCACTCACTGAGCTCAATCATTTATGTAGTGACAGGGGAACTTTAAATGTACAGGCATATAATACAGACCAGCTGTGTTACAAATAGTATAGCGGAAATCCACATGACAGAAAATAAGAAATATATGTACAATTTGTGGTCACAGTGACTGGAAGTATTTGTAAGTTAGCACGAATGGAGTGGTCACGTGCAATACTCTATATACTGTGCAAAATAGTTTGTGAAGTTATTCTTATTTTTGTTATAGAAAGTTCAGGAAAGGTCGGTCATGGGCTAGAGTCAGATCACAATAAATACTAACTTCACTCACTTTAAGAAAATATCTTTACCATTGCGAGATAGGACCAGTGCCCTGGCGGAGGTCTACGCTAAGTGCTTCCAGTTTTGAGTCTTTTTTTTTTTGTTGTTGTTGAAATTTTGTGTATTCTTATATATTGCTCAGACTTTCTTAATACTTTTGCGCTGTAGTTTTTGTGCATTTTGTGTTTACCTCTTTTAAGGATAATAGAAAGGAAATGCTTTGTTAATTGATTCCTACTAGAATTACCTTATACAAGAGTTTGGCGAGCTATCAGGTGTCGTACATGCTGGTACAGAGATCCTCATTCATACTTTACCTCACTGATTTGATGAACTTCAGTCTTAAAAGTAATCTCCATCATCCATCTTGGCTTTTGGAAGAACAGGTCCAATTTTCCAGCGTCTCATAAGTTCCATAATACAGATCAATGACTATCAATAACAGAACCCTTTTGTGCAGCAAGTCCATGACAGCTGGCCTAATAGAGCCTGGTGTTTAAGTGATGGGCCTGACACATCCTAAATGACAAGTGAAACCAAGCAAACCCGTATCCAAACCAAAATTCCAGCTTTGCATCAAGCAGGAAAAATGTATGCTATTGCTAAAGTCTATGCTTGATCATCTGCAATCATTCAAACTGATGCTAGGTGCACAGCTGAAATCATGCTGTTGTGCAAAGAATATAGCATCAATCTTATGTAATTAAGCTATAAAATATTATACACTGGGCTTTCTGCAACTCAACACAGTTAAAAATGTAAAGTTGAAAGATGAAAAGATATGTTGTCACTTTGATTTGAGATTTTATTACTGGCAATAATATTGTTTTTATTGTATTTTTGTTTTTAATGGTCTGCACATATTAATAACATATATTTGAACTCTTATGAACTATTGATCCACATACCGGGAGTGTGCTGTTTTGTAATTTTTGTTATGATGTGGCTGGTTTTGATTTTGTGCATGCCAATTCTATGACAAGAGCAGCATGAAAAATGGTGTAATTAATTAGCATGAGAATAACTTTTGACAATAAAGGCACTTTTAGCAAAAATAATGACTAATAATGAGATTAGGCTGCCAGGAAAGTGTTGAGCCATGAGAAGTCTCCACAGTCGCAGCTTTCACATCAGAGCCTATATTGTTTTGTTTTTCAGAGAGGGAGCGCTGAAAGACTTCATCCAGATGTTGCTATTTGTTACGCTACACTTATTTAGATCTCATAGTTTTCATACATGTAAATATGTACTGAAGTTGTACTTCTTACCACAATTACAGAAGTCACTGGTGGGTACAATAGTAAAAAAAGATCTGAGTTCAAGTAAAAGTACTGTTAACTTAAAAGTGTCAAATACAAGTACTGGAGTCATCTCTTATTATTATTATTATTATTATTATTATTATTATTTTAAGGAATTGGGGCAGCAGTGATTCAGAAGGCAGAGCTGATTGCCCACTAATATGGGGCTTTTATTGTATCAAAAAGATTTGTGTGTTTGTGTGTGTGTGTAAAAAGATTTGTTTGTGTTTGTTTGTGCATATCAAGTTTTGTGTGGGCGTAATTAGATTTGTGTGTGCGTAATATGATTTGTGTGTTTGTATTGCAATTTGAGCATGCGTAATAAGATTTGTGTGTGTGTAAAATGATCTATTTGTAAATGCAGAAGTGCTAAAAGATCTATATCTTATGTATTACACACACATAAATCAAAATATGCACTGACAAATCATAATACCCACACACAAAACACGATATGCACACATCTTAATACAGACAAATCTATTTACATACACACTAATCTTTTTGCTGCAATAATAGCCTATGGCTCCAGTGTTGGCAGCTGTGTGTGAACAACATGGTGGGTTAAATACTGAACAGGTATACAAGTAAATATACTTACAACACTTTTATTCAGAAAGTTATTGAAGTATATAAACATTTACTACACACTGAGCCTAAGCCATGCCATGAGACAAGTCAATACCAAGACCAGTGCATCATACTTGGGCAGAGAAAACAAGAAAGAGTTCGGTTACATAAACAAGTGGAGAAAGATGGCACATGACAAGTGAGACAGCTGGACGCACCACTGCCAGAGAAATATGTGGTTTGAGGTTTTGTGTATACAGGAGCACACAGACAAACTTTGGGAATCCAATGGGAAATGCGTGAACAAATTTGTGGCTCAGTGTTGGCAGAAACAGTAGGCTTCCTCCGCTCTTTCTACTCTCTTTGTAATTGTCGTCTCACCTTGATGCTGGTGGAAGTGTGGGAGTAAAGGCTTCTCCAGATCCAGTCACATTTTTTTTTCTTTTAAGCAAAAGCTGAGGACAGCTGCTGTGTGGGAGTTTATATCATCAACCGCAGCCAAAGAAGACGAATGTCAAAATGTTTTAGAGCAGAGTGTCACATGAAGCTCGTCTCTGGGAATAGTAAAAGAGGAGAAGCCTTTTATTATGTGTTAGTTTGACTGGTTTATGACAAGCAGCATGCACGTGTTCAAGTCATAAATTAGTACTTGAAAAAGAGATGATAATGTTTATTAACAAAGAATAAAAAAGTCAGCCAGACAAATAACCATTTAGTGCAGTGGTTCTCAACTGGTCTGATTGAATGAACTAATTGTAACCCAGTTGTAACCCATTAATATTTACTATGGCCTTTATTGCATATACACTTTAAAATCTTTTATATTTCATGATATTATGTACTTCAAAGTATTTGGGCCTTTTATTGGTGAAGTGGTGAATACTGTATGTCTCCCTCTTATGCGGGAGACCAGGGTTTGATTTGACTTGTGCCTGTCCCAAGGCCAGATAAATCTAGAGCAGAGGTCGTTAACAGGCGGACCGCGGTCCGAATCCGGACCCAGATGCCCTCTCATCCTGACCCGAACCTCTGTCCCACTCCGCGGACCTGAACCCCTTCAGCCTGTTCACTCCCCGGGAGCGCGCCGCTGCGGCGCGTCAACAGCATCGTATCCTGGTGCTTTAAAACTTTAACATGAACAGTGCGGGGGTTAAATCAGCTGTGTTTCTGTGTGTTACTGTCCAACAAAATGAGAGGGGTAGGTCCAGACTGAGTGCGGAGGGACAGGACTGTTCCGTTTACAACAGACTTAAGTTTCGTTTTTACGGAGAGGAGGCGACACAGGCTGTGAGCGGCTCTGCCCTCTCGGTGTCTCTCTGTCGAGGCTCACCCCTCCCCTCTCGGTGTCTGTCCCTCTGTTCCACAGAGGACAGAGCTGCCTCATATTCACCACAGAATTAAGAGGAAACCTGTGTTTTGAGGCGCAGTAGGTTCCACTTTAGTTTTAATGGGTGAATCGTCTCCTGCGTAAAAGCAGACAGAAAATCTTGCGTGTGACGCTATCAACCAATCAGATCTGAGGATTTGCAAACATGGAGCGGTGACTGTGAGACAGACAGCGGAGAAATGAGAGAGACAGATGTAGAAAGGAACAGAGGTCAGCTCTAAACCCCTGTGTCTCCTGTGTTCTGAGCCAAGGACCATTATAAAAGCATTTTGTTTGATTTTTTTTAACTGTATTTGATTAACATAAGAAAAAAAAAACTTTTTTATTTTATTATTTGATATCCCCTAGTTTTAAACTGATGCTTATGTTAGCAAAATGCTATTGCCATAATGTAGACACTGATGTGACTACAATGATTTTATTTATTTATTTTTAATGTACAAATCAACATTGTGATGCTCCGGACCTTCGCGCGAGAAGATTTTCACCAATTGGACCTCAGTGAATTTTAGTTGGTGACCCCTGATCTAGAGGACACTGGGGCATCAGGCATAAAAAAAATTCTTTCTTTTAAGCTTTTTCTTGTGCCTCAAAGCATGCAGTGTTTTGCATTATGATATGACATAGTTTTTAACCTTCCTGACACAATCCTCTTCATTTATCAGGTCCTGGGACTGGCATAAAGAGTGCACCGGCTTTTGATCCCATGTGGCTTGATTTGAAATAAAATTTTAGATTTAATACCACACGCTAATTAGCTTTGGACCTCCTAATGAAAAAAATTGTTTATAGGCTTTAAATTAACTGGACATTAAAACTGTATTAAACCACTCCTTGACCCACATTTAGGCCCTGATCCACCTTTTGGGAATCTCTGATTTAGTACAGTGTCCATTCTGCGGTGGTGCTCTTCTGTCCCAGCTGGTCCAGTCCATTGGCCATACTTTTTCACTGTGAGTCTGTTTCCAGTGAAATGGCTTTTAACATCTCACCATAAACTGGCAGGTTCTACCTGTTGCTTCATATTTGAACCCAGTGATACGAGCCAGTGATTTAGTGACTGATAATGTCATCTTTTTCTCTCTGTCATTTTGCATGAGGAAGATTTGGAGAAACAGAACATTAATGGGTGGAGATGCAAAAGACCCACAGTGAGTTGGAAGGGTTATAGTGGCAGGAAAATTGTCCCTCTCATGCAAAGATAGAGCCTGAAAATAATTATCAGTGGGGAGAGAAGAGAAGAGACACACAATCAGAAGCATATTAAGTAAGTATTTTATTGTTTTATTCACATTTCATTTGGTAGCATAGGTGAAGGAATCTTCAAAGAGTTAGATATGGTTTAGACATAATTAGGTGCAACATGGTGAGGCCAACTGAGGAGTTATAAAGCTGTCTTTAATTATACAACTGAAGTTCGTTCAAAGGCCCCTTTCCTCTTGACTTTTATAAACACCTTCACAAATTAATCCAGGTTTTTATGTTTTTTTCTTCCTCAGCAGCACGTGCTCTCCCTGTGAGGTCCACACTGACTTCATCTTTCAGAGACACGAGGGCGAACTAAAAAAGGAGAAAAGCAAGGTAGAAGGATTGTGAAAGATTGAGAGGTCAGTCATACACTCCCCCAAGGGCTTGCAAAAATGCTCTGTATGCTTTCTATTATTCAAAATAAGTGTATAAGGATTTGGACGTGAAAGTGTGTGTCAGTCCTGCCTCTGTCCAGCTGAGCTCACAGCTGGATCAGTCACCTTGCATGTGCTTTGAGTCCCATGACACAAGGCAAGTAAAAGAACTCCATAAGTGCCAAAGAGTGCATGCAAATCCTGCCTTTTAGTGTTTGTTAACTTTAGCAGAGTTTTGGCTAGCAGCATATGTCTGTGTTAGCCTTGGCAGAAACCAAATACATTCAAATGAACTGGCACAAAGAGATGTGTGAGTAAGAATAAGGGCAAACAATGAACATATTGTAAACGCTGATTGTTTTAATCTGTGGTCAATAAATAAACAGCAGCTGCTTTCAAACAGGGAGCATATGATTATTGATTTAGGATCATCCATTTTGCTGTAATTAGCTATTGTTACAAATAGGCATTTGTTGTTTGTGGAAATAAATAACTTGATCATAAGCTCAGTCTATCATACGAAGCATAAATGTTTTCAAGATGCCGTCTCAATTAACAGCAAACAGTCTGCTATTTTCTCTTGCTGCTCCCTCACCTTATGTGTGTGCAAACAGATAAAGGCTAATTATAAGTCTAATAAACAGATTAAGTATTTGATGAATGTGAGTTTGAGGACAGTTTCTTTACTACAATGCACTGCCTTGAGTAATAAGTTGGACAACATTTTACACAGACAATATTTTATATTTTCAGTGGATCATTATAGCCCAGCCTATCATTTAAGCATAACATTTTTATAGTAGTAATAATGAAAATCAGATGCCTACTATAAGTGACAGGACCGTGGTATTTTGTATTACTTCCTGACCTCACATATGTGCAGAGTTAATGGCTGCTTACATGTCTTATATTTACACAATATAATAAGAGGAAGATGATGAATGAATTAATTTCAATTGAATGTAACTAAACTAAACATATGTGATACAAATTTTGTAAATGTTGTAGCAAATTCTTGTAATGTTTGTCCATAGAATAACATATAAATTGACTTTTTACTGTCTCTCTGTCTGTCCTTGTGTCAATGTCAGGCAGCCTTGTGTTTTGCAGCTAAAATACAGTGACTCAGTCCCAAGAGGCGTGATGGGTGTGTGTGAGTGTTGGCTGTGGTCCTGAATCAGCAGGTGGGAGAGAAAACAGGCGGTGGCACAGAGGGGGTAGCAGGCAGCTCTCTATAAACCAACAAACATGATTTTACTGTTGTGGCTTCTCACGCTGACTTTTGTTTTGGGTGCATTTCCTTGTGGAGCAATTAACCACTGTCTGAATTAATGCTTAGTAAATACTCATTTGTCTCCTTAAACCAGATTAGTTTACAGCAATTCCAATGTGTTTTAAGCAGCAATTTACCAAGAGTTAAAAAGTATAATTAGGAAAGTCCAAACACATAAAAAGCACTATTAGTAACTGTTGCATTACGTAAATAAAAAGACTGCAAACAGCAACAGAGAACTGTTCCCAATCTGTACTCTGTAGAAAAAGTTCTGCCTTTTCAAAGCAATATTACTCAGGTAGAAGCAAAAGTTCTTGGCACATTATTCACTTGAGTAAAAGTAAAAAAGTATTCAGTGTAAAGTTACTTACTGCTACTACCACAACTAGTGCCATTATCACTACTACTACTAAAACTCGGGCCTGTCAAATGAGTCAAAGGGGTCTGTTGTCCCAGGCCTCAGGGTCAGAGGAGCCCAGTAATTGGTCCCTCTCCTTATATTTTTAATTATAAGGGCCCATGAGAAGCCTTCTTGCCCCGGGCCCCAGCAAACCTGTCGACGGGCCTGCTACCGCTACTACTACTACTACTACTACTATTACTCCTTCAGCTAATAATACTAAAACCACAATCACTATTACAACTTTGCGGAGAAATAATATTAACTCATTTACAATAAGTTACAAATTCTACTTGATTAAAAGCACATTTTCACTCAAAAGTCAAGTACATAACTCAAGTAAAGGTAAAAGAATGTGTATATGAGAGTGAGAGAAATTAAAATGTACTCAGAGAAACATTACTACCACTGGATTGACTGTTTAGTAAACACTCAATACACATTTGTTTCACTATACCATTTTTCAGCCTGATTTGTTTATAGGAATCCCAATTAGTTTGAACACAAATTTATTGATTGTTAAAAAGTCTAATTGGGAAAGTTCAAACACTTAACATTTACTATTAGTTGTTTTGTGCTACATAAATTAAGTGCAAATGTGAACCACACATGCTGAAAATTGCCAACCAGGTTTTACAGACTGGCTCTCTTCCTGTTGTAGCAATTATCAAATCAACAGCCTCAAATTGCTCCCTGTTACATGTGCAGCCTTCTCCCCTGGGTGTGTAAATGATCCTGCAGTTAATTTAGTTAGAATGACCTGCCTACGCTTTAGACGTCTGCAGGAAATGACCCGATACATTTTTCATCGCTCATTACAGCGGCTCACATACAGTTTAAGAGTTAATTATCTTTGTCAGAGCAGGGCATGTGGATTTTCCTTAGAAGCAGCTGACATTTGTAACCTCAGTTGGCTCCACTCATAACAAGCTCATTTTGTACATTTGCATTTAAAAGTGACACTTGGTTGTCCTGCAGCTTTCGTCCACATAAAAAAAAAAAAAAAAAGCTTTGTATTTGTTCAAAGGGACAGTTCATGTCTTGATGAAATAATTGAATTCATACAGACAAATGTACAGAGCAAAACACGTATTAGGAATAAATTGGGTGACCAAATGTCTAGTTTTTATTTGAACAAATGAAAGATTGGATTCAAACGTAAAGCAACACTATGTAGTATTTGGACCTAAAGTACTGTTTTGAAAAAAAAAAAAGATTTTAGTGGTATATCAACAGGATGAACTGCCACTCTACTGACCACTGAACATTTCTCGTTGTCGCCCTCTATCACTATGTGTAAGATAGATGCCATTTTACTCTAACATTTAAACTATTGATGATTGAAAGGTACAGAGCCAATCTAAAACCTTGTTATGCATACTTGTGCTTGTCCTGATTGTGACAGCTTGAAGAGCTGACTACTCCCTACTCAGTCCTTACAGAACAAACCACCTCAGGGGCTCAATTCACCGACATGGAGCCAAAAATTCCAGACACAATTCCAGGCAATTTGGGCCGGTCTCAGGCTCAGAGAAATGGCCGTGTCAACATCCAGTGGAAAAACCTCTGCCAAATGACCTGTATGATGATTTCCTGTAGCGACCCCTGCAAGAAAATGGGCAGCCAATAGGGACAGACTCTGAGTCTCTTACTCAGTCTGATTCTGCAAGACTGTGAGGCCATACCTGCGACACACAGTCTCCTAAAATCTGACCATAACCATGACTCTGAAAGAAGAGAACAGTAACATAAGACAAGCAGATGTGCAGGGCAAGGTAGATTTATCACCTTCTCAAATCAACTGTGTATGTGCAGGTAGTGAAGACCAAACATCTGAACACATGGACCAAAGTCACAGGCAGCCAATCACCCAGTTCAAAGCTTTCTGAGTGGAGCTGAGACAAGATAAAGGAGAAGAAGACATGTGTATTTGGTGAGACAAATTCGGTTGGTTACAAAAATGTATCAGAATTGAATGTTCATATGACTTAAGTGTTACATCCCACACTCAGACCTCTGTCCTGATCTGCCCTGGACACAACCTGAGAGTGAAAGTGCTGTATGTTTTCTATTTACCAGAAATTGCTCTTTATTTTAAAATATGTGAAGGCATCTTAGGCATGAAACGCATCTTTACAGCTGACAACATTTGACCTCTGACCTGTCTCCTAAATGTTAAAGTGTTAACAAGCAACTAGAGGTTGTTTAAATTGGACAAAACTGTCAGAGAAATGTTAAAGTACTGCACATCAAAGCCAAAAAGTCACAAAAAATAAAATACTTTGAAAAAAAAAAAAAAAATGAATATTTAGCTGAGAGACAGTAAATTAATTCCAGCTCATTTATTATCATGGAGGTTTGCATAGAATGCAACAAAATGACAATTAACTCAGCAGTTCAGAGAGAATCATTTCTTAACTTTTAACAGAAAACTTTAGACAGAAAACAAATATAAAACAGAGTGGCATTACACAAATGTATTTATACAAAGCAGTCTATTGTATTCTGTGGCTTTGTAGAAACCCACTGTATAAAGAGATAATAGGACACAGATGCCAATCCACTTGGTTTAGAGGCTGGAGCTTATTTAAGTTTAATAATTTAACAATGAAATAAGCACAAACAGATGGGGACAAATGTGTTACTTCCACAAAATGACAAAAATGGATTGGAGTGGACAGGATGGTGGTTTTATTTAATGACTTCTATTTACCAATATAATGAATATTTTTTTGTGTTATAGGCACCAATCTAAATAATTAGATGAGTTTATGTTAATGTAATACATTATTAAGGAGGTTCATTGTGGCAGAGTGGATACCACTCTTGCCGTACAAGAAACCTGTGGGATCGAATGCCCATCTGTGCTGATTGTCAGAGTAAGAGGCCATTTGCACAGTAAGTTTTGTTGATAGCAGTTATTTGTAAGAGTGTTAGGCTATAAAACCCTGTCCTAAAAAGCTTTTGCTGCTTGTGTTGATGCTGACTGTGCAGATTGATGGGGCAATGATTGATAAATATGGTGCTTTTGTATTTCATCCTGTTATTTTACTGTTAGGTATACATGTATAAATCCTTACTTAATACGCACTGCTCAGGAAGACTACAAGACTACAGTAAAAAGTAGACCAGAGCTATGGCTTCTTCCTAATGTCAGCTGGGTACATTTTCATGTAAACAGCCCTTAGTCACAATTCTCTTGCCTCTTCCTACTGTCCAAGACATGCTCATATTTAGGAATCTAAATTTCTGATGACTGATGTATGTCTCTAAATGTTAACAATGCACAGAATTGGCAATTGTCCAAGGTGTACTCCTCACACCCAAAGAAAGTGAGGTAGACTAAAAATCCAACCAACAAACATGCACTTATAGAGCAGGGAAAGTAAACCAACACTGCAGAGTTACCTAAAAAGGAAGCAACTTTACAAGCATTAGGGACATTTTGGATGAATTATGAAACACCTTTCTTATACTGAACTGCACACTGAGGTGAGAAAAACACTACATATCCACCACAGGCTTCTTATGAACTTTTATATTAAATTTAAAGAAGACTACATGACAGTGGTCTCCAGGTGTACAGGGTTTAACTTTGATAACTTGTGCCAAACAGGTGTGCACTTTTGCCAGTTCAAGCTTCACATCTGAAACATCCGGCTAATTTTCACAAACCAGAGTGAGGTGTGACCTGGCTCTCTTTACAAAGTATCTTTTCTCCAAACCACTCAAGGGCACTCTTTAATCACTGACTAGTATTTTAACTGTCAACCCTTATTTACATATAATCCATCAATGTAATTGCAGTCATGTCTAACAGTGAAAAGCCAGGCTTACAGAGCACAAATCATGAATGTATTAGGATCAAAATGACATTTTTTAAGGGACAGGGACTGAGCCAAGAGCAAGAGCAAGAGCAGCAGCTACAAAAGGAGATAATCAGGAAACACTTAGGAGGTTTAGGTTTAGAGAGGCAGAAATTATGAATGGATATTCATATTCCTATTCTCTGATGAAAGTAAAAAAATAATTAGTAGGTACCTTGTTGGCTTTTTTGGTACATTTGGTCGTTAAGGCACTTACACATTGTAGGTTTTCTGAAAAGCAACAATGTGCAGTGTTCATTAAAGACAAAATGTCCTTTTGAAATCTTGGAAGACCAGCACAAGGCCACCAAATACTATAGACTGCAAATAAATGCAATGCCCCAAAACACATCTTGCAAAAATAATTATTCCAGGAAAAGACTTTAAAATGGCCAAGTTTGAGGCAAACCAACTTCTCCATTTCCTGATGCTTATTCCCTTTTGTGGTTGTAGGGGATTGGAGCCTTTCTCAGCAACTTTGGGCCTGGGGTAGGAGCCTCCTGGACAGTGGCCAGTTAGTTGCAGTGATGACTCAGAGACATTGACAGACAATTATTCATTCTGACATTCAGTACAGTTATTTTTTTTAATTGAGCAGCTTACCTACAGTACAGGCATGTCTTTTGAAGGAAGCCAGAGATGACATCTTGGGCTTTGGAAATTTTTTTTTTCTACAACAGTCTGTTCACGTGTCATTGGGTTGGCCTTTTTTCAGTATAGTTAATTTTCCACCCAGTGAGTTCTTCATTATTTTATTTCACTCCCATTTAGTCTGTAGTTTATGTTAAATCTGAGAGTCACAAAGGAAAGTCCACTAAATAACTCATTAAGAGTTAATGTGAGTAAATCTAACTTTCTCAGAATATTGTACTGTAATAAAAAATGTTATTGTGGGGTGTCACTTAAAGAGTTACAGCCTGCATGACAAGTTACAGAAGTTATATTTGAATTCATTTCTTTTTCAAACTCATCTTGGGGCCTTTTCCCATGGTAAGTAAGATGTCCTGTGATTATTAGCAAGATAACAATACTTTAACAGATGAGTATCTGAATTTATTGCTTACAGAAAATGCTTGTCAAGATGAAATATTGGAGTTTGGACTAGAGCTGGGAGGAGCTCTACTCCAAGCTCCTCCCAGGTAACTGACTGCCTCACCCTTTCTCTAAGGAAGCGCCTAGCCACTCACCACAGGAAACTCATTTCGATTGCTTGCATCCGGGATCTTGACCCAAAGCTCATGACCATAGGTGGGAGTATGAACGTAGATCACCCTGTAAATTCGAGAGCTTTGCCTTTCGACTCAACTCCTTCTTCACCACAACAGACCGATACAATGACCACATTAGAGCAGATGCCGCACCGATCCGCCTGTCAATCTCACGCTCCATCCTTCCCTCACTCATGAACAAGACCCCGAGATACTTAAACATTTCCACTTGAGGCAGGAACTCTCCTCCGACCTGGAGAGGGCAAGCCACCCTTTTCCAGTCGAGAACCATGGCCTCGGACTTGGAGGTGCTGATTCCCAGCTGCAGGACAGGACAACATCATCTGCAAAAAGCAGAGATGAAATCCTGTGGTCCCCAAACCAGACTCCCTCCGGGCCCTGGCTGCGCCTAGAAATTCTGTCCATAAAAATAATGAGCAGAACTGGTGACAAAGGGCAGACTCATGGCGTACAGGGACCGGACAGCTCTTAGCCTCGGACACCATACTCCCAGAGCACCCCTCAAAGAACGCTATGAGGGACACAATCAAACGCCTTCTCCAGATCCACAAAGCACATGTGGACTGGTTGGGCGAACTCCCATGAACCCTCGAACACTTGATAGAGGGTATAGAGGTGGTCCACTGTTCTATGACTGGGACAAAAAGCGCATTGTTCCTCCTGAATCCGAGGTTCAACTATAAGCTGAATTCTCCTCTCCAGTACCCTGGAATAGACTTTCCCGGGCAGTCTGAGAACAGTGATCCCTCTATAGTTGGAACACACCCTCCAGTCCCTCCTCTTGAAAAGAGGGACCACCACCACAGACTGCCAGTCCACGACAGGCACCAGAGACCTTATGGCCACAGCTCCAAACAGCTACATCAACAAAAGAGACAGGGAACAAGGTTCACTTGGACTCAATGTCCCCAACCTCCATTGGGATCTGGATTGAAGCTCTCCCGGAGATGGGAGTTGAAGACCGCTCTTACAGAGAGCTCAGCCAGACGTTTTCTACAGACCATCACAACACGGCCTGCTGAGTCTGTCTGGCTTCCTCCTCCACCAGCAGATCCAACTCACCACCAGGTGGTGATCAGTTGACAGCTCGGCCCCTCTCTTCACCCGAGTGTCCAAGACACATGGCTGAAGGTCAGATGACACGACAACAAAGTTGATCATTGACCTCCAGCCTAGGGTGTCCTGGTGCCACGTGCACCAATGAACACCCTTGTGCTTGAACATGGTGTTTGTTATAGCCAAACTGTGGCTAGCACAGAAGTCCAATAACAGAACACCTACTCTGGTTCAGATCGTGGAGGCTGTTCTTCTAAATCACTGCCCCTCCAGGTATCACTGTCGCTGTCCACGTGAGTGTTGAAGTCCCCCAGTAGAACAATGGAGTCCCCATTTGGTGCACTTGCCAGCACTCCTCTCAGGGACCCCAAGAAGGCTGGGTACTACTGTGACGCGAAACCTCTCTTTCACCAGGGTATACTCCATTACATGGCGGCTGAGCTAGGGGGCTATAAGGAAGCCCACATCAGCCGTCCGCCCCTCACCGTGAGCAACTCCAGAGTAGAAGAGAGTCCAGCCCCTCTCAAGGAGATGGGTTCCAGAGCCCAGGCTGTGCGTGGAGGCGAGCCCTGACTATCTGGTCAGTAGCACTCAACCTCCCGCACAGACCCAGGCCCCACCCCCCCAGTGAGGTTACATTCCATGTCCCCAGAACCAGTTTTGTCGTCCAGGGATCGGGTCGTCGAGGCCCCTGCCTTTGAGCCCTGCACTGGACTCTACTTCAGTTAACATTTTTGTGCATATTGTACAGATGAGGAAAGTGAGAAACACTCATTGATTGGCATGCTATAGATAAACTCATAAGTTAGACCTTTATAAGCAGCACTCCAATAATGGATGTTTTTATAGTACCATATTGTACCACGTTTTAAAATGCTCATGTTGAACATGCTTTAAATTATTTTAAAAATAAATGTTGTGTTTATTGAACGTGGCCTATCTCATTTTTATTTTATTTTAGTGATGATAAAAAGAGCTAAAATGACCTGATTTAACACCTAAAATAATGATTTATTACTACCTATGAGTTAAATTGTTACTCTGCAAAAAGTTCAGATTTAACTCCTAAAAAGAGTTAATGTTACCCTTTTTTTAAAGAGTTAATACATAACTCCCTAAAAAGGTTAACATTAACTCTATTCTGAGTGTTCCCATATAAACACTGTAAAAGAGCTGAAGTTGACCCTGCCGATTTTGCTGTTTACTGGATGTGTAAAACTCAGAAGTCTATGTCACGTAGCCGTGATTTGATGGGACACACCACTACAACACGGCAGGACGCCTGGCCAAAAGAAACACAGTGATCCTGAGTGAACACACAGAACTACACATGTCCTGTATTTTCCAAAGCAGTGACAAGTTTACTCCATTACTGCTCTGCCCACTTTCCAACTGTGATTGCCTGGGCAGATTAACTGGACATTTGGAGTAGGAAGAACAACTGCAGGCATTCAGCAAATTAAAAGCACAAAAGGATGGCTGTACAGATTGAAGGCCAAAGCTTAAAAATGTTCAAAACCCTGAAGGTCCCAAATAAAATATCCCAGTATAATTACAACACAGACCTGGAATACACTGCTAATGTCTGCATAATGTAGGTCTTACATTTCTTCACAGTTACATTGTGGCAGTTGTGTTTTCCTAAACGTCTTTTACAATTACATTTTCACTGGCGAATGTGCTGCGTGGTGTGCCAAAATGCATTTGCAGAGACCCAGTGGCTCCATTAAGTTAAAGTAATTGACAGTGGTCTGGTCGTTTTGTGGTTTTGGTTTATGTTGCAATGGCTGGCAGAATGAGAAATTAAAATCTCTTTGATTTAGCAGTCTGCGGGGTGACGGGTTGTAACATCTACAGCAATGTATTCAATATAAATAATGTGGCACTGGAGGGTGAGGTGCATGTGTTGTGATGTCCGTTTATTCAATTCAAGTCTGATCTATTTCTCTAACCTGGGGATGCACCAACAAATCAGAAGCACACAGACCTCTGCCAAGGCGATTAGCTCTATCTCTATCTCGCATTGCCCAAAACTAACCTGAACCATTGAGCTTCTAGTTCAGGAGTAAATGCTCTAACCATTAAGCCTGGTGTTAGTATCTTTGGCAGAATCTTTTGACAGAATCCTTTAAACAATCCCTGGATTTCTTCACATTGCAGACCTTTCCTAAAAATGTATTACTTTTTCAGTTATCATGCTAGTCAGACTAAAAACAAACAAACAAACAAACAAACAAACAAACCAATCAACCAACAAATAAACAGATGTTTACATTATTATACAAGAAAAAAATGTTTCAAGAAGAAGCTGAATATGTCATAGATAACTTCTGTTTGACAAACAGGTGTTTTTTATCCACTAAATTCTTGCCCTTTCTTCTTCTTAAACTTCTTAATACATCAATAGCTCCCTTCTTTAAAAAGCTATTTGTTGTTACTGTTAATCCCTTTGTGTAATTTACTTTAAACTGCAGAAAAACATGGCACTCCCTAAATATTTTCTTAGTGAATAACATATGCCCTAAGTTATTGTCCTGTATCATCTTGTCAAATAAACCTTATTTATTTTGTTTTGTAGCCTCGAGTTATAGATTGCACAAGGGAAATTAAAGATGTTTAACGTGACCACACAGTGTGAAATAAACAAAACGATTACCTAAGCATCTATCACCCAAGTTTACTTCCTCATGCATGCCCAAGTAAAGAGATATCATTTCTGAAGCAGTCTGTAGTAGTAGTAATAATAGACATAGTAGTATTAGTAGTAGTAATATGTTTTGTTGAGTATTATTGTACTCAAGAAATATTATTTTGCTGAAACACTACTTTTACTTGAGAATTGGTGTACTTCTTCCATGTCATGTACTTCAAAAGCCAAATAACGGTGTGAAGGTCCTCTCCCCTCATAAACCTCATTACATTCATCTTTGCTGGTCATAAATCCAGACGCTAGAGCTGTCGGGGTTTCCTCCTGTGTCTCTCTGACAAGTCGGTCAGGTTATGTGTGACATTGATGGATGGGTGCAGGAGGCTGCTGGTGGACTAGACTATCTTCCCACTATGTCATAAAGCATTTCTCTCTCTAAAAAAAAAAAAAAAAAAAAAAAAAGACGAAGAAGAAGTAATAAGTAATAGATGTTTTGACCTTTGATTGTTTTGTCAATGTTTAAAGCAACACTGGGTCATACAGTGTCTTAACACAGTATAATTAGGTCAAAAATTTATTTTAGTGGTATTTTCTGCTTTTAACAGGACGAATTGGCCCTACCTTGACCCCCTCCATCACTATGTAACTCAGGGGAGCTAAACGTTTGCATAGACAGCTTTTTATTCAATTATACACATCACACCATTTGAAAACAATATTCAAAAGCATATACTACAAACTAAAATGATGAAAGTAAAATAATAATAATTCTGGAGTCTTACCATCTAGAGAGGGAAAGAGAACTGAATTTACATTGTGTTGCTTTAAAGATCGGGCCAGATGAAATGCTGACATAGTGATATAGTGCTATGTAGGGGAGATCCCATTAAGATGTATTGAAGATTTAAACCCTGCCCTGTATTGCATTACGGCATACATACTGTTATTATGGTTTCTGGTGACCACATGACAGGTTTATTTATATGATAAAACTGCTTTTACCAGCTGGGACTGTGATATCCAATTCTCCATTATCTGTTTAACAAGGAAAACAGTCTGCAATCCTGTTGTCTTCAACTGAATTATACAAACCCTTATTGTAATGACAATAATCCTGCTAAATCATATATTTAATTATTTGGTTTAAATTAAGTCAGTAATATTGCACAGCTATACTTTCAAAGCTAAATTAAACAATGACATTTGGCGTTAATGTTGTTATACTTTTAAAACCCTATTCACTGCAATAGAATAGACTCTCAGATCACATAATAAATCTTTTTTTATATAATATTCATATTGTGGTATTCCCTTGTTCTTCTGCTTCCACTTTTAAATTAAGAGAGGCTCCTATTTGCCTTGGCCTACTCAACTTGAAAACACAGAATTACTGGGATCCAGGAAATTCTATGTCTTCTTTCACAGAGAAACAGCATAAAGCGGCAACAACATGCAGTGTACATTACGGCAATTATTGTTGGTTTATTGTTTTATGAACTCAGGATTAGAAGTACACTCTAAACTTTGGTTTGAGTGTGTCAGTATCCATAAGCTGGGGAGGTACAAAACTGATGTTATGTGATATAGAAATTAAAAGAATAAAACAAGCAGTGGTTCACTCTCGGCCCTTCGTGTCCTGTCAAATGTTGAAATGTTTGAATTGCTTTGTGCAATGGGTTTTCTCAGGAACTTAGAGAATATCCTCAAGGCCTAAAAAAATAAAATAAATAAAACAAAAGGCTTTGGCGTTGTACCATTTCAGTGTTTTAGGACTCCCTCTGTGTTTTAAATTGCTTCTGGCCCACACATGCTCTAATACAACGCAATGAAGAAAGTTTCTATAAGGACACTTTGGCAAGACACATGTTTTCAGATACAGTCACTCAACCTGTCACACTCACTCTGAGTTCAAGTTTCAGTGGAATCAAAAACATGAGATAATATAAACAGCGGAGGAACTAACTACAAAGTACATTTGGAAGGGATTTTTTAAAACTAACTTTACTTTCACTCAAGAAAACATTTATTTTAGTCTTTTTATTATTATTATTTTTTAGTCTATTAATGATAAAGTAGTTTTTGACCCCAGAATAATAGTAGTGTAGTAATGTAGTAGTAGGTAAGGTAAGGTAAGGTAAAGTAAGATATACTTTAGTAGTTAAATTAGTAGTATGTATTATGTTACCTTCAGCACTTCTTTACTTTTACTAGAGTAATTATTTTGTTGAGAACTACTATGTAAGTATAACTATAATGAAGTCACATTACTTTTACTTGAAAACAGATTTTGAGTTCTTTAATTTCTGGTTTTGAATTATGGCCCACTACAAAAAAAGCTACAGTAATTTGGCCTGGAGCACAAACTACACATGTCTAGTGTTTAATGTTTTCCAGATATTTCTCGCTCTTACTAACATTAAAATGAGCTGAAGTCAGATATTTTTGAGCCCATACACTTATCACAGACCTGCTTCAGCAGCTGTAGACACTTTCATAGTCAGATACTTAGCACACAGTTCAGCGTGTTCGAAGACAGTTGCTATGGCAGAGTGTAAATATAAATGATAGGAAATGATGGTACTGCTGTAATTTCCATTGACACTTTTGTTAACGCCCAGTGCACTCACAAAACAAACCTTCAATCGCTTTTACTCACACGGTGAACTCAGTGACACACAATTAGCATTCCAAGTCTATTTTAAAGCAACGCCAAAGATGGATCCTCTCAAGTTTTGTTTGCAAAGTGGGAACGACGGGCTCAGACATGAAGCTTTGACCTGCAGGTGTGTCTGTGTGTGTATGCATTTGTCTTCATACAGGACACAAGAGATTACATGCACTGACACAAAAGGAGAAAAGGGAAAATCTACCTCAGCATCCTGCCACTGAAAAATCCAAATCCAAGTAAAAAAACACAAATGAATTACTGTTATGTTTTTGTTTGAGAGTATCGCTGTGTCAGTGACTCAGTTAGACCTGGCAAAGACAGCATGCTTTTGGGATACGATGTCAGAAAGTCGTTGGCATGGAACAGCAATATCACCAGATTTGATAAAATATTGTCTCTATAGCATCCAGCATTACAGCCTGCCAATTTGTGAACAAGCAACTGAAAGCCAATCAGCTAAACGTATAATGTCAGAGCCTGATATGAAAATGTTAGTGAGTATACTGTATTGATATTTGGCACTTAGCATATCTAATTAGCATATAAGCTAAAGGCTAAATAATACTTTTTTATTATGCTAGGCCAACCTTTCCCAAAGTCAAGTAAGAGTGGTAAGAGAGTCCCGCGCAGACCCCATCAGTGAAACTTCACTATATTCAAAACATCAAAACATCATATTTCCCCCCATTGCTTCTTATAAAAACATTACAAAAACAAAGACTGTTGGATTAAAAAGATGCTTAATTAAGTTATATTTTAAATAAATACTTAATTGTAATTCATTAATTTTAAACTTAATTTCTTTTTATGTACTTAATGTAGACTGGCGAACCCCCCCCCCCCCCCCCCCCCCCCCCAAGGAGTATCTTCACAGCCCACCTGGGGGCTCCAGGACCCCACTTTGGGAACCACTGTGCTAGACAAATAGTTACAGAAACACAGTGAACTACAGTAGTTTTTTACTATATGCTCAGATTCAATCAATGTATGACTACAAATCCTACTTTAAAAAGTGAAATGGATGCTCTTATTAAAGTTCTTTTAAACAAATAAATATGTTTTTAATTTGCTCCCTTGTCACAAAATTTTAAGTACGTCCCTAGTGGTAGTGTCTGAATGTGTTTCAGAACTGCAGCTTAGCTTAACAAGCCATAAAGCTATTAATCTTCTATGATTTATAATAATAATGGATTGGATTTACATTGCGCTTTACAAGCTTGTCAAGCTCCTCAAAGCACGTCACAATTTGGTTCATTATTCATTCTCTGCTCAGTCACACTCTGGTGGTGAGTTACTTCTGTAGCTACAGCTGCCCTGAGGCAGACCGACACATTCATACATAGGCAAGGTGGGTGAAATGTCCAAGGACACAACGACAGTAGCAGGACTTGAACCAGCAACCTTTGGGTTAGTGGGCAAGAGTCTCTACTGACTGAGCTACTGCTACTTCCTTCAGGGTTTTTGAAATAATTTTGGACACCTATATATGTATGGAAAACATCTTTTTTTGGGGCGTTGTTACTCTGACTTTGCAGAGAACCACACAGGCAACATTGGGGAATGGACAGAGCAATGGCCCTTTAGCATGGCTCATAGCAACATGAAGCTAACAGATAAACGAGCTGACTGATTTGTAATGATGTCAGTTTAAGCGTAGAACTGATCAGAATGAGTCTAATGGTGGTATATGGGCTTTAGAAACACGCAGGAGCACTTCCGGGTCTCACGTGTCTGCGTAGAGTCATGAGAATTTTCAGATCTTCAGAAGCATACAGTATACTCAAACACTCATGAATGAAACAAAATACTACCCTAGGTATGTTTTTGAGGTGGAAAATACATTATAACATGCTTAACAATCAAAAAGCTGATTTAGCATAATAACAAACCTTTAACAAATGATATCTGAAAGATGTCCATTTTGTCATTCGACTATTATGTTACATTGCATTGCAGAGATTTGCTACTTGTGTAAAGAGCTTTTCAAGTTGCATTGTTTGGCGGGTTTCATTTGATAGTAATATGCCTGGCAACTGGTTTCTTAAAAAAAAATAGGAGTTTGTTTCTATTTTATGTAAAAAGTATTCTGAGTTAGTAGGAGTTGGTTTACGTAGAAACAGATGTCGTGCCTTATGAATGTAAAGTATCCATCAAATGTATTTACTGTGTGTGGCAGCGCTCCCTACATCAAACAACTGCAGCATGTCGTAATATAAGAAGGCCCTGTGTGCTCAATAAATAAACCTTGACTCGTTCATATACACTTTACTCTGCATGACCTCACTCAGACACAGACTATCAGCAACAAAACCAGACTGGGACCGCATCATCACATTTGCTACAATCTCAGTGTTCAATATTACAGTTCCACTACTCACTGTCACAAGTTATTGTTACATATATTGTTGTTGTTTCAGTCTTGTGATATATATAGATCAAGTTGTGACATTTATATCATATCATGTATTGTAACGACAGCTTCTTGCCAATACACAGCCCTACAGTATAACTATATTTTTTACAAAACAGAGACTCTGACCTGATTTTCATTTGTGGATTGGAGCAATGTCATGGTTCAAACATTGTGACAAAATTTACAGCTGAAAAGAGACAAAACTACAGTGTACTTGTGTCATTTCAATGGAAATCACTGCATGTGAAAGCAATTTAAATTTTGCTTCTCAGTGTCCCTAGAACTGGTTTTATGAACACAGTCCAACTACTGGAAGTACACACTGCCTTGACCAACTCAGTGCTTAAGCATGTTGAGTGAAAGTTGAGAAGGTAACGTCAGGCTCTGGATGTTGTCCAGATGTTTCCACCTTCTGCTTCATCATTCACAGTGACTCAGTAATGACGCTGAGTGGGCCCTGGTTTGGGAGCAGTGATCCCATGTCCTTACATAAGCCCACACAGCTCTGTCCAGAGGGAGGCGACTATAAACAAGAGACAACACTGATCTGAACACTGAAATACAGTCTCAGGAAGCCAGTTCATTTAGTTTATGGCAAAGAGATTTCTTGTTGTTTTATCAAGGTTTTCAGTCTCCCAGTATGTGTTGGGTGCCCTTTTGGGGCATTGCTAAGGAAGTGACTTCATGCTGACTGTGAGAATAGTTGTTTACTCCCCTGAAGGGCTGTTTAGACAACAACGCGTTTTGCCGAATCTCCAAAGGTTTGGCCTTTTGTTTACACAAAGATGGGGTTTTTGTTTTCCGAATCCGCAATCTTTTTAAAACACTGGAAGAAATGTTGTGGTCTCACAGCGGGGAGCCACGCAGAGCTGCTTGCCGCTCTTGTGTGAACTGTGCAAACACCGTCTCACTGAAAATGATGATGTAACTGCCACAATCTGAACTGTAATTGACTATCTGCCAGGCGCAAGTCAGCTGACCCATGAGCGCAAAATATGAGGCTTTTGTGTCTCATACATTCATATATAATCCAGTAACTGTCACTAATATCTGTATAAGTATTCACTTTTATGAGAGACTTTATGAGAATGGCTCCAGAAAACCACAAATTCCCATAGTAGTTGAAAAGTTCCAGATCGGAGCTATCACTTCCTCTGCTGTTTACTCGCTGTGTGCTGTAGAGCATTTGTGGGACCCACAGTGCCGTTTGCTGGACAAATCCAGCTCTTACAGTTTACTTTAGTTTTCTTTACATGTTTTTGTGTAAATGCAAATCTCGGGCAGAATGACTGTTGCGTTTTCCTGGTCAGTGTTGTCATGTAACAGGGCCTTGAGTCTCATCAAGTTTAAAAAAACAGCAGTTTTCCTTGGAAATGATTAAGAGCTTTGTGAAAATGTATCCTACCCAGTTAATGAGTCTTTGCCTATCTTTACGACAGCTGAAATTAGTGATATAGATGTAGCTTCCATTATCTGTGAATTAAAAAGTTCAGAAGCTAAGGATGCATATGGTCTGGACACAAATTTTATAAAGTTACACAAAGACTCCTTGATACGTCCAATAACACGTGATAAATCTGTCAATTAGACATTCACATGTTCCTGCAGCTTGGAAAGTGGCCACGATCACTTTAATTTTCAAATCTGGTAATAAAGCAGACATTAAAAATTACAGACCAATCAGCATACTGCCTATTATATCTAAAATAATTGAAAAATAGGTCACTAAACAATTAATAAAACATTTAAATATGGGTTATACCCCCCTGTGTGCTATGCAGTTTGGTTTTCGTGCAAATTATTCAACTGAAACCACAATAAATGTTTTTCTTGAAAAAAATAAATTTTCCTTAGTTTTGTTGGTGCAGTTTTTCTTGATTTGAAAAGGGCTTTTGATACGGTTGACCACCAAACATTATTAACTAGGTTAACAAAATTAAATTTTTCTGAACAGGCTACCCTTTGGATGAAGTCATATTTGTCAAACCAAACCCATTGTGTATGTGTCAGCAGTATCAAATCCCCATATCTTGATTGTCAGGTTGGAGTACCACAAGGCTCCATACTCAGACCGATTTTATTTTCATTATATATTAATGATCTGCCAGATGTTTTTAAAGATCTTAATGTTGTGTTATATGCAGATGATGCTGTCATTTTTACAAAAGCGAAATCTGTCATAGAAGCCTCAGAGAAGTTAACATCAGCAATCACCTGTGTGGATAAGTGGCTGACCAAGTCGTGTCTCTTACTGAATTCTAAAATTCTGCATGCTATTTTCCAAACGTTTATCAAAGTCCTGCATAAATGTGTTACTGAAAGGAGAGGAGCTCCAGTTTGTACATGAATTCAAATATCTTGGTGTTGCCTTGGACTTGACTCTATCTTTTAAAAAAACGTGTAAAAAACATATCAAAAATTGTTAATTTTAATATTCACAATGTTAGGCAAATTAGATCCTTGCCAGAAAATGCAGCTAAAATGTTTCTCCACAGCATGATTTTTTCTCACATTGAATACTGCATTACTAACTGGTCATTGACAAGCATTACAACCTTAAAAGCAATAGAATCACTTTTTAAAAAAGCTTTAAAAATATTTGATAGAAAATCTTTATCTTTTCATCATTGTCTCATACTTCAGAAATATAATATTTTAAGTTTTGCAAATTTTAGAAAATTTAAACACGCCTGTTCAGTATATAAGGTCTTAAATGGACTTGCTTTACCACCCTTGGGTGAGTCTATTATGGCCAAAACCAGTACTAGTGGTAGGGTAACAAGAGCCTCTACCAAAGGTCACTGTGTAATACCTTATAGACGAACTGCATTCACTCAGCAGGTGTTACCAGTCAAGGGTACAGAAATCTGGAACAACATCCCAGCTGTAATACAAGACTCATTCAATGCATTTAAAACTAATCTGAAACGATGGCTCAAGAGGAATCATATTTGTGATCATTAATGTTATGCTACTATGTAAATTCAGTGTTGTATGTCATATTTGTGTTTTATTGTGCTGTTTCACTCATGTTTGTTTTATGAATTGTGATTGACAATCTGTTCTTATGTCTATTGTATGAACTTGTAGTTTCTTGTTGTTTCTATCTCTTTAACCTGTCAGGGACTACAGATGTTAAGTATTTCTGTAATAAGTAGTAATTCTGGCATATTTACATTTATATGTTCATGAATATGCACTGTCCCGTTTAAATAAATAAATAAATAATTAATTAAATAATAAACATTAAGAGTAATGGCGAAACATCTTTCACCTTTTGTCCTGATGACCTTCTTGTTCAACCTTTTTTACATTCTCAGGAAGAGCAACACAAAATATGAACAGCAGTTTCATAAGAAATGAAAAAGAATACAAACTAATGATATGTGTTTTCTCAAGAAATGTTGTGCATTAAAACTCTGACACAGACATGGGCCATCTGCTCAGAGCAGGCTGTGGAGCCTTCAACTCAGGTCTCAGGAGGGATTCAGGCTGTGGAACAGTTCACACTAACCAAAGCTTTGTAGAAAAGTTTGAAAACTTTCATATGAAACAGTAAAATCAAAGTGGCCATCCATCATGTGTGGACCGGGCCATTGCTTTTTGTTAATGTTTTCATATGTTCACGTGTTATTCAGCTGCTGAAGAAAAAGCAACAGTAGTGTGTGCGCCTCTGTAAACAGCATTCTGGAAATAAATGTGTCTGTCATCACAGTGACTCTGGCTGTGGGCGTCTGATTGGCCGGTGGCCAGCTGGCACATCTGCACACACTGACATCTCCAAAAGGTGTTGTGAAGAACAGTGTGATCACGTGGCACAACATGCACTGCACAAAATCCTCTAGCATTTATGAAGTATTATCTATGAGGAGGAGCAGATTAGCTGTATTCACTAGTTTTCAGTGAATTTGATTATGAGATACTGCACTTCAGTAAAGGACGTGGTTATCACAAAATGAACTGCTGAATGCTAAATGATTCTCACGTGAGGTTAGTTATGTCTTTTGTTGGCACATCTTTTACTGCTGGAAAGTGATTTCAGTCAAAGATGTGACAACAAGCCTCTGGAAAAAACCTGAAGGAGCAGTGTCCATCAAGGTGTGATTATGTTATACTGATGAAGGAGGATTAATGATGAATTCCTGGCTCCAAAACCTCTGAGTGAAGTTGTCAAATTGACAGGATGCTGGAAAAACTGAGGGCAGGTCGCACAGGTTAGAACAAGCGCTGGGTGGTCACGTGACTGCGGGCACTGACATCACCACCACTGTCTGCAGTGATGATGTCTGATTGTCCACAGACAGGTTAGTATTTCAGAAACAGCAGATTAGGGGGATTTCATGCTTTCCTCCAGCTTATTGGCCATAAACCCAGACTGAGTGACCACATTAAAAAACCTCAGTTATTTGATAGATGAGTGGTAAGCTCAATAATATGGCACTGGAGCAACAGTCAGAAGACAGAAGAGTAACACGAGGAAAAAATAAGAGAGAAATAAGTATCAGGAAATAATAACCATTTGGGACCATTAACCATACAATGATGAACATGGTGTGGGGGAGTAGAGAAAGAATGTGTACTTATTAAAAAGTGCACTAGTCCTGCAAACTGCACCCACTAATACTTAAAGTTGTCCTTTAAACATGTTTCTTTATCGAAGACATGCATTTTCCCTGCAGATTTGCCCTGTGACCCTCTATTGGAAAAACTCCAGTGAGATTGTCCCATCTCTACATTTTAGCAACATTTTCCATTGTTGTTTCATGTTGATTAAATTTCAGGTAGATATCAGTGTGTTAATTACATTTTTGTTTGGACTGTTTAATTTTAAAGTAGTATTAGAGTTTTATAGGAGTAGTAGGATAGTTTTGTCTGTATGTTTTTCTTACACAAGTACATACGCAAGGCAAAATAAAAATGAGTAATGAGTTAAACAAGTATATTTTAACATCTTTTTCCAAGTTCATTTAATTTGAAGGATCACTTTATATAACTCAGTATGACACCAGTAGGAGGAAGATAATATAACTTTGAGTGTGTGTCAGGAATGCAATGTCTCCACTTTTGATAACAGCAGTATTTATTATAACACAAATAAAGGAGCTGTAAGTGCCTTATTAACAGAGTTTGTGCTGGTTCACATTGACTCAGAGTGACTCAGCCTACTGTGTGGATAAGATAAGTCACTTCCTAAGTCTGGTCTGTGTCAAGGAGAGTCCAAGATGTCAATCACGCCTCTGCATCGGGACGCCCCATCTGCATTCATGATCTCAGCAGCACGCCATTTCTCCCAGCTGGTGTCTGTACTCAGGCCGGTCATGCCGAACCTTTGTTCCACTTTTACTTTTGAACTTGAATGGTGCAGTGGCACATGTGATAAGTCTGTTACGTAAGCCGCCTGTTTAGTGTGGTTTGTTTTTCTACACAAACCATGTGTCCACAAAGAAGATAAAAAAGAAAGGCACAATCAAAGTCCGCTGCGAGATGCTGTATGTAACGTGAATGCTGTTGACCATGATTAAACGTGACTTGGGACCATATCTAGTTTCTTTTTATAGGCACACGATGGTCCTTATGCCTACAATGTTAAGGTCAGTCACCAAGTTAGGGGTAAAGTATCACCAGAGCTTATAAAGATTTTCTTCGAAGTCACCTTTTATGTTTTTATCCCCAGTTATTGACTTTACTTTGATCTTATAAAAGTTTACAAAGTCTCAAAGCCAATCTGACAGCCTGCTGGGGCAGAATCCTCCCAAACTCCTTTATCTGTTTGAAATGATGGTTTTACAGAAGAGTTTTTGTGTAATTATGTGCCAGCTGTAATATAACTGTTCTTTTTGGCTGCACCACTTCTTTAGAGACTTTGTTGTATATTAGACACTCAAATATATCATTTTTACACAGAATCTGGTGACATTTAAAACATTTAAACCATATGTCCCACACTGTCCTTGCGTTTCTGTCCAAGCTATACAAACTCAAATATGTGATACTGGTTGAATTAAGAATAATTTATTCTTTAAAATAGTTTAAATATTTTATTGTTTGGTTAAGCCAGGAAAGCAGGATTTTTATCCCTTGGCTAATGAGTTTTTGATTTTGCTGGCAATGGCTTTTTAATTTGTTTTGATGTGGATCTAAAAGACTATCTGGATCTAGCATTTCTTGTAAATTATTGGGAGTATAATATCCAATGACACTAACTCTTGTCAATAGTGATTAGTAAATGATTCCTTTTTGTGAACTTTTGTGAGTTTTAGGACTTTGTGGCTCAATGAAAACAACATTTAGCCCTTAACTAGACAAATTCTGTTTTGAGACTAGGCCTGGTCACTATTTAGTGGTGGTCTCTGAGAACTTCTAGTTCTATTCTTAGTCTCTTTGAATCACTGTTTGGGACATTAGTAAACAGATCGGTCAGGCATGGCTGTGCAAATGGCGATGACGTACTAGTATGGCATATCAAGTGTGTGTAATCAAAGACTATTGTACAATTTTAATAGAGAAAAGAACCATTGGTGTTGCTCTGTGGGTCTGGTGAACTCATAACCTGTAAAAATGAATACACAGACTATCCTTTTTTTATATAAATGCCCTGTGACGTACGAGGTGTGTGATTACAGGGGGGCGGCTAAGGCTTCAAGGAAGGAGCTGAGACTCCTTTCTTACATTCAGAGACGCATATTTGGCTTCTTAATCCTGCTGAAAAGATAAAACCCTCTTTAAAGAGAATTCAGACAGTGTTGCGGTGAAGCGGCTGGGGGCGGTGGAGGTGCTGGTCTGGAGTCTGGGGATGTCATTATGTGTTAGACTGAGTAAGAGGACTGAAGGGTGGGTGAAGACAGGTACTACGTATCCTTTTTCTCTAATTGGCTCTTTGTGAGCCCCACAGCAGACTGCTCTTCTGTTGTTTGATTTCTTCAACAGACAGCTATATTAGGATTAAAGGGGTCCGAAAAGCTAAGATTGTCTGACTTGTTTTAATGTACTCCATTATTTTGCCATAAAACACCATAAAGGCAGCATAAGGAATATTCTTGAATGATGCTGAAGAAGAACAACTGCTGCAGAGTGGCTAGCTCCTGCCTAATAGCAAACAGACTGTGGGTTTTATCCAGACAGTCTGCATGTACTGTATGTATGGGTAAATTCATAAATCTTTGACTGTGAGTGTGTCTTGTTTTGACTCTGCTACTAACAGGCCATTGTACTGGGTGAACCCTGCCTTGGGCCCAAAGTTGCTGGGATAAGCTTCAGCCACTCAGGACCCCTAACAACAATCAAAATAAGATGAATGAATGAATGATATATATTTTATTTGTCTTAGGGGTAATGCAAAGTGGCTTGCTCACATACCGTAAAATCTCTTTGGGTGAATTAAAAGCTTAAAAAAAAAAACATATTAATAGCAAATGTAATGTGATATTTAAGCCTTATCATTATCAGTATAAATAGATCTGGTTATTAAATACAAATTCAATTTATAATACAGTAAGTCCAATTTAAAACCTGCTTTAGATCATCAACTACCTTATTTTATGAGCTAGAATGATCCCTTTAGCTGTTTATAGAAAACCTCAACAGTATTTGCAGAGGTATTTGAGGTTATATAGTTATTCAAGAAGTGTTTGCAGTCATTGCAAATACAACACTGTAGTTATACATTAGCCATGAATTCATAAACCAAGCAGCCCCTCTGGTACACATTAAACATGCCATTTTACTCAGGTTTCCATTAGAGCCAGTCCTAAGGTTGTACTGTCATGTCAAGCATGTACCTTTTGTCACAGTTTATGGGCCTATGAGTCACTGGGTGCATGTTTGGGCTGTGTACAGTAAATAAAACAGCATGCCTCTCTATGGGCCTTAGGTCAGAGGAAATAGATATCAGGTGTCCCAGTCTGTATAAGTGCATGGCCTCTCACACAATCACCACAGATCAAAGTCTGGCAAGTTACTTCATAAAGATCAATACAGGCAACAAAGCTTCTTATACTGTTGTGGGCATTGTATAATACCACGTCTATGGCTTGTGACAGACGCAGAACTGTGGAGTTTCAAATGTGCCTTAGACTTAAGTGATTAAAGTGGTGCAGCAAAGCGGAACTCAAGCAGCAACAGCAAAAAGTGACTCCCATGAGGGATGACACAACAAACACATGCCCTTTCCACTTCCTGTATATGCTCTGTGTTAATGTTGGCTGTGGGGTTTTAGTATTATCAGGGAACATTATAGTGTTTGAATGCAGCTGGTGGCTTGTTTTACTGTGCCACTAAAAGACCAGAGCAAAAACATATATGTGACAAGACTGTAAACAGTAGAAGAATAGTGAAAGAACATTGTGTGAAGCTGAGGAGGAGATGGAGGAATGTGAGACAGCAAGTACTCACCATATTTGTAAATAAATAGTTAAAAGACAAAAAGCATGATGCATAGCAGTTGCAGTTGTATGTAGCCACTGCCTATAGAGTCATATTAAATTTACTATGGTGAGAATAAGCATGCCTTTGTCTAGACTGTCTTTTGTAATTGTGATCTCTATAGGAATTACCGGAGCACATTATTGAGGCTTACCATGCATCTAACTATAGCCACATAGTTATAAGCTGTCAATCCCTGGTTAAGCTCCCTGGGTGTTGTATAATGGAGCAGTTTGATTGACCTTAGAAGTAAAAGTGAACTGTTAGGGTCAAACTAAAATACTACTACACTGTAAAAGCATTTGGAGATGTATTTTGGAAAAACATGTGCCAAGTGTTTTAGAGCCAACCTTCACATCATACATAATTCTCCTTATCCAACATATCACATGGTTTAGTCTATATTATTTTTGCATGACACTGGTGGTAAAGCTGATACAGATACATGCAGTAGGTAGGAGGAGCCTATATTGCAATGATAAAGATATGTATAGTGCCCAGAATCTTTTAATTCAGGGGTAAAAGCTCCATTTAACTACAAAGCCATAATCATTCTGACTTTACTGACCACATGCGGCTGAGGGTGATATCTTTTGCCTATCTCACAATGGTGCAGAATCCTTTAAAACAGTGGTTTTCAACTGATCTGGCTTTGGGACCCACTATCACGCTATAATGGCAAACTGTGACCCAAATAAAAAAGATATTTAGGAAAATTAAGAGATATTGAGAAAAAATAAAAGATGTTTCAGGAAAATTAGGAGATATTGAGAAAAATAAAAGACGTTGAGGAAAATTAAGAAATATTTCTGGAAAATTAAGAGATATTGAGAAAAATTAAGCAGTACTCATGCCAACCTTAGGTATAACATTAACGTTATAGAACTGGATTTTTTTGCTCTGGTTGAGTTTCTTTTATATTATTCTATTCTCCCACACTGCCACCTACTGTTAAGGAGTGTAAATTGATGATTTACTTTTAAAAATTAAACTTTCTTTTCTCCTTTGGCAAAGGCCCGCGACCCACTGAAAACAGTTCTGCGACACACTTTTGGGTCTCAACCCACCAGTTGAGAACCACTGCTTTAAAACATATCTGGATCCATACCTGGAACTGGCAACCTTTGGGTTACTAGCAAACGTCTCTGCCAACTGAGCTACTGCCCCGTAAACCACAGTGACCCATAATATTCATCTGTTGATACAAGCATTTCCAAAGTTAATGAACCAAGTCTTTTATGACTCATGTCCTGTTGGCCATCCCAAATGTAAGGAACTAATGACAACATTCACGGAAAATAAAGAAGAAAATATGTCTCAGAAAATGGAATTGACCAAATAACCCATCCATCACCTGTTACATTTATTGTGTAGTGAAATTGTGCGTGTTACTGACTTGAACAAAAGGCCTCCCAGCTGTCATAGCCTTGCAGTGATGTTCTCCATGTTCAGAGCGCTAAATAGTTCGATGCTTAAAGATGGAAAAGCAAGCACTGCGTCCATGTGTGTCTGAGTCTGAACACGTGCAGGGGTCATTAACGGGTTACATCCCAAAACCTGTCTAACGATGCACATAGTAAAAATCCAATGACGTCATGAACCTTGAAGTCCCTCTGATGTTGACCAGACGCTTGAACCGCCAGCTCACTGGAAGTTAAGTAAAGTACAAAACCACAGAAATGTTCCTTGGAAGTTTTGATTCAGTTTGTGGTTAATTTTAATATTCCATGCACGGTGAAGTTTAATGGGTTTTCGTGAGCATGTGTGACTGACAGTAGTAAAAGTGTCATCGAAAGACACAGTGCATGTGGTACAGTGTCTGAGCCAGTATCAACACTTACATCTATTTCTTGATGCCTGTGACTTTCAGTGCGTTCACAGTGTGAGGTCTGTGTGTAAACTATTCAAGTAGACTGTGGTGTTTGTTTATGTCAGGGACTGTGATGGACTATTTTAAGGGTTGTTGACAGTTTAAAATGTTTGGGAAATTGTCATTTAAGTATTTTGGCGGAGAGTGAAAAGGGATACACATAAAAGCACTGAATTTAAAGGTGCTTTGCTGTGGAAGATACCAACTACAATTATGTTTTCATTCATTCATTCATTTTCTACAGCTTATTCCCGTTAGGGGTCGCGGGTGACTGGAGCCTATCCCAGTAACTTTGGGCCGTAGGCAGGGTACACCCTGGACAGGGGCCAGCTTGTCGCAGGGCTGACACAGAGACGAACACAGACAGACAACCACTCACTCTCACATTCAGTCACTAGGGTCAATTTAGAGTTACCAATTCACCTAACATGCATGTCTTTGGACGGTGGGAGGAAGCCGGAGAACCCGGAGAGAACCCACGGTAACACGGGGAGGACATGCAGACTCCACCCAGAGAGATTGTGTGATGGTGTGTTGGTCGGCCCGGGGCTCGAACCCACGACCTCCTTGCTGGGAGGCGAGAACGCTAACTGCTCCACCGTGCACCCAATTATGTTTTCATTACAGGATAATCATGATATTAGGGGGGAAAAAAGGCAAAAGTGCCAAAAATCCAATGGGAGTTCCAGTATCTGCTGTTTATAAACAGCCCAGAGCAGACAAACTAAGCACAGCTGGAGAAGCACATTAAGTTTTCCTGAAGCTTTCCCAAATGGCTTATATTAATAAATTATAGAAGAATATAAAAGTATTATTAGAAAATCAGCACTGTCAGCATTGAGTGGTTGAATGATCTGTTGATTATTTGTAGTGTGATTATGGTGAGGATGTGATTTGGATGTACATGGATGTTTGAATGTCTGTATTTATTTGATTGTATTTCCCATCTGCCCAAGGACTGCAGATGGAAGCCGTAGCTAAATCTGTTGTAAAGCATCTCTTCTTTTGTAAGATTGATGTGTTTGCACATGGTCCCTGTTAAATAAATAAACTAAACTAAACTAAACTAAACTAATAAACTTCTCAGGTTGCCACAGTAAAGTCTCTGCCTCAGGGATTTGCATGTGGATTTGGTAAAGGTTTTATTTTGAATGGCTCTCCTGAAGCAACCCTCTCAGTTTAACTTAGGACTGGCACAAAGAGTACACTGACTTGTCACTTGTGGCTGAATTATTTTGTTTATTAGCTAATTGGTCAAAATAAATGATTTTTGTGCTACTTAACAGATCAGGTTAATTTATTAAAAAAAATTATACTAATTAGAATTTTTTTAGCTTTTATCCATGTTACAATGACCACCTCAAAAACATACCCGTCGTAGTATTTTGTTTCACCCATGCATGTTTGAGTAATCATTTATGCTGAGTCTCTTCTGAAGAGCTTGAAAATGCTCAAAAGTGCTTCTACACATTTCTAAAGTCCATACACCGTCCCTGGACTCATTCTGATAAATTTCGTGGCTTAAATTGACGTCACTGCGAAGCAGTCAGCTCATTTATCTATCTGTCAGCATCATGTTGCTAATAGTCATGCTAAATAGCCATGTTGTGCTCTGTCCATTTCCCACTGTGGCCAACAGAGAGCAACACACTCCTTAAAGTCAAAATAACAGCTACCCCAAAGAAGATGTTTTCCATACATATTCATTACTTTAAGTTATAAAATGAAATGAAATGCTAAGCAAAGATCCAAAACTATTTCAAATAGCCTGGGAAAAAAAGCAAAAAAAAAACCCCAAAACAAAACAAAAACAACCAAAAAATATAATATAGCCTATGACCTTTAAAAACACCATTATGCTCCTTTAAGGCTACCAAAAGTGCAGAAAATATGGGAAATGCAATTTTCCGCAGATGCCAACAAATACACCTTTCAGAATATGGCATTATTATGTTTTCACTTACCTACCGAGTAAAACTTAACTGGCTTTATGCTAGAGAGGGAGTACTTCTTCCACCTTTGCTGTTATGCTAGCTGGCTGTATTCTCCTGTCACTTTTACTGTTGCTGTTAATTAAGAGTAACGCAGAGAGCAACATTTGTACTGTTGTACCAACTGATGATAACTGTATAAAAGGTTTTGCCACAAACTTTATTTTTACTCCCTAATCTTTTGTATTTATGTCTAACCTTTGGGCAGCTCATTGCATTAGCATTAGCCTTAAGCACTGGGTTATGACATGTGGTGCTAGTGCTAAAATCACAGAATTATTATTGCTTTTGCAAATCTTTTCCACTTGATATTGGCAAGGGGCTCTCTCTCTGTTGATTTCACAGTGTAAATATATGGCAGGTGAGTTTTTTTTCTATCATCAACAGTGTGTTTTTGTCAATGGCCACGTGCAGGCCCTCACAGCCGTTGCGTCACTGATCCTGGGGTTTCCAAACGCTCATTACGCTGTCCAGATCTCAGCTGAAAAATAAAAATGGCGTGAGCAGACTGTAACTAAAACAACCCTTTTGATGCACTAATGACACCTTGTATTTTCTCAGACTGAAGCTATTATGTAAAATGATAACATTGCAGACCACTGGAAAAGTGTCACTGAAGTTTGTTTTTTGGTAAATTGCCCCCAGTGAATTATTGTGAGACTGAACGCTTGTCTGTCACAGTGTCTATATTGTCTCTGAGTCAGTCCATTGCTGCTGTCCAGGGAATACATACTCACATAAGGCCCAAAGTTGAATGGATGACTTAAGCCAGGTATTGTTTTTGCAGTATCCATGCAGCAGTGCCATATATATTTGTGACACTGAGAAAATCTTGCCTATTTGACACTACATAACTTACAGATGTGTTTATCCACAAGGTTTTGGGGTGCCACTGGCCTCACTTGTTACAGTGTTCATGCCACATACTATACAATGCGGTCACTATGATATGCATGACTCCTGTCACCTTCCTTCCTCAAAATAAAAGAGGTTTCAAATGTCCAACTCTAATGGTCAAGTTATTAAATGTGAAAGTAAATTCCAAGCCCAGCGGGCAAAACCATAAGACCTACATAAAATAAAGAATCACTAGCTATTACTGTGGCTCCACTGTTGTGTTGTTTATTACCTTACATTAATGTGCACACAGACACATCTTTGTCATTTGTTCCAGTTAACTAAGTTTAAGCTCTGTTAAGTGTGGTTTTAGCCCTTATAACACTAATAGAAAAAAAGGTCATAGTCACAAATGAAGAATGCTTACATTAACTTCTTCTAAGCTCATCTATAGCTGTAAGTAGTACAAACACTTAAATTACCCATTGCTCTTTCATGTATGTTACATTGCATAATGTTGTCTGTAACTCATTTACCTATCGTATAAAGGGACAGCACAGCTGTGACGCTGGAGTTTGAACTTAAATGTTCATGAATCAGTTTGCCTGTGAGGATAGCGGTAAGCCAGCCCTCAGAATGAGTAAGCGCAGTGGTAATAAGATACCAGTGTTTATTATATGATATATTGAACTTGTTAACTTCCAAATGCAAAAAAAATTAATCTGACGTTGTTGTGTTTGCTGTTTTAGGAAACATATCATGTTTTAGTATGTTGGGCATGAGTTTCCTCCTCAGTTTCTGCCTGATTGGCTTTACTCCTTCCTGTGATGGAGGGAACATTCTGGTGTATCCATTGGACGGCAGTCACTGGATCAATATTAAGGTGATGCTGGAGGAGCTACATGCTCGGGGACACAATCTGACTGTGATACGCCCAGACACCAGCTGGTATATCCAAGACAAGTCTCCTCTGTACTCAACTGTCAACATCCCAATGGAGACTGACTTAGAAGAATTTCTTAGTGGGTTTTTACAAAGGCAACTTAAGGTACTTCTGACATTAGAATTTATTATGGACAATAATTGTAGCATACCTACTTCTTATACTGATGTGTGTGCTGATTTCAGGCACAGATGGAGGGAGCTACTGCTCTCACTTTCTTAACCCAGGATTTCTTCTCCTTCATAATCAAAATTCATGAAATGTGGCACGAGGCTTTGACTTATATCTTTAATAATGAAAAAATTATCAAAAGCTTAGTAGACGCCAAATATGACTTGATGCTGACTGATCCTGGCATAGCATCAGGAGTGATACTGGCTAAATACCTTCACCTGCCTTTGGTGCTCAATGTACGCTGGGTTATGCTTTTGGAGGGACACTTTATGTTGGCTCCTTCTCCTCTGTCCTACATTCCAGTGCCAGGATCAGGCTTCACCGACAAAATGAGCTTCTTCCAGAGAGTTAAAAATGTGCTTTTTCACAGCATCACATTAATACATCAGTACTACTTTGTTGGGTCAGGCTATGATGCCATCTGTGAGAAATATATAGACGGTGGTTGTGATATTGTATCACTTCTGCAGGACGCAGACATTTGGCTGTTTAGGTCAGATTTTGTTTTTGACTTTCCTCGGCCCACAATGCCTAATGTCATCTACATTGGAGGGTTTCAGTGCAAACCAGCCCAGCCTCTACCTGCAGAGCTGGAGGACTTTGTGCAGAGTGCAGGAGAACATGGAGTCATCATTATGTTGTCAACGCTTTGCCCATTGAGGTTGCAGAGAAAATAGCCAGTGTTTTTGCTAAACTGCCTCAAAAGGTAAGTGGTCAGTGGTTTAAAATCAGCTGTGTAAAAGTACTAAAATATATTTTATATATGCAGTCTTACTTCTTTTGCAGGTGATCTGGAGGCACATTGGTGCACGACCCTCTACTTTGGGCAACAACACTCTGATAGTAAACTGGTTGCCGCAGAAGGACCTCCTGGGACACTCACAGACCAAAGTATTTGTAGCACATGGTGGGACTAACGGCGTCCAGGAGGCCATCTACCATGGCGTCCCGGTGCTGGGCATCCCACTGCTTTTTGACCAGTATGACAACCTTCTCCGTGTGCAGGAGAGAGGGGCTGGGAAGATTCTCAGGCTCAATGACCTGAATGGAAACAGCTTTGAGCAGGGCCTCAAGGAGCTGCTCCATCAACAGCACTACAGAGATAACATGCAGAGACTGTCCAGTTTGCACAGGGACCAGCCTATGGCCCCTATGGATCAGGCAGTGTTTTGGGTGGAGTATGTGATGCGTCATAAAGGCGCACCTCACCTGCGCACACAGGCCTATAAGATGCCCTGGTACTCATACTACTGTGTGGACATCCTGCTGCTGTTACTGACTGTTGTATTTGGGACAGTGGTCTCTGTGGTGGCTCTGTTCAGGCTCCTGTGCTGCAGGAACAGAACAAAGATCAAAACCAAACAACAATGACAGGGTCATAAATGAATGAAATGTTTACTATTTTACTTATTAAATACTGTTTGTGTGTCTCTGTAAGTTTTTCAGTCAGATACAGCTTAACATTTACTTTACATTACTATGTGAGCCTCTATATGTTTAATAGCATCATCTTTAGGCCTATAATACAAGTAAGTTGTCTTGTAGGGCTTTTTATGTTTTTAGGAAGGGTTGGGTAAGGCCATGTTACAATATGTCTCTGCTATCAGTGTGCAAGGCACTTTGCAGAAAAAAACAAGGACTGCCTCTACACAGACATTCTCTTACCTCCTACCTGAAGAAACCAGGTGTCGTAAAGATGTTAATGTTACTTTCTGCTGCAGATAATAAGTGATTACAGAAATAAAAACTGTATGGTCTATTCCTAAATTGTGGATTAAAAAAAGTCTACACACTGTATATTAAGCTAGTCTCTAAACCTACATGATATGTTGTTGATATTCACGCATTGCATCACTGTCTTAGTTCATGACTAAAAGTTCTGCTTGCAAGTGTGGGATACTCTTTGGCATCATTTATGAAGGAGGCAACCCCAAAAATGGCTGGCAGTAGGACCCAGCAGGTACATGTTGTATATTCTTCCTGTTATGTTGTTCTCCTGAGAACTATTCAGTTTAGTGAAACCTGAGATTTCTGGGTATGTTCAGTGGGAAAAAACACAGTAAATACTCAGGACTCAGCACAGACTACTTTGACTTCATCTGCATGGTAGTAAACATTTTAGTTTTAATGTAAATATATGGAGTTATCCAAGGTGTAATGCTAAATGCTTTCTGTTTCACACACACGTAGGGTTTTGGTGATATAAAATGCTTTGCTGCGAAAGGAACCAGGAAACTGTGACTTAAACTCTGAGTTGTCAGCCAATCTGGTAAGAAACACATATCCTGCTGACTGACCTGATGAATTTATTGAGCCATTGAGAGTGCATCCTTTCTCAGGTTGTATGTTCAAGCAATATGAAACCGTAAAATGAGTAACATAGCCCAAATATTGACATTAGTTGTCAAACTCACTGCTTGCTTAAAGTTCTATTTTGAAATTGATTGAGTCCGGAAGATAAACCCATGTCACAAACACAGCCTGATTACACATACAGACATGTTTTTGGACATATTTCTGAGTGTTTTTGTGCTTGGTAATTGTTTGTATTTTGTAAATGACAAAATCACAAAATGATGGCAGCTTTTGAACTGGGATTTAAGGTCAATAAATTATGCTCTCTATTGGTAAAGTGGTGAGTGAGTACCTCCAACTCTCTTCTATTCCCAGAGGAGGAAATCACAGTCTCAAGGTCATCTTCAGGGAGTCAAATTCAGAGTGTTGTGTCAGGAATGGCATCCAGTATAAAAACCCATGTCAGACTAGAAATGCAAAACAATAGATGATAGCTATTGACCACCCCCTGAAAAGAGGCAGCTTAAAGTAGTGGTTTTCGGGTTGGTAAGCCTAAAGATTTAACTTTTTTCTACCCTTCGTTTTAAGCAGATATTTTATTAAATGATCTTAGGTAAATTATTTATTATGAAAAATATGTACGTACAATATACACTATGTACTTTAGATTTACCTCTTGAGTTCATGTTGACTTTGAGGATCAAATGGAGCTGACCCTTACTTCCTAATGATCATGCAATCCACTTTTTGAAGGGTTTGCTTCTATAACAAATTAATATTGTAGAACTATGGCATTATAATTATGTTAAACCAGAATGTCTCTGTGTCAGAGGGTCGTGTATAACATTTGCACTGCACAACCAGTTGTGTAGCCTTAAGAAAATGTCAAGACAAAAGTACATTTTGTTATAACACTAAAAAAATGTCAACAAGTGAAATCATTATTTTACAATGTACACAATATAAAGCTGTTCAGTTGAATACTATACTTGCACGTTTGGATGTTTATATAATCAATTACAACACATGGGTTACATGCTACATATTTATCTTTACAGGGTGTGGACTTTGACTTGGACTTTGAGCCTAAAACAAAGAAAAGGTTAAAAAAATTTGTGAGAGAGAAGTAAGGATGCAAAGACCACAGGTATGTACTGCATTTTTTTTCTCTAAAGATGACAAACTATTTGTGCCAGTTCAAAAATGTTTTGGTATTGTGCATTTTAAAATACCATGCATCAAAACTGTGTTTAGTCATTCAATACAAACTGGGACAACTGAGATTTAGATGCATTGTTGAGCTGGTGTTGAAGTAATTACTTTCTGTTCACATAGAGAACATGTCTGGACATTATGGGATAGTCCTCCTTGTTACTCTATGTGTGACCTCTTTGACTCCATCCTGTGATGGAGGGAACATCCTGGTGTTTCCAGTGGACGGCAGCCATTGGATCAATATGAAGGTGATGTTAGAGGAGCTTCACGATCGGGGACACAATCTGACTGTGATACGAGCATCCACTACTACTACTTACATCCCAGAGGAGTCTCCTCTCTACAACTCTTTAACCATTGACATGGAGGAAGCCTTTGACAACTTTTTTGATGTTTTTCTTGCAGAGCAAATGAAGGTAATTTTCTAAATCAAATGCTTTGTTAAGTTGGTACATAAAAGAAATTAGTGATGTATTAGACATTATCATCTCACCAATAACACAATGAGACAAATTATTTTTATAGGTATTTATTAATTTGAATTAATTTATTTTAGTTGTGTTAAAAAAAAAAAAAAATCTGAGCCCATGAGGGGTGGCACTTGTCCTCTGATGTAATAGAGTACAAGCCTTACACAACAGGGGTTATTAGCAGCTTATAGGTCAGAGCAGGTTATCCAGTAACCAGATCACTAAAGTGCCCAAAAAACCTACCTTCTCCCTATTGTCGGTGATCTTGGTTTTTAAAAGTGAGTCGCTGTACTAAATTTCAAGTAACCAATAATAATGTACTGTATACACACAAGAGCTTCTCGACAAAGCAAGGCTAAAACAAGGACAAAAAGAAAAAGGCAGCAGCATTGACATGGCCCAACAAAGTCCAGAAATAATTGGCCACAATATACACACCATTTTCTACCAGCTTTGATTCACGTATGCAGAGTAAATAGTGCCATAGTTTTTATTTGGTATTGATGGCAGATATGGAAACATGAGTCAGGCAGAGTGCCCAATGTCACAGAGAAAGAGCCACAAGTGGTATGCCACTATCTGGCAGATAGAGGCATTATTAATATAGCAAAGATACCAAAACAGCTACACTGCTACATAGTGTCACCTTCAGTTACATTCAGTTGATGATGATAATGTCATAATAATCAACCAAAAGCATTAACTGTAAATGTAACAATCAATAATTTTAGTTAATGAATATGATGAATTTGATCAATTATTTCTATATCGTTTTCAGGCGCAGAGAGAGGGAGCGTCTGCTCTTACGTTCTTCAAACTCACCAAGGACTTTCTCCATATGATCAGCCACATTCATGTGATTTGGTGTGAAGCATTGAGTAAAATCTTTGAAGACAAAAAACTGGTCCAGAGCTTAGTGGACACCAAATATGATTTGATGCTGACTGATCCTGCCATAGCATCAGGAGTGGTGCTGGCCAAGTATCTTCAGCTGCCCTTGGTTTTAAATGTTCGGTGGGTCACAAGTGGAGATGGACACTTTATGTTGGCTCCTTCTCCTCTGTCCTACATTCCAGTGCCAGGATCTGGCTTAACAGACAAAATGAGCTTCTTTCAGAGAGTTAAAAATGTGCTTTTTCACAGTATTATACTCATTCAGCAGTACTTTTTGGTAGGACCAAGCTATGATGCCATCTGTGAGAAATATATAGACGGTGGTTGTGATATTGTATCACTTCTGCAGGACGCAGACATTTGGCTGTTTAGGTCAGATTTTGTTTTTGACTTTCCTCGGCCCACAATGCCTAATGTCATCTACATTGGAGGGTTTCAGTGCAAACCGGCCCAGCCTCTACCTGCAGAGCTGGAGGACTTTGTGCAGAGTGCAGGAGAACATGGAGTCATCATTATGACACTTGGCACTTTGGTCAATGCTTTGCCCATTGAGGTTGCAGATGAAATAGCCAGTGTTTTTGCTAAACTGCCTCAAAAGGTAAGTGGTCATTGGCTAAAAATTCACTGTACAACAGAAGAAAAAACTGATTGAAGTTTTGGATTCTTTGCAGGTGATCTGGAGGCACATCGGTGCACGACCCTCTACTTTGGGCAACAACACTCTGATAGTGAACTGGATGCCGCAGAAGGACCTCCTGGGACACCCACAGACCAAAGTATTTGTAGCACATGGTGGGACTAACGGCGTCCAGGAGGCCATCTACCATGGCGTCCCGGTGCTGGGCATCCCACTGCTTTTTGACCAGTATGACAACCTTCTCCGTGTGCAGGAGAGAGGGGCTGGGAAGATTCTCAGGCTCAATGACCTGAATGGAAACAGCTTTGAGCAGGGCCTCAAGGAGCTGCTCCATCAACAGCACTACAGAGATAACATGCAGAGACTGTCCAGTTTGCACAGGGACCAGCCTATGGCCCCTATGGATCAGGCTGTGTTTTGGGTGGAGTATGTGATGCGCCATAAAGGGGCACCTCACCTGCGCACACAGGCCTATAAGATGCCCTGGTACTCATACTACTGTGTGGACGTCCTGCTGCTGTTACTGACTGTTGTCTTTGGGACAGTGGTCTCTGTTGTGGCTCTGTTCAGGCTCCTGTGCTGCAGGAACAGAACAAAGATCAAAACCAAACAACAATGATTGCGTTAACTAAACCACATTGCAGTGTGTTCTCCCTTATGTAATAGGCTATCCTTTGTTTTTACAATATAAAAGATTAAAATGAAAGTTTCTTAGCTGTACTTGTCTTATTGCATCAAAATAATTCAGAAACCAAATTATAGTAGATTATCTAAACCTATCTGTGATGTCAATGTAGCCAACAGTTTTTGTCATCTTCCAGCCACCATATGAGGTTGAGCCCTCCTTCCCCATTGCTCTTCCGCATAACTCATTAACACACCGTAGTAAGGTGTTAAGCACCACAACAAAAGAGTACAGGTAAGCTGCGTTCCTGCTCACCTCATGCTTTGCTGTTATTGTTACTGCCATAAGCTTGGTAAGGTTCTCTCTTGTTGTTTTGCATGCTTGTTTATATTGGCCATGCTACAATTTGTCCACTTATCTGTTACAGACGCTGTCTGAGACAGCCTTTGTTGCCGCTCTGATGTTGTGGCTATTGGCTGGAAGGATTTCATTGTGCCACGCCAAACTTTTGTTTTAAGTGGTGAAAGCATGGTTTTTAGAAAACCAAACATGTACGCACAATTAAGAATGAATTGTAAGACCGGAATGTGAATGTTGACTTTGCAATGAATGTGTTTTTAAATACACCAGTTTTTGCTAGCTGGTGAATACAGTTTGTGTGAATGGGTGTATGAATGTGTTGTATATGTTGGTGAGTTTGGATAGATGCTGCGTGTGGAAGCAAAAGGGGTTGTGGCTTTTATATCCTGTTGTATATATGTAAATATTCCTTGTTGACCCCTTTTTTTATTGATCTGGCTCACTTTATTTCATTTATTTTTTTTTTCATTTCATTTCTTTATTTGAGCAAAATATATAAAAACTGCACTGCAACACAACAACTCAGTGCAAACTTGTAAACTCCTACCCCCTTTACAAAGTTATAATTAAATATTGACTATTTGCATATTTACAAATATACAATGAGCAGAAAGATCTTAAAAAAGCAATACTGGTGTCATTTACGTATTTACATACTCACTGTTAACATAGAAATCTTATAATGCACTACTGTGTCATTTACATGTTTACATTTTTACTGACATGCTATTAACAAAGTGATCTTAGAAAACAATACTGTGTCATACATTATAAATCCATTTATCATGAATATGCACATGTTGCAATCAATATTCCAAACCTTTCAACATACTATTCATTTACGTGTACTTGCATACGCACCTGCACCGGCACATGCATGTATGCCAGCTGCAAGCAATATTCCATAACATTTCAATATGTTGTTGTATCTGTGCGCACAAGCCAGTTGCAACTAACAATACAATACAGTTACACGGTCATATGCACACTGACAATGCAGTCAATATGCCATAACATATCACACCATTAGTCTTTTCCATGCACATGTATGCATGTACCCATGCATACACGCTGCAATCAATACATCATAACACGTCATATATTGAAGTGTTTTATGCTTTGGCCTTTGACAGCATTTGTTTGTCTCTTCCATGGAAGCTGTAGGCCACTGCAGTTTTTATTTGGGTCTATTTTCAGTTTGAACAAGTTACGTTGTTTTCATTTGGGTCTAGTACCTAGCACTTTGTTTTGTTCTGTTACTCTGTTCGTGTTACTTGTATCGCTGTGTTTTCCCTTTGTTTTATTTACCTTCTCTTTTTTGAAATGCCCCATGTGACTTTATTCTAATATTGTGCTCCTTTTTGCTGCAGGGTCTGGTTCAAATATGGCTGCCCGTGAAGGTGGAGGGTTTGGTGATAGTCTCTCACTTCGGTCCCATCACTCCTCGTGTGAAATGGTGTTCTGCACACCCATCACTTGTTTTTTTGCATGCCTTTGTTACCCTTATAGTGTGCTGTGTTTGTGTGCCTGTTTTGGAGTCTAGTGAGTACTCTGTCCCATAGACGACTGTGACCTCTCACCGTGTGCACCCATGGCCGGCCAGCCCCTGGCATTTTAACAATCTGCTGACTTGTATGAGCACGTGTTTTTAGTAGCTTCCTTTCCCCAATATTTTACACAAAACTTTAGGGTTCTTTTTGCGATTTAACAAATGAGTTTCATTTCTGTAAATATTTTTTGTGCAAATAAATTTTGTTAAACTTAGTTTTTGTCTCAGCCTCTTTTTGACCACCATCTTCATTTATATACTTACCTGGGTGCTAAGCTAAACTAGCTCATGGTTACATCAAGTAAAACAAAAAGCTTTCTTTGGAGTAAAAATTTGGTGTGCCATTTGTAACTAACCCTCAGTTATTGAATGGGTTACTGATATACTTTTGGGTAGTTTTGAAGATTAATATAGTGGAAAATAAATACAATTGTGGCATTCGACTGTGTGTGATACTGACATAATCATTCAAGTGGCCATGTACAATGTTTGCATTGCACAATGAGTCTAACAGCCTCATGAAAATGTCTCTGTTCACCGAGACACAAGTAAATACATTTTTTTTATTTAGACAAGCAGTGAAATTGAAATTGCTGTACCACACCCTACTGAGCTGCTGAAAAGGATTACAACAATCTGATAACCCTGAAATACAACTAGGATTAACATAACCATTTATTATGACAAGTGCAACATGCAGGGCTGGACAGGGACAAAAAAACGGGCCGGGCATATTTGGCTCATAATTACCGGAGCACAACCGACTAGTAATTTATGTATGTCTTCCGTGAAGCAATGTATTTTACTATTGTTACGTCCTGGCCTAGGGGAAATTTAAAGCAAGAATCCCATACAAAACAGAATGAAGCATGACGTTGATTACAGTACATCAGCCACTTTCTGCTTGTGCCATCTTTGTTGGTGAACACTCTCTTAACTAAAGGGTTTGTAGCATCTTGCTTTAGGTGGTGATTTAAAAATGCAGGCTCTGGACAGGAAAAGTAGTCTACTCTCTTGTCTCTCTCTTCAACCTCAACTGCTTCCTCAACAGCCTGGCTTGACTAGACAGGAAGAGAGGGATAGATTATTGCAATTTATAAACTACTCAAAAAAACAAATTAACAAAAAAACTTTTTGGAACTACCTAGAAAAACTGGGCAACAATCTTAACCATCAAAACATAAATTCCTCTCTATTCAGGAATTTCAGTATCCCACGAGAGAGAAAGCTTGCGCACGAGAGAGTGCTGGAGTTGGCTTCGGGCATGCTTGTAAATTTACTCAACACATAGTTCTTGCCTCTGTTCTGCAACTTCCATAGAGCGAAAACAAAAACAAAGCACAATTTAAGACAACTGCTGCGACGGGAAATAAAAACATTTGCTCATCATTCTCATGTAATAAAGCTAACGTTACTTCCATCACCTCATCTCTCTACCTGCTGTGCTACACTTCCCTGCTCACTCTGTCCCTCGGGTTCCCTTTCAAAAATCCCTGGCTGCTCCTCTCCCTGTCTGCTGCTGCTGCCTTCACCTTCAGCCTGCGCCGTCACAGAGGACGTGGGGGCTACAGCAGCCCCTCCAGTGAATAAGTCTGTGATTTTGGCACATTTGCAGCATCTGCTGCGGGACTTTGCCCGGTATGCCAGATTATCAGTCTAGACCTGGCAACATGTCGCAATGTGTGTAGACTTTGACCTGGGCTTTGTGATTAAACACAAAAAAATTTTGTGTGCAGTGAAGCGACTGTGTGACACCACGGTATGTAATGCAGTTTCTTTCTCTTGACCTCTATTTGTATAATACGATGCAGTTAAGGAGTTTTTCATGTGTTCTGTTCATTTAGAGAACATGTCTGGACATTATGGGATAGTCCTTCTTGTGACTCTACATGTGATCTCTTTGACACCATCCTGTGATGGGGGGAACATTCTGGTGTTTCCGGTGGACGGCAGTCACTGGATCAATATGAAGGTGCTGCTGGAGGAACTACACACTCGAGGACACAATCTGACTGTGATACGCACAAGCACCAGATGGTACATCGAGGAGAAGTCTCCTCTCTACACTTGTATTACAGTTAACAGAGAGCAAGGCGTAAACCTTTTTGAAGAGTATATCAGTGAGCAATTAAAGGTAATTGTCTAAACCTAATTTGTATAATTGTAGTCATAATGGCTTAGAGGCAAGCGGGTTATCCCGGAGTATTTTTGATGTGTACTACTTGGGCAGTAAGATGTAACAAGGGTGTAAAAAACAACTTTGTGTACTTTGTATCAGTTCTTTCAGTACATTATCAGACCGACTTTAGAAAATACAACCAATGTTAAATTATGACTTTAGTCAAAATTTATGATGAATGTAATGGTTTTTGTACGGATTTCAGGCGCAGAGAGAGGGAGCCTCTGCTCTTACGTTCCTCAAACTCACCAAGGACTTTCTCCATATGATCAGCCACATTCATGTGATTTGGTGTGAAGCATTGAGTAAAATCTTTGAAGACAAAAAACTGGTCCAGAGCTTAGTGGATACCAAATATGATTTGATGCTGACTGATCCTGCCATAGCATCAGGAGTGGTGCTGGCCAAGTATCTTCAGCTGCCCTTGGTTTTAAATGTTCGGTGGGTCACAAGTGGAGATGGACACTTTATGTTGGCTCCTTCTCCTCTGTCCTACATTCCAGTGCCAGGATCTGGCTTAACAGACAAAATGAACTTCTTTCAGAGAGTTAAAAATGTGCTTTTTCACAGTATTATACTCATTCAGCAGTACTTTTTGGTAGGACCAAGCTATGATGCCATCTGTGAGAAATATATAGACGGTGGTTGTGATATTGTATCACTTCTGCAGGACGCAGACATTTGGCTGTTTACGTCAGATTTTGTTTTTGACTTTCCTCGGCCCACAGTGCCTAATGTCATCTACATTGGAGGGTTTCAGTGCAAACCAGCCCAGCCTCTACCTGCAGAGCTGGAGGACTTTGTGCAGAGTGCAGGAGAACATGGAGTCATCATTATGACTCTGGGCAGTATTGTCAACGCTTTGCCCATTGAGGTTGCAGATGAAATAGCCAGTGTTTTTGCTAAACAGCCTCAAAAGGTAAGTACTTGACTGCTGCTTTAAAATCTCTGTAGAACAATACAAACATACTGTATACAGTATTTTATATGCAGTCTTACTTCTTTTGCAGGTGATCTGGAGGCACATCGGTGCACGACCCTCTACTTTGGGCAACAACACTCTGATAGTGAACTGGATGCCGCAGAAGGACCTCCTGGGACACCCACAGACCAAAGTATTTGTAGCACATGGTGGGGCTAACGGCGTCCAGGAGGCCATCTACCATGGCGTCCCGGTGCTGGGCATCCCACTGCTTTTTGACCAGTATGACAACCTCCTCCGTGTGCAGGAGAGAGGGGCTGGGAAGATTCTCAGGCTCAATGACCTGAATGAAGACAGCTTTGAGCAGACGCTCAAGGAGCTGCTCCATCAACAGCACTACAGAGATAACATGCAGAGACTGTCCCGTTTGCACAGGGACCAGCCTATGGCCCCTATGGATCAGGCTGTGTTTTGGGTGGAGTATGTGATGCATCATAAAGGGGCACCTCACCTACGCACACAGGCCTATAAGATGCCCTGGTACTCATACTACTGTGTGGATGTCCTGCTGCTGTTACTGACTGTTGTCACTGGGACAGTGGTCTCTGTGGTGGCTCTGTTCAGGCTCCTGTGCTGCAGGAACAGAACAAAGATCAAAACCAAACAACAATGATTGGGTTAACTGCACCTTTATGTATGTGTGCTCCTCTGTGGTTTTATTTACTTCTCACCTACCATGGTCCAGTTTTTGTTTGGGAAGTAAATGTTCACCCAAAATCTCTGGCAGAGTTCAAAGACACTTCAGTGCTTTTTGAAAAGATAAAAAACTCTATTGTGTTGATAAAGACAATGCTGTACTTTCATTATGATGCTTTCTATCTTGTGTAGTCCATATAAAAAATTAAAAACACATGTACACATGCATCACCACAAGAATGCCATCTGTTTTATGGAAAAGCTAATTTAAATGATATTCTGCCTGTTGTTTTGGTATTGTTCTCTATGAATTACATCATCCTCTGAACTGCAGTCAGTGCCAGAGACAAGACAGACTGTGGAAAATACTGTAATTTCAGAAAGAGCACCTTCTTGAACTTTTTCCTTCAGGTACCTTGAAACAATTAACATCTGGATGAGAAGGCAATCCCAGATAGGCCCGGCATCATATGGTTTGTGTTATGGGATAAGTGAGCTTGTCCTGTTAAATCCATCTACAAGCTAATTACATGACACTTTACTTTTTAGGACTCAGCTGATGAGGGAAGCCATTTTTTTTATACGTCGGGTGATCTTTAATATAGTCTAAAGCACAAACAGATTAGTAAAAACAATAGCCTTGCACAAAGTCTCTTGAGAATTAACTGCACCAACAGTTACTCTATAAGGTTTGACAAAATTACTAGTAGTCTGTCCACTTTAAATAGTAGATTATATTTGTTTATTGGAGTGATGTTGATGTTGGTGATAGTCCACTGTATGTCTGCCTGAGACAATATGTTTGCAAAAAGTACAATAACATCAAAGAGTGTTTCACCCTTAGAGCTGAAGTCTTACTCCACCCGCTGCCAAACTGTTGAAAATGCTGGCAAAGTGGGCAGAGACCAGATATGACATCCTCCACACAGCAATAAAGGCCTAATTTAATCTTCTTCCACTCTTCAACTCAGTAAAAAAATCAAATGCATACTTTCACTCCAAGTTTTACTCATCAACATCAGAGCCATCTTATGCATATGGCTCACAGGAGGGTAACGACCCTCCCCCTGCGGATCGCCCCGGCAGCGTGCGACCCAGGCAGATCCACCCGGTCTGTGTTTGTTTGTAGTATGTCCTTTGAGTATATGCTGATCGACAGTGATATCTGCCATGATGGCTCGTATTAACTTTATTTATCTATATGCCCTGTCGTGCATTGTCTTGACCCTCTGCACAACTTTGTTATATGGACATAATGTTGGAACTGGCTTGGGAGCTCTGCCAGGGAGAGCGACATATGGGAGCTGCTTATGTCTCTGAGATCTACAACACGCTAGTGCAGTGCCAGAGGATCTTCCTACAGAGCTTTGTCTAACTTGTACCCAAGGGAATTCCAGCAGCTGTTCTTTACTGCCGTGTACATTAACCTGAGAGCCAATTCTTCCGCAGCAGCTCACGTGATCACTGACGTCACACACAAGCTGGACTCTGTCTGGCCCGGACGCTCCAATGTTCATCTTCAGTCTCTGTCACTTGGAAAAGACACTAAGAACTTATGAGCAGTATATATCATGTGCAACCACACTGAAAAACACAAAAACTGATCTCTGCTATAGCTCTGTGAACAATGCTTATCAACCCTCGCTCGTGCCCTCTTTTGGTGCTTCTTACCATAATAGTATCTACCTTATGCCAATGTACACACCTACTGTTAGACGCCTGAAACATGAGACAAAAACAGTAAAATGCTGTTCACAGGATAGCATCTGTGCACTTCAAGGGTGTTTTGAATGCACAGAATGGAGCTGTTTTTCTGAAGGTTGTGGTGACATTAATTAACTGTGCGACACTGTCTCGGCTTATATCAGTTTTTGTGTTGACCTTGTTATTCCCACTGAAACTGTTACCTCTTTCTGTAATAACAAGCCCTGGGTAACAAAAAATCTTAAAGAAATCATTAACAAAAAGAAAAGAACATACTACACAGGTAACCACACAGAGCTGAAGAAGGAATCCAGAGAAGTAAGGAGCGAAATAAGGAAAGCCAAATGGAAATACAGAGGAAAGATTGAAACACAGTTTAACACTGGACACCTACAAGCCGCTTGGAGAGGCATAAAGACAATGGCATCAATCAATCAGACATCTTCAGTTCAGGAAATTATAACAAATACTTGAGTAGGTGACTCAGAGCTGCCAAATGATGAGGTAGACTCTATCCAAGATGGCAGCATGTCATTTTGTCTGCTCTGTGTCTGTCTAATTTTAACTTTTTTCAGGATTTAAGTGCACTTTTTCACTGAAATTATCTCAGAAACTGTTTCTATGTACCAATTTAATACAAGTTTTTGCCATTTTGGGCAATCTACCTAGTTATTTTTTGTGAGCTGACCCACATGGCCCAGGAATATGCTGCAGTGTGGCTTGTCTTTAGCCTAGATCTGCGCCAATGATATAAATCAGAATTTACTTCAGGATGGCAATGCAGAGATGCTGAGTGGATATACCTCTACTACACTGAGGCCTGTGCTGGCTGCTGTTTGCTGTGGATGTACCCCGACTGCACTGAGGCCTGTGCTGGCTGCTGTTTGCTGTGGATATACCACTACTGCACTGAGGCGTGTGCTGGTTGCTGTGGCCTTACTACTACACTACCTTATCCTGATTAGTGCTGAGAGTTAAGGATAATGGCACTTCTTCTGACTGTATTGTATTGGCTGGCTGTATGGGATCTAGGGCCAAATGGTCGCTCCTGGATGTGTGCTTCTAACAAAGTGAGTAGTATACTGGATATTGTAAATGGTTGCACTTGTGCCGGTGCTGCTGTACAACCTGTACAACCACCTCGACATCTGGCAGAGGACATACACTTAACTGTTCTGAGCAGAGACATGCCTAAACTTCAGAGTTTTCTAGCTTTACATAAATATCTCACTTTTCAAATGAGATCTTACTCTGGCTCTGCATATCTAAACTATTACTACTACTACTACTACTATATTTTAACTGTAATGTTACGAAACAGAGATTGCTGATTGTCTTACTGTTACTTTTGTCTGGTAATGTGCAACCAAACCCTGGTCCTGAGCTGCAGTATATCCAGACACCCTCTGATTTTAAATCCCTGGTCTGGTCTTAAATGTATTCATCTCAATGTGCGCAGTTTGTTACCTAAAATGGACATGGTTAGAATTTGGATTAAATCGACAGATGCAGATATTGTTGTAATTTCTGAGTCTTGGTTGACTAAATCTATTGAAAATGATCATATTCAAATATCTGGCTACACTGTTTATCATACTGATAGGCCTAAAAAAGGAGGCGGTATTACAATTTATGTTAAATCGAAATTTGATGCCTCAGTAGTTCTGTCTGAATCCATCTGTAGACAACTGGAATTTTTGGCATTGAATGTTGAAATATCAAAGGGTCTGTGTATAACTGTTATTGGGTGTTATAGGCCTCCATCTGCCCCCAATGAAGCATTACAATCTTTAAAACATCTTTTGTCCAAACTGAATTACAGTGAATTTCTTTTAGCTGGTGATTTAAATTTGGATCGGCTTAATTCAGTTTCAGATGATTTTAAATCTATTTGTGATTCTTTTAATTTTACCCAGTTGGTGAATTTACCCACTCGACCAAACCTTAAAAGCCCTGATAAGTCAACCTTGATTGACTTGATAATTACAAATGTTCCTCATAATTTTCATCCCAGGGTGTCTTCTGTAATGACTTAAGTGACCACTGTGTTGTTGCTGCCATTAGAAACACCAAGGTGCCCAAATCTAAACCTCATATAGTTTATAAGAGGAACCTTAAACATTTTAATGAACAAGCATATCATCATGACTTGGCTAGTGTTGATTGGAAGATGATTGGGCTGATACCAGATGTAGAGACAGCTTGGACATTTTTTTAGGGACATTTTTATGGAAATTTTAAATGCCCCTTTAAGGAAACACAGGGTACAAGGGCGAGAAAATCCATGGTTCTCCCCAGAGCTGGCGGATGCTATTCATGAACGTAATCAAGCCTGGGCCAAGGCGAGAAAAACTGACTCTCCCAGTTAAGGAACAAATGCTCTTCTTTCATTAAAAGAGCCAAATCAGAATATTATTTGTCCATCACAACTGAACTGAACAACTTCAGTGAGTAAAAGCACTCTGGCTCTACCTACCCATATTTTAAACAACTCAACACCTGTATATAATAAAACTGAGATTTTAAATTGTTTTAATAAGCATTTTATAGAATCTGGCTCTTTGTTTGACTCTTTTAGAACTGTCCGTGGGGAACCCTGCACAAATACTCAAACTTATATGGAGGACCGTGACCGTCACGCGAAAAGGAATAATGCTTTTATTAAAAGAGTTTTTAAAAGAGCCTTTAATAAATGGATTGCTAAAAACGTATTTTATTTTGCGATGTGTAAGACATAAATATGTTTTTTGAAGCTGCCCTTGTCCAGCTGCTTGCTTACAAGCTGTGACCGGAAGTGGATCATTGAGTTTAGCCGAATGCAGAAGTAGTTAGCGCTTAACCCCTATTGTCACCGGGCCGGCTAAGGATGATGCAAATTGTCTGGCCAATCAGAGCTCGAGTAGCTCTGACCAATCACAGAGCTTGTTACATCGCTTTGCTTTTTATTTTATTTAACTTTAGCCAGGAGGACCAGGAACGCCACGGAAAAGCTAAAAGGAGAAGCTAATCGGAGAAGCTAATATGTTTTGCAAATGCTTTTCCGAAAAGGGTTTGTAAATCCATTTAGAAATCGGTTTCCTAAATAGATTAATGAATAACGCTATTAATCCTTCTTTTATTAAAACCATTTAGTAATCCATTTATTAAATCCTCTTTTAAAAACTCTTTTAATAAAAGCATTTAGTAATCCAAATTTAAAGGCTCTTTTAAACACTTTTAATAAAACTATTTGGTAATCCATTTATTAAATGCTCTTTTAAAAACTCTTTTAATAAAAGTATTTAGCAATCTCTTTTTTAAATAAACTTTTAAAAACTCTTTTTATAAAAGCATTATTCCTTTTTGCGTGGCGCTCACGGTCCTCCATAAACTTACACTGGAACTCCTTTTAATCTTGTGCCTTTCTCTATGCAGGAAGTTTATAAAGCTCTCAAAAATTTAGATCACAGAAAACCTTCTGGTCCCGATCTGATAGATCTTTACTTTTTAAAATTGGCAGTGGACTTTGTAGCAGAGCCTCAGTGGAAAAAAATGATATACCTTCTGCATGGAAATTGGCTTTTGTCCTCCCCTTATTAAAAGGGGGTGACCCTGCAATCCTGACAAATTATAGACCAATATCCAACCTCTCAATCTTGGCTAAACTTCTTGAAGCTCTTGTTAGTGAACAAGTAAAAGAGTTTTTGTACTCAAATGATATTCTATCATAATATCAATCTGGCTTCTGAAAAAAACAGTACCATTACAGCAACAATGAAAGAATGAATGATATGAATGAATGATAAATGACATTACTGTTGCGCTTGACAAAAAACAACATTGTGCATCTCTTTTTATTGATTTGTCGAAAGCATTTGACACCGTTGACTATGATATTTTAAAAATTAGACTGCTTCACTCGGGTTTTTCACAGAGCACACAGTAGCTTGGTTTTCAAATTATCTCAGCAATAGATCTCAATGTATTAAATATGATGGTCTGTGTTCTGAGTTTCTTATTTATCATTTATATCAATGATTTAGGTTTAAATGTATCAGATGCAAAATTGCATTTCTATGCTGATGACACAGTTATTTACTGCTGTGGAGCAACTCTTGTTCAGACTGTTGAATCTTTGCAGAAAGCTTTTTTAACTGTACATTAACACAACATTAATTAACTTGAAACTTGTTCTCAATGCTGATAAGACAAAGCTTATGTTGTTTTCTAATTGTAAAAAGTTGCCTCAAATGATTCCCACAGTGTCCACTCTTGAGGGCAGTGAAATAGAGGTGGTTCATATGTACAAATACCTTAATTGATGACAAACTCACTTTCAAGCCACATATAGATAATCTTGTGAAGAAGCTGAGGCTAAAATTGGGATTTTATTTTCGAAATAAACTGTGTTTTTCTTTTAATGTAAAAAAGCGTCTTGTCAATGCAACATTTTTATCTGTGTTGGATTATGGAGATCTTTTGTACATGAATGCTGCTGCTCAATGTCTTCGAATGATTGATACTGTATATCATGCTTCTTTGAGGTTCATTACAAACTGTAAGATGTCCACTCACCACTGTGAATTATACTCTCGAGTGGGATGGCCTGCTCTGGCCACTCGGAGGACTAGTCACTGGTACACTTTCATTTATAAGGCAATATTGGGACTACTGCCTTCGTACATTTGCAACCTAATTGCTCTGAGAAATGCTGAATCGTATTCTCTTCGTTCACAAGACTATTTGTTGCTTTCTGTTCCTTATGCTCGTACAGAATTGGGTAAAAAGGCATTTGTTTACTCTGCACCTTTTACATGGAATATGCAACAGAAAGACTGGAAACTAACTGATTTAATTTCTTTGAGCACTTTTAAATCCAAACTGAGAGCTGTTGAGACCAATTCCACAATCTGCACTTGTTTTTCGTAATGTTTTTAAACTTTTATGTCTTATCTGTGTAAATATGTAACTGTGTTTTGTGTTTGCTGCTGCCTCTTGGCCAGGACTCCCTTGAAAAAGAGGTTCTTAATCTCAATGGGATATTTCCTGGTTAAATAAAGGTCAAATAAAAAAAAAAAAATGTATTCACTATATTCTTCTCTCAGTTTGAGAGATCTGACTTTTTGGATGACATTCTTCATCTCAAACAGTCTCTTGTTCCTTCTAAAGACCTTGTGATCTCTCAAGATGCAGTCACTGCTATTCTAAAGACGGTCAACATTAGGAAAGCACATGTTCCTGATGGTATCTGTGGCCGTACTCTGTATCACTGTGCTGACCAGCTCAGCGGAATTTTTACTGAGCTCTTTCAGATATATGTGGACTTGGGTCAAATTCTAAAACTGTGGAAAAACTCCACAATTATTCCCAATCCTAAATCCACCAAACCCAAAGAGTTGAATGATTTCAGACCTATTGTGCTCACGCCTCTTATAATGAAATAATTTGAAAATATCTTAAAAGAGATGATTGTGTCTTACACTGTAGACAAAATAGACCCTCTGCAGTTTGCCTATCAGCCGGGTAAAGGTGTAGGAGATGCGAAAATTTTTATTCTTGAGAATGTTTTTAAGCAACTAGAAAGTCCCAAAACCTTTGCAAGGCTTTCATTTGCAGATTTCTCACCTGCTTTTAACAAAATGCAGCCCCATGTTTTAATCAAGACTCTTCTCACATTTTAACCTCTCAGATCAGCTTCTGACACTGCTTTTAGACTTCCTCACTGACAGGCTCCAGCGTGGCCGAGTAAATGGAAAGATGTCAAATGCATTGGCGTTTAAAAGAGGATCTCCACAGGGCTGTGTCCTGTCAGCCTTTCTTTTTATTCTACACACAGACAGTTGTAAAAGCCCTGAAGAGAACACACACACACACACTGTTACATTTTCAGATGACACTGTTGTCCTGTCTCTTCTTCAGGGCGATGAGACAGGTCACGGCCCGGCCCTCTCCTCATTTGTCACATGGTGTGATGACAACTTTTTAAACCTAAATGTCTCTAAAACAAAAGAGATCATGACAGACTTTAGGCAAAACAAAACCAAGCATGAATCTAGTGTCATCCATGAAGAGGAGGTACAAATTGTTGAGCAGTATAAACTTGGGAACTATATTTGATGAGAAGAATTTACCTGCTCCGCAAACTCCAGTCATTTGGTGTCAATGAGAAGATCCTGAAAGTATGTCATTGTTCATTTATTGTAAGTCTTCTCACTTTTTCCTTTATTTGTTAGTTTGGTGGTCTGTCAGTGAGAAACAGCTTGAATAATATTGTCAAAGTGTGTTCAAAGATTATTGGTGTCCAGCAGAAAGACTTGGCCTCACTCTGGCAGAGCCAGGTCGTTAGGAAAGCAGGACGGACCATAGTTCAAAACCAGAGGCATATTTTATCTTCAGATTTTACTCTAATGCCCTCACGTTGGTGCTATCACATGCCTCTGACTAAAATGAATCGCTACTCAAAGTCCTTTTTTCCATCTGCAATCAGACCACTGAACTCTGTTCTTAAATAATTTTAATTATTTATCTTTGAATATTAATTGGTTTTCTACTTAATCTTAATGGTTTTATTGTTTCTAATTGCCTTAGGACTCATATTTGGTCTTGTTTTTATTTGTAGGAGGAGAGGGTTTTGTAGACTTGCACCTGCACAGCTCTGGCTCTGCTTGTAAGATCTGTGTGGCATGTACTTATATATTTGTGTACCTGTTTCTGTGTTGTTTTGTCTGTGTTGGCTGGGTTTCTGCAGAGAATTGCCCTATGGGTGACAATAAAGTTTTCTGATTGTGACTCTAGTCCAGGTCATTTAACTGGTGATGCCCTGAGTCCCACCTGGTTTAACCACTCCCTCACAGGGACGTCCTACTGTATATAAACTTCTACTCATTCAGTAGTTGATTTTAGAAATAACTAAGTCCTTCAGATAAAGTGACGAAAAGTCTTCAGGAAAACAAACTTTGTCCAGATGACCTTTCTTGTTTAACTGTTTTTATTAAATTCCTCCTGAATATCAGAGAACCTGCACCAACAAGTAGCGTACACAAAACAAACCTTGTGTTAATTTTTAGAAGCCTGCACTCATCCAAACAAAACTCCCTTTAGACAACCAGCACTTGAGTTTCTGTCCCAGCTGTGACGTCCCAAAGGGCATGTCCAAACTAAGGCGTGACTTCATCCTGTCTCTACAGAGAACTACTGGCCAGAAGCAGGAGTGTTTTGGTTGGGTGTTTGCACGTGTTGCTGTCTGTTTGCCCTATGGAAATTATAGTCATACTTGAGTAATGTGCTTTTCCTCCTGCCTGAGCACATCATCCATCTCACACAATCACTTGGATCGTTAGACATTAACAGTGGATAATGTTGTAAAGAAATACATGCTTTTAGGCTTTTTTAAGACTTTTCACAATCAAGAAGTAGAAAATGATTCATGACCTACAATTTAGATTTACTAGTTATGTTTAATTTTAAAACTTTTTGAATTGTGCTAGAGATCCTTCAGAAAGCCCAAAAGCAGCAGTGACAGTACTTATAAAAACAGAAAGAAGTGACTTGCAAATCTTTTAAACTATATTTTATTTAGAATATAAACAATATGTCGTGTTTGGAAACTGTGATACTTTGAATTTGATGACAACAACACATTAAAAAAAAAAAGTCAGGAAGATAACGCTGGAAAAGAATATGGTACTAATTAAAAGTAAGTAAGATCAGGATTTTGCAACTAATTAGATTAATTTGTAACATTTCATTAAGAGAAAAAACTGTCTTTGGTGCAAAGCTAATATAAAATGGGCTACGATTGAATTGAAAACTATTATAAAGTCCGGTGAATCATAACTAGGAAAAGGCAAATCCAGTTGCCAATAGTTGCAAAATGCTCCCTCTAGCTGTTATTTTTATAAGTAAACTTTTTCTTCTCCACTGTTTTTGTTACACTGGAAGCACCTGATATGTTGTTAATGTTATATTGTTAATAAAATCTGCCTTTTTATTTACATTTTACAGTGTCCCAATTGTGCTGTAGATCTTTCACAGAATAACCAGACGTAACAATGACTGTACTTTTATTTATCTACAACATGTGGCTTCTCTATAGTCCCATATCCAGTTGTGTTATGTATAGTTTAGTACTGTACATTAATTCAACAGCATCTGTCAAAACTCTTGAATGCATTGATAATGGTATGGTATGCCATAGTCTATGGGATATGCTTTTCTGTCACAGCACATTTATCATTAAGTGAATCCTGGACGGCACGTCGCTCTCATCTTCTCTGAGACTTCCCTGAAGCTTCATAAATTCAACATGTATTTCTGCAGTCAGCTGGTTTGCATTTACAGTTGGAGGAAGCACAACAAAAGTGTCTGGCTCTGGGCTTGAATAAGGGAGAGTGTTGGGCTAATGCTGTGAGAGAATTCAGGACCGTTACACTTTTGCAACGTGGTCCAAAACATGGTCTCATCATCAGTGTGAAGAGGCACCAGCATTTTCCACTGATTATAATGATTTCATATGTACTTGTTTTCTCAATCACAGACCAGGCTTTCACTGGGCAACGTGTTGCTACATTTGTGATAATGGGCTTTTTATCTACTGGTATGTATACTTTACCTTTTACCTACAGTATATGTCATCTGTCTGGATATTCTCCTAACTTCACCTTTCCTTTTTCTGCTACTGCCAAACCTCTGTACTAGCCAATCATCGTTCAGCTGGCTAAATTTAAAGGGTCCTCTCATCACCCAGCTATTTAGCTTGTCCCGCAAACATCCTCTACCCCATCACCACCTTACCAATGGAACGCCTCTCCTCATCTTCAGCTTTAGCAACTCTCACCACCGCTTTTCATCACCACCACCACCACCACCACCAGGCTGTGGGGGGAAGACTTGCCGAAAATGTATCCTCTGCTCTTCTCATATAATCCATCACATAACATCTCTCCTGCCAGGATCTAAGCACTAAAATACTATTTTAATAATGCATTTGATTTGGATGCCAGTAGTTCTGAAGTAGTGAAGAAAATAACGGAGAGCATTGCTGAGGGATTAAGGTAAAATAATAAAACTATTAATATAAATGTGCAGAAATTGTAAAAAAACACAAAAACAAAAACTAAAAACACACACACGCACACAGTGGGTAGTCTCCAGAAATAATATAAACACACAAAGCAGTAACAGAAATGTTGTATTGGACAGCTCTGTTTCAGCTTTGAAGAAAACCCATTAAACACCATCACTGTGTCACTCTTAATACACTCTTACAATAGTAAGTCTGATTCTAGAAGCACTCAGGGAGCACAGACCTCCACCAGGGCATTGTACCAGGGGTTGGCAAGTTTGACTGCAGTCGGCCAAATATTTTTGAACTACCAGGTGGTGGGCCACAAGAACAGACATACAGTTCTCTGTCTCTCTGTGTGACAGAGAGCTGTATGCTTGCAAATAAAGACTTACAGTCGCCCCAATTCACCCGTAGTGCCATAGGGTTAAATGCTATCAAGTAATAGCAAACTAAAACCATGACAGAGAGCTGTCTGTTTGCAAATAAAAACTTACAGTGGCCCCATTTACCCATAACTCGATGGGGTTAAGTATTATCAAGTAATAGAAAACTAAAACCATGACAGAGAGCTGTATGTTTGCAGATAGAGTCTTACAGTGGCCTCATTCTGAGTTAAATGTTATCAGATAATAGTAATTAATAAAAGTGGTCATAAGCTAAACAATAATGTGGGCCAATTATGCCGAGTATGGCCCGTGGGCAAAGGGTTGCTGACCCCTGCATTATACTAATCAATAGGTAATACTTTGTTCCTTTACTAAACTTTTGTTGCTGGAGTTAGTATCTTGGTAGGAAGTAATCAATCCTAGATCTTCCTCAAAACGAGCAGACACTGAGTGAGCAACCCTGGTCACTAAAAACCTTAATCGTCTAAAACACTCGAGTCCAGACAGTGTTCTGGACCACTGAACCTTCCTTAAAATTTCTTCATACTGTGATATTTATTACTGTTTGAGAGACAAACCAACAAACCAACACCAGCAACATATATACTCCTTGGTAGACCCTGTGTAACTCTGTGCTAAATAAAATGTTGCAGATATTTACTGATTACATAATACTATACAAATGATAGGTTCACTCTCACCTGGAAACTATAATTGTGTGGTGAGACAATGGAGCAGTTTTGCACTCTTTGCTCTTTAATTGCCACAGAACATATAGGGCAGATGTTTGTTGATGTTCTAACCACACAGACATGACATATACCTTACATGTGCCGCCTGTTACATCACTTTGTGAAATCAGCGGGTAGTAAACCATGTATGTAACATTTCAGATTTTTGCACTGCTACCTCCAGGGACGCGCCACACTGAGGGGTTTACATCACCGTGACTTTTTGTATTTATATATATTTTTAGGAGCGTAGACACATTTTTGTAAGCGTTTCATACTGACAGGATTTACCTTTACAGCCCAATGGAAATTTAGTTATTGAATCAGTAAAGTTGGCAAGTGTGAAATGTTGCTGTACCAGTACACCAAGTACAGAAAGATTTGTACTTAGAAGGACGCGACAAAATTTACTTGAGTAAATGCAAGTGCTCAATGTGAAGTTGACATAAGAAGGTACCCACTACTACTTCGACTACTGCTACTATGCGACTGGGGCTTGACATTAACACTAGCCAACCGGCCAAATGCAGATAGATTTCTATTTTGGCAAGTAATATATTCAGTCTCACTAACCACTTTGTCTGGTTGGATTGATGTTGTTGTTGTGTTTTTGTTTTTATTTGAACTACTTTAAACCTGATTTTCCACTGCTATGCTTATTAATTTCCATAATTTAACACCTAAAGGAAGTCATGAATGGAGAGACAAAATTAAGATCTTTAGAGGGTAAATAAAATCATGTAAAAAACAAAAAACAAAAAAAACAAAAACAGAAATAAACAAATATACTGCTAAAGCTAAAATATACAGATTGTCTGTTTTGAAAAGTACAATTCTAAAGAATTGTAAAAACAACATATAATTATCCTATATACTATGCACGAATAAACATTTTAACATATAAACAATGGCTAGCAAAAAAACTAAATGGCTAGTAACCTTTAAAGAACACTAGCCAAAATGGCCAGAGAGCAAAAAAGTTAATGTCAAACCTTGATTGCGACCACTGTCACTACTCCTACGTCTATTACTACAACTGCTACTTTACATGAAAATCACTCAAGTAAAAGTACTTTTTTAAACCTCAGGGGCTTCAATTAATGTTGCTGGTTATAAGGCAAAGTTAACCAGCATAAGTACACACTGCGGGCTCACTGCAGTACTTTTTATCAAATGCTGCTATGCCTCTAGTGTATGCACCTCACAAACAAACATTAACTATCAGCCTTTTCACCTCCTTGTTATCCGCTCAGTGATGTGAGGTCAACAAATCTTGGACAAACTTGACTCCCCTCTGATTCTGCTGCTGACAAGAAATATTTTAATACCAATGCCAAGACAAAAGCTGCACAAGCCACTGTTTTGTAATTTGTATCCCACTTGTACATACTGGATTTGGAGAAAAATATGAAACCATGTAGGACAATAATTAATGTTGACATCTTTATTCATGATCTAATACCTAAAATCTTTCTAAGGTATAAACATGTCTGACTACTCTCTGCTTCTAATGCTAACAGAAATGTTCCTCCTACATTTATTATATGTGTTGTGGTTCCTATCGTTAAATCACATCAGGAAATCTCACAAAAATCACGCCAAATGCACGTTCATTTATTTACGATTTTATTGCCCACTTCTGAGGTAAAAACATACAAATTTAAAGCTTGGTTTTACAACATCATACATAGGTCAGGCTTACATTCAACACTTTGGTGAAACACAAAAGAGCTGCAAAATAGTTAAAACGGTCACATATCACTGAACAACCCTGTTTTGAAATGCATCTGTTGTACAGATTGCAAGCAATAGAAAAAGCATACACAAATCTTCCCAAGTTTACAAAATGCATCATATTAAAAACATCTTGTAGTGGTAAAGCAAAATTCCTCCTTCTCCTGACCTCCCTCTAGCCCGCAGTAAGAGTTTCCCAGGCAGTCTTGAAGGTAACTTATTGTTACTTATTGCTATTATACAGTACTGTGCAAAAGGCCATGAACAAACAGGGGTCTATCAATGTGCAAAAATACACAAAATTGCAAAGAAAGAAAAATCAAAGTCACTTGGAGAGCAAAGGCACTTGTCCTATCTAACAATAGTCAAGATACAGTGCCCAGACCTGTACTGGAAGATGTTCTAGTTCAGTGGTAAATGCTCTTTCCATTAACCCACAAAACCCTTCCCACAATGGTAAAAAAAAAACATCTAAAAAAAAAGAATAATTAGTTCTTTTAGTGAGTGAAGTTAGTATCTTTGGTCTGTATCTCACAATGGTGGAAAATCCCTTAAAACACTCCTGGATCCAAAAAGTAAAACCATTACACATTGTTTCCTTGGCCCATTACTGACCTTTCCTGAAAATCTCATAACAAAACTAACTGAGAACCTGTATTTATTAAAGCATTTTATAGTAAACAGCATTTTTCACACCTCACTAAAAACATTTGCACAGTACTATACATCACACATGGGGTAGTAAACAATCCTGGTCTGAGAAAACAAGAAGCTAAATGGACTTGTATTGGTCCGAGCGCTCAGCCAGGAGCACTGCAGAAGCATTCAGTCTCTGTTTGGTCTCAGTCCGATTCACTCCCTCGGTTTGCGGTGACGCTGAGCCAGCCTTGCTCTCCTCCGTGCTGCAGCAGTGAGATGAGTTAACAAAAAGATTCACATGAGCAGTTTGTACATCAGGAAGGGTGAAGAATAGGAGGAAGGACCCAGTGGGTGGGATACGGCAACGAGAAGTCAAAGGAAACCAAAAAGGTGATAAAGGCCATGTGTTTTTTGGCTAAGTACTGTAATTAAATGCAGCTAATGCATGTGTTCTTAATACTGAGAGAGAAAAATATGATGTGATGTAGTACAATAGTTAATGTTGTTATTTTTTATTCATGAGCTAACACCCGAAAGCTTTTATATATTTGAGGATTGGGATCGCCTTTGTCCTGACCAGATTTATGGTAAAAATGTTTTGACTAGCGCCACATTATAGCTCAGTTGGTTGAGCGTGTGGTGCATACAATACTAATAATATAATACTGTATAGTACAGCTCGCCTCTGTGTTGTTGGTTTGAGTCTGGATTCCGACCATTTACCCAATGTTTCTCCCTGCTTTCCTCCATGATTTCACTTCTCCATCTAATGAAGCTGTCAAAAGCCAAAAAATATAAAAAAAATTGTCCTGATCTAGTTGCTAACGCTAACATAAAAGTATCCCCTTTAAATGAATGTGTTTTTCCTCCTTAAAGGTACTGTAAGCAGCAGGCGCTCACACTGGTTTAAAAACAGTACTGCAAACACTCAAACTAACTTACCCTGGACTTTCCTGGCAGCAGCAAATCCCCTTCCCTCTGTAAAACAGGCACAATACAGTCAGCCATGTATTTGTCTCATCTGCTTGAAGACAATCTGTGCAGATACCAACCTTTAATGATTTTGGTAATACGCTCTGATTCCTCCTCAATCAAATCTGGGTTAGTGTGGAGAGTGGTGATCTTTGAGAAGTCTGGTCCTAGAAATCCAACATGTTACTATCAGATTTAAGCAGGGCATGTCAAAACACATAAAAAGTGTAGACAGTACAAGAGTAGTTTACTGATGGAAGTTGTCATCACCGCTATAAATATAATGATGATAATGATACTGAAGAGCAATGAAAGTGTGCTGAAGTTTATGAAGCAATAAATAATTACCCAATTTGTGCAAAAGGTGAACCAGACCTACGGAATTTAAACAAACACATCTTCTTTCCTTTCGGCTTTTCGCCACAGCATAGTATCAGCAGTTATTTGAATGTTGATTTGGCATAGGGTTTATGCCCTACCTGACGCAACCCTCTCCATTATCCAGGCTTGGGACCAGCACAAAGAATACACTGGTTTGTGACTCCCTGTGGCTGGATTAGAGATTCAAGCTCACGGATCACTACTGTCTAAGATTGGATGAGTCCGTTGTTAAGTTTGAGTCTATGGGAGCCATGTTTTTGTTTGATCAACTACCAACACATAACCAGAAGATGAATTAAACCTGACGAATCTTGGTTAAAAAAAAAAAAAAGTGTAAAAACCATACCCTCAATGATATGGGGCTGGATAACGGGGGCTTCTCCGTCTCCACCTGGCTCTGATGATGGGCAGCGGAGAAGGGTGTTCAAAGTCATTAGAGACTTCTCTAGCAAATGTACTTCACGGACACAAGGGCAGACTGACAGGTACACGCACGCTTCCTCCGCCACCGCCAACACAAGTCAAGCAAGGATGTACAAGACTTGATGATATGGAGATTATGGTATTGTTTATGTTAGACCACATGCCCCGACTCCCTAGTGAAACGTTGGTAAGTGAAGACAGTTTGGTTTTTAGTTCACCTCCCGCATTTTAGCCCACACAGGACATATTGTTAGAATATGTTACAGAGACACTGATCTTCTTAAGACTGGATAATGATGTGACTCTTGGATGTCAGTGTTTTGCATTAGATGGATATGGTATGGACAAGGAGACGGACAGACATAGAGATCTTGGTGCTCCATTGCCAGTACAATAACATATGCAACACATGCATTTAACACTCCCGCTGTACAAACACAATGCACAAACAATGTACATTAAGCTTCGTATATTTTCAGTGGAGCGTTGCCAAACACAGGTCTTAAAATATGATAGTGTTCAGAGAGCGCAGCAGAGCATGTCCTTGCTGTAAAACACTTCCAGCCCTGCATGACTTCTGGATCTTAGGCAAGATTTGTGGTTCTCCCCCGCACAGCACCAGAAGGGGACCAGCACAATGAACCCAGCCATTACACACGCACCAGGCTTTGTTTTAGTAAATAGCCAACGGATGGGATAAAATGGTTGCATAAAAAACAACATGCCTTTGTGTTTAGCAAAGTACTTCAGCATTATAACTTGGTAATGAATATATTTAAATAGGATAAGAGAATGAATAAAAAGTTTTGATGTGGCTGGATTTATTGCCCACCATACTGTATGATAATATTTAAAAAATACACTACTACTACTACAATGATACGTATTATAGCTCTCCTACCATGCCATTGACTTAAATTGCTTTTGTGTGTCATAGTACAGGCTCTACACAAATGCCAAATTTGAACTGGCAGGACGCACCCAAGAGCCCCATATGTCTGAAGATATTTATTACAAACCCAGAGGAGGAAAGGTTAATGTCATTAAAATGTTAATGGAACACGTTACATTAGATCACTGGACCATATTAATTTGGCTATGTTCAAGATGTTATACAGACTGACCTGCAAGCCTCTGTGGATCGGCACCTGCATAAGACCAACTGCAATTAGTCACAAATGTTGAACTACAAAAATAGCAATAATTATTCATGTGCGGCAAAATTACTTACCCTCAATAACTCTTGTGACTTTGGTAAAAGTGGGCTTTCCTTCGACCACTCTGGTTACTTTGGTAACAATGGGCTCTGTTTGAATATATTTTGTTGGTATTGGTAATATTATTGTGTAGAGCCAATAGCATGCATAGTCATTCATCTGCTTCCACTTATTACTATTATAGGTTGTGGGTACAGGAGCCTATCCCAGTAACAATGGGCCATAGGTGGGGTACACTTTGGTCCATGGCCAGTTAGTTTCAGGGCTGACACAGAGACATACGCAGAGAGACAACTGGGCTTGACATGCAGACTCCACACAGAGTTTATGTGGTGGCTGACCCAAGGATTGATCTCATAACCTCCTTGCTGGAAGACAAGACCACTAACCGCTCTGCCACAAATTTTCCTCTCACTTTGGACAGTATAGTGAAATGGTAAATCTAAAAGTTTTAAGGTATACTTTTGATCCCCATAGGGAAATTCGTTCTCTGCATTAGAACCATCCCTCAATGTCTCTGGGGCAACCTGTCAGGAGCAGTGGGCAGCCAGGATCTTGAGCCAGGATCCTGGTCAGAAATATCTGGTTGGAGGATTAGCCTACTGTGCATGTTTTGAGGTTGATGGAAAGCAGAGCACCCGGAGGAAACCCACCCAGACACGGGAAGAACATGCAAACATCACACAGAAATGCCCCTCACAGTTCGACCCCGGGACCTTCTTGCTGAGACCACTAAGCCACAGTGCCGCCATTTTATTTTATTTACTTATTTTTACAGCTAGTGAATTAATGTGAGTGTGGCATTGGCTCAAGTCTCACAAGATCCATAACAGGAAGTGGAAAAAAATAAAAAGTTTAAAGAACTGACCTGAAATGGTGTGTTTAATCTCCCCTGGATTGAGTAAAATGAATATCATTAAAACTATATGAATATTTAAACATCCCTCACAATGTAAACAAACCTACCCTCTATAACTTCTTTAACCTCGGTGATAGTGGGTTTTCCTTCGATGACCCTGGTAACTTTGACCGGCTCCGCCGTCAGCACCACCTCGGTGACCACTGGCTCCGTCTCGATCACCTTCGTTACCTTGGTGAAGGTCGGCTCACCCTTGATGACCCTCGTGAACTTTGTGACGGACGGCTCTTCTTCAATTACTCTTATCACCTTGGTCGTATCAGGCACTGGAGACGAGAGAGGCAGTGAGAGGAGGAATGTGGAGCTATCGGCATTACTCACTGTATAATTATGAGCTCAAATTTATAGCAAAGGTATGTGAACTTATTAAGGTTGAGGGAGCAAATAAAGTCTGATGCATGGGACATATTGGATTGCAGAACAGCAGACATTAATAATCACTTTTGTTCTGCTTCAAAGTCTTGAATATCTGTCTACATGTATTCTATCATCTTGTGTGGTGGATAGAAACATCTCATTATAGTTACACCTTTAGAATGAACATCAACAAAAACTTAGTAGTTTAATATACTGTATGTTTGATGTGTTAATGATGAAAAGGCTTTCTGTTTGCTGTTGTTTCTGGTATCCAATTTTCCCATATGCAATGGCAAAACAAGAATTGACTTAGCAAACAGGCTTTAAGGCCTCAAATACAGGTGGACTTAAAATTAAAGGCATAATATTTTGCAGCATATTTCTAAAAGAGGTCTTTTTGATGTAATGTTTCTTATGAAGAGTTCTTTCTTTTTGTCTTTTCCTTTGGGGTTGCTACAGCAAAACCTCTGCCCCCGTTATGTGCAGTGATTGATTAGGGATAGTAGTTTTTATCTGGGCTTGGGACAAAGAGTAGACTGGCTTTGGTCCCCTTGTGGCTGGATAAACTAAACATGAAGTAGTAATATTAGTAATGAATCAGTGACATCAGTATTTAATATTATTTAGTCTGTAACATAAGCGTCCTAGTCCTTTGCAAAAAGCAAAGATTTCTGGTATCCCATTTACTTTAATGCATTAGCAAAACAAAACTTTACTTACTTAGCAAACAGGCTGTGTTTATGTTTGCAAAGGTTTAACTCTGTAGGTTGAGTTTCCTATCAGTGATGTTATTAAATGCTTTCTAGAGTACAGTGATTCGCATATGGTTTTGGCATAGGTTGTGCAATGGATGTCTCTCTTGACGTAACCCTCTCTCCATTTAGCCAGGCTTGGGACCAGGACAAAGAGTAGACTGGCTTATGACCCCCTGTGGCTGGATTAGTTATGTTAATTAATGTAATCTGAGATAAATAAACCAATACTCTCCATCACTGCTTTTGTTTAATCTGAAATGCATTGATTCACTTCAAAGGTTAACCCTCCCTTAAACCAAATGACAAAAATTATATTCATATTTTTCTGCTGTTGAGTAATGGTAGTTGAAGACTTTCATATGTGTGCTTGCATCAGAGAGTGTTTAATCTCTGGCTTGAGTTTCACTGAAATTGGCCTTGTCCAGTAATGAGAGCCAGGCCCATGCCTGGCTTTCAAGTTCATGAAGTAACAATTTATTTTAACACTGAACCCCCTGTACTGTACGTTGATATATATGTACAGTGTCCTAATGTATAACGTCACTTATAGTATGTGTATGTGAGTCTTAAAAGTAATTTGTTTTAGACTCTAGAGATTGAATCCAGTGGCAGTGTGTTCATACTGAAGGATGTGAGTGAACAAAATTGCTAAATCTTGGATGTCTTTATTTGAATAATGTAATCAGTGTAAAAGACTAATCAGCTTTGATTAAGTGAACTGTGTCTTTCCTATGTCATTTAATACAACAAAAAGGTGTTTTTGTCTCTGTAGGAATTTACTGGACTGAGCCCAAATGAAAAACCCTGTCCAAGTACACTGTCTGCTCTGAGACCTTGGATCAGAGCGACTGCATAATTACCTTCTTCCGAAAGGATTTGATTTAAAAAAGCCCAAAAGCAGAGGTTATAATCAGATGAACACACAATACTGATTGATCTCAGAGGAGCAATGGAAAGATAAAGGGCATGTAATAGGCTTTTAGCTGCAGGTTTAGGACTGGGCTTAACGTTATTATCAAGAGTTTGTCAACTTGTCTTTTAAATGATGAAAAAGTGTTTTACCTGTTTCAGTGTAGTGTGTGGTTGTGATGGTCCTCTCTGTAAAGTGGTACAGGAAAAATAGCATGTATTTCTATATTAAATATCTGATATCTGATAACCGTAGCAGTAAACATTAGCATTCAGTTAACTTACTGATAAAGGTGAGAGGGATCTCCGTGTATGAATATCCAGATTCAAACTAGAGAAATAAAATTGAAATGCCTTATTAAAAATGAATTAGATACATAACAAAACCGTTATCTGAGCACACATTTTTGCAGTACCTTTAGCTGGAGGTACTTAAAAAGTTTCTTCAGAAGAATCAGGAGGTCCTCACGGCCCACAGGAAGGTCTGCCAATAATACACTTTTTTATACTTTGAGTCATGACAAAGACAAAATATAATAATTTCCATATGAGAACTACCATGTGAAGTCCAAGCTGCACTTACCCGCGGGATAGAGAACATTTTTCACCACGTGCACCACACCGTTTGTGGCCATCAGATCACCGTCAGGGACGTCCACAGAGTTCACGTGGATTGAGCTATTTACCTACACAAAAACATAGAAGAAGACAGGAGACATTTGCAACTGAAGATTTCATCTATCAGGGTTGTAATGTGCAAACCCCTCAGCTAATTACCAACACCGTTGAGTAAGAACAAGCAAAGAAGTGAGACATCCGGGGGAGTCTAGTGGGTCCCAGTAAAAGAGGTTGACCAATATCGAGCAATTTTTGCACTTATTAGAAAATTATTCTGATTTTTGGTCAGGCACATGTCCAGGCAACCATGTGACTGAAGGACCCCAGCTTCCCCAACCATCTTTTAGCAGTTTGGGCTCTCACACTGCAGTTTATAGGAAACATCCAAAATCGCTTTATCTCAGCCTGAAAAGCTCAAAACGCAGTAAAAAGATTTAGCTCATTTCTCTGGCAGAACCTTGTAAGAACAAAAGCTCAAAATGCATTTTGTCTCTCCCCTCATGCTTGGTTTTCAAAATAAAAAAAAAATCACCTTCAACTCTATTAAATGTCCTAGGTCTAACACACTAAAAATTGGCTATGTTATGGTAATTTCTTTCATAAAAATAAGAAAATCATCCCTACATATCATACCCCCCCCCCAAAAATAAATAAATAAATAAATAAAATAAAAATAAATAAATAAAATAAAACAAAATAAAAAATCTGTATCAGAATCGGCCATAGAAAAATCCATATCAGTTCACCTCCAGAGTGAAGCCAAGTTAATAACTATATACAGTCTATAGACTATATAGTGTATACTATATAGTATGCAACACAACAACATCATACTTATTCATATTCTTTCCTTTTGTCTTTTTCCTTCTGGGGTCGTCACAGCAAATCATCTGCATATTAATTCGGCAGATATTTTATGCCAGATGCCCACCCTCTCAATTTATCAGGACTGGCTGGATTTGCCACTGATCTACTCAAACAACATTATACTTGTGTACGGGAGTATCTAAGGTCTTCAGATAATTTTCTTACACATCCCAGAATGCAACTGTTCAGAGGTGTGTATCTTTTCCCAGTTGTAATGTTTCTCTGTTTCTGTGTTCTATGTACTGCTTTATTTTCTGTCATGAATGATTGTACGTACAGACAGAACTTGGAGGTTGCGCCCCTGCAGACTTTTGAGCAGATTGGTAACACCTCCTTCAAGTCCTCCATTGATGAAGATTCCATTACTGAAGTGGTACAACAAAATGGTCCTCAGCACAGTGCCATCACCTGTTAAAGGGCAACACAAACACAGAGTAAGGACACACAAGGCTTTCTAATAAAGTTTCTTTTATTAATGAGCTTACTAACTTCTCAACAGGGCCATGTCCTCTTTAGAAAGGTCCTTAAATGCATCGTCTGTCGGTGCAAAAATGGTGTAGGAGCCCTCCTGCCGCAGTAGGTCGGTCAGACCTGCAACCTCCATCAGGTTCAAGAATATCCTGATCAAATTTAACATAATGTGTGGGTTAGGTAGATACAGATTTTTCTTTTGAGTAATAATATACTGGCATACATCAACAAAGGTATTTGAATTAAAAAAGCAATACAGATTATCTTAATTTCAAACATTTATTTTGTAATGAATATGATGATCATTTTAGAGACACAAAATTTGTATCTGTAAATGATAATCACAATTAAAATAAATTTATGCTTAAAATATTTGACTCTGTGTGTAATAAATTTATATAATGCATGAGTTTTGTTAGACTACTGAAAAAAAAAGTTTACAATGTATAACTCTATATTATTGAAGGCTCCAGCTAAAACTGAATGTAAAAAACTGCCATTGCCATAGACTGAGCTAAATGTTTTGGCTGAGACAAGTGCAATGAATTTAATTACTTTTGGTAATTATGCTATGAGTATGTGATAAACAATGATGCATGAGGTGCTGTGTGAGTCTTTTGGTTTCTGCGGTGCTAATAAATCACAAAGCTGCTACTACTGTCACTGCTCTCCTCTGGTGGGAATATTTCAGTAAATGAGTCTGGAAACATGGTTAGTTTGTACTGAGACATTTGCAAACTCAGTACACTTCATCATACTATACTGTGGTTTCCTGTAAAGGGATTACACCAGTGGTTCTCAAACTGTGGTACCGGGTAGTTTATATACAGTTTTTGATGTTACAAATGTACAGTAAATAACTTTAATTCTCTTAGGTTTAGACTTAGACCTATGGAAAATGGTATGAGACTATAAATATTTCCCAATGGCTTGTATTGTAGCTAATAAGATGTTGATATTTACTTGAATCGTCCATCAGCAACCAAAACCTCGTAGATGGTTTTCTCTGGTACACTTATGATGGATCTGAGAAGATGCAGGGCTCCATTACTCCCCTCCTTACTGCCACGTACCATGCATGCGTTTTCTAAGCAGATGGCCTAAGAACAGAAAAACAAAGGCCCAAGCACTGAGTTAGTTGTATAATGGTACAAGTCTGGTAACTATTTATTTGAAAGGATAGGGTAGGGTCTGTCACTCTGTCTGTCTTTTTTGATTGCAATCAATCGAATAAACAATTTGAGTAGCTATAGGGAACAGAGACAGCTGATTCTCATCTACAAAGAGTTGCTCTGCCATGTGTTGAACTAATTATCTGTTTTTATTGCATTTGTTTACAGTTTGAAAGCAGCTAAACTCTGTTAACAGTTGGGGCCGAGTCATGGGTTTAATTTTACAGAAACTTTCTATTGTCTTCCCATCACTATTTATCTTGTATTAAATTTTCTTTCTGTAACCATTTAACTGGACATGAAAATTCACATGCAAGCACACATGTGATACTCACAGTGCGGTAGAGGAAGACACGGATGCGCTTTCCTGTCAGTGTCTCCAGTGTCTGTCCATTATAAAGTTCACTCAGTGTAACTTTTAGCTTTAAGATGTGGTTCTCCAGAATCAGTCTGAGTTGTTCCTGGTCTATCGTCGTCACCTCCTCTGACAAACAGAAAATATGCAAATTTAAATGAGCAAGTAAAAATACACATTTCTGTTACTTAAAAAACTATGGGTGGTTTAACAAATCCCTATAGTTAAAATACATTAACAGCACAGTTTTTTGCTTTGTTTTACATTTCTGGAAATATTTGAAGTTGCAAGCTCTTGCTTTTTGCTTGCATGAACACTTGCTTTTTGCATTTCATCCTGTCATAATAAGTGCATTGCCCCCTGTGGGAATAATAAAGTTTTATTTTATCTTAACTCTTATCATAAATTCTACTCTAGAAATTCTCAGATCATCATCTCAACACATGCACAATAGTCTAATCCTCAAAGTGGTACTCCAGGATCCTGGCTCAAGATCTAGGGAAAGGTCCCCGAGGCGCTGCACTGCTCCTGCCCCAGTGGCATTGAAGAATGAATCAAATGCAGAGAACAAATTTCCCTACGAAGAAAATAAAGTATACCTTACCTTACCTTATTATTTCTTGTAAACTTAGCACTTTTTTAGTCTGCTGAAATGGTCTGGTCTACCTGGTCTTCAACTAGAGCAACTACTTTTTATGACCCTATTTTTATGATACTTGTTTACACTGTGTAACACAAAGCCATGCTGCAGGTAAAGCAATAACGTGACATTTTTGACATTAAGAAAAGTTCAGTTCTTTGGTATATTATTTAAAAAAGATATACCGTAGTTGTGGAGTGTGTTACAAACCAACAAAGTTTACACATTTAGCAGCATTACTGTGAGGGATAAGACTTACCTGTAAAAGCAGAGTTCAGAGGGGCCAAGAGTGTGTATTGTGCCTTCGGACCCAAAGCAGCAGCAAGGCCCAGTTCATTAACATAGTCGATAAATGTGCTCTGAGAGTCCCCCGTCAGCTCTATAACCGTTTTGGCTGTCAAACATACAACACATTTAAATACTGTCTTTGCAAAAACAATGAAAAATCAGTTAGTTAAAAGGAAACCTAAGTGAGTAATTACCTGCGTTTGGGATGAGCACCTGATCAATGAGGTGGATGACGCCATTGGTTGTGACTATGTCTTTCTTCAGCACCATCTTGATGCCATTTACGGTCAGACTGTCACCATCACAGCCGATCTCAATGTTGCTCCCCTCAGCAGTCTCGTGCACTGTTCCTACCATGATCGCCTCCGAGCACTGCACGCTCTTCAAAAGGTGGTAGTTCACAAGGGCTGGAAGAGATAAGAGCAATAATGTTTTTTATAAATTTATTCAACGCACTGCTTCCACTCTGGTTGATAAGCCTAATTTTGACAACCATATAAACAGAAAAGGTAGTGTTTGCAAATTTAATGTGTATAATGGAATAAATTGTTGTTTATGCAATTATGTAGCCATGCTGTCCATACTGTCCATCAGAGAGCTGAGTTACATAGTGAGAGAGGACGATAACAAGAAACGCTCAGGGTTTGGAGGATGGACAGTTCAATCAGTTAAGAGTTCATCTACCACTAAAATGATTTAAGGTCCAAACTACATCATACAAAAATAAGGTTATTTTCCAAGAGATCAAATCACACATTTTGCCTCATGTGGCCAAGTGGGACTATTTCAAACACATAAATGTATATTGGTTCAAGTCTTTGAAAACCCTTTAGTCACTTTTGTCAGCAGATATGGGATTACAACTATGATGGAGCCCAACTGTTAACCAAAAAGCAAATCTGGCATTGGCTAACATTTGCCTTACAGCTTTAATTACACATAAAAGAACATGAATTTCAAATGCAATCAGAGGCACAGCAGACCAAGGCTTTGACCCAAACATGTTCTTGGACAAACAAAGCGCACCATCTTTACTTTGGATTATGTTCTAACAGACTGTGGTCGGGCGCCACAGCCCACGTCTGAGAATTTATCAAAGCATTTATTGTTTTCCCATAGGAAGCTGCTCACTATGGACAAAGTAAACTTTATGTTAAATAACTTGTTGCCGGCCAAGGACTCTGAGTAAACTAAATTAAAAAGATAATAGGCAAAGACACTGTTTTTGTTATCTGTGTGGATACTGGACGAGCATTTGAGATGTAATCTTAAATCAAACAAACTGTAGAGTGTAGATAAACAAGAAACTTGGCTAGACACTTTTTAGACAGGCCATTTTCTGTAACTGTAAAAATAAATTAAAATAATACGGCACATAATACGGCACAGTAACTGAGTCCATTAATTCATTCACTCCACAATAAGACATTAGTGATAAGCTACCTCTGCAGCCATGGCTGCCCTGGGGCAGACTGACGGAGACATGGCAGCTATACACAACAGCAGTTTGGGATGGAGGGAGTCAAACCACCAACCTTTTGGTTAGAGACTACCTCAGTACTTAACTAAAGCAAATTGCTTTGCAGTCTACAATAATAGCAAATTATGTAAGACAATGATGAAACAAATGAAAAGATTTAAATGTGTAAAATGTGGATTCATCATCCCAGCTCTGCTCTTTGTGTCGTGATCCTCACCTTCAATTATGGCCTTGTCTTCCAAGATGCGTTCAAGGTAGCCCGAGGGAAGTTTGTCAAAGGCTTCATTAGTGGGAGCAAACAGAGTGAAATGACCAGGTTGTTCCAGCTTGTTCATTACCCCAGACGCCAACGCTGCAGCCTTAGAAAGAAATACAAATGTGCTTTGTAGACGTTTAATCAATGTCTTCGATACTGTTGAGCTTATTAAACTACTAGAATGTAAATATATGTGCACAGCAGCTGTATAGACCCATACTGTATGTGAGTAGGTAAAGTCTACATACATTGAAGGAGGAGAGCTCATCAGTCACATCCAGGACGTCCTTGATGGTGCTGCTCACTGCACTGATGACCCGGTCAATCACATGCACCACACCGTTAGTGGACACCTGGTTTCCATGGATGATCCTGGCGCAATTCACCGTCACAACCTTCACATAAATTTAACATTATTCAGTAAGGCCTAAAAATCATATGTGTTTTTTTTTTTTTGTTCTAGGGCTATTATACAATGCAAAAATGATATTTGGATACCCTTTTTGACACAGCAAGTTCAGTTTAATTTAAGCCGAAATAAGTCTCTGTATTTACTACATCAGGACAAAACCAGGGCTCAAGTCTAAACCAGACCTAAAACAAGGCAAAAACAGGACTAAATGAGGCTAAGGTAGACTTTATTGCCTGGTGAACTGATGAATAAAGACTAAATCAGGCCTTTTTTACACACTGATGGCCCTGATAGGACTAGGATTTCCATTATTGAGGAAGATTATTGCAGTATATCTAGTGTCTGGCAATACAAACATTGCATTTACTGACATGGCAACACAACAACACATTTGCAAAATATTGTGCAGCCACCGTATGTTGTTCTCAGTTTGTGTCCTTACCCCGTTTGGATAGTGGTTGATGAGGAGCCCCAGGTCGTTGTACATGGATTTGACTGTGAGCCCGTCCCTCAGGTCTTTGGTCACAAGGCGGCGGTTGGCCATGTGGTAGTGGAGCGCGTTGTACAATTCAATGTTCACATTGCCCTCCAAAGCAGAGCGTTTAGCCTGGAGGAGAAACCACAGCATTTTATATGAATGCTGTTTGTGCCAGTATTAGATTTTTATGCTAATTGTTCAAAATACACTGGCTGCAGTTCATATTAGAAGAAGGCTTACTTTCTAAGACCAGCTAAAGTAACTTCTTACTTTCACTTGAATACACAACAATTGAACATTTATCTTTTTACTCTTGGCAAAATTGAGTACTTTTACTTCTACTGGACTTTGTAGTAACAGATTTTGTGTACTTCTTCCACCTCTACCTCTTTCTGATGGTTATCACTGCAAACAAGTAACCTTTTTTGACAACTATGATGTTTTTAGCTGCAAATATTCCATCCAAAAAGTTAAAAAATATGTAGTTATTGGCAAAGTTTGGTAATACACAACAGGTAATGCATGTGGTCCACTTACATAATCTAACTCCTCCCAGGCGTCGTTGCTCGGTGCAAAGAACGTAAATGAGCCCTTGCCTTCAATTTCTTCCCGGACTTTGGAGATATCTGCGTACCGCTGTGTGGTTGTAGCCTTCACCAGACCCAGCGTGCCATAGACATGATCAATTGGAGCCACTACAGGAAAAGATAAAAATAAATATACTGTGTTTTTGTGAAACCTAAAGGATATGGCAGTGAAAGAAGAGGCATAGTGTGCATTTCCCACCTGCAGGACAACCTTTCATGCCATCCAGCTCCATGTAGCCAGGACAGCACTCATACAAAACCGTCCTGTGAAGTAATAACAGAGCAATGAGTGCACTGTATAGTGTAAATATAGTTCAGGTTAAGAAAATAAAGAGACTAATTAGAAATTATGGCCAAATGTTTAGTGAGGGGAAAGTGATGAGAGATTGGATGAAGTATCGTCAAACAAGATGTTGCTTTCTCCATAACAAACCATAATTGGGCAAATCAAGAGAAGAAAAACTCAGCTGTAATGGCTCCACAAATGTATGAGAATAAGTACATGAAAATACTATAAAAATGTAACTGCCACATCCAGCTAAACAGTAACAGAGAGTGAACAAGATTAGGCCAAAAGGTTTACTTTTAACAAGCAGCTTGTGTTTTTATAGTCAACAAATCTGAGACCTCAAGTGTGGATAAGAAGTGAACAGAGGAGTTTTAATAATATTTACATTTAGAGGAGATTTGATAAGAAAATAAATTGCTAAAAGTTTAAAATGAGCTTTCTTTGCTGTTATTGGTGCAAAGCCCTGGTTAAAATATGCAATACTGCCAATTTCACAACACTATTAAAAGCAATATTAATAATAATACATATAATAAATAAAAACATATAAAACAAGCAAGGATAACCCTACATGCGCAGTTTGGAGAAGTAGACAGGAGCAATTATACAAGTTTTGTGTTATCTTTGTCTGCTAATTAGTGAAAGACTTAAACAAACTATGTACTATTAGCATCGGTGTGTAATACATAGAAAGTGTTAATCCACAGTTGTCTTGTCTTGTTAATATTCATGAGTATACTCCAAATCATGGGACATTTCTCAGCAACATATGTGGTGAGTTAAATGCGCTCAGTGTCTTAAATAGTATGTGTTTAAAAGGTCCGCTGGTCACGTTTACCGGTCTACTACAAATAAGCGACCACAAAGTATGTAAAAGAACATGTACAGGATACCACTCTGTTTCTTTAGGGTTTGAAGGCTAATCAAGTATGAGCCAGCAGATTTTAACAAAAAAGAGCCTTTTTTATAAATATTCAAGTGGGAGGCATATCCCAGTACAGTGAAAACATTTGTCAGACAAGTCAAACACTCATACAGGAAGTTCATATGGGGATTGCAGTTGACCTGTGACAAATCAGGCTTTACTTTATGGCTTTGTTATAAATGAAGTGCCTGAAGACACAAGTCATTTCATTTCATAAAGACTAGAGTCTAATAGAGCAGTAAATTATTCTTTAAAGTCGCTCCTCAATGTTTGGAACCACAGACAGTGATCAAAGCTGACTTTTGGGACTTGTCCCAATATGAGCGCACATATTCCAGGATACAAATAATCCACCAGAGGACTGGGATCTGGAATAAGTTTAATTGGGGTTTTACTAAAATTACTTGGCAGGTTCCAGTCAGAGCTAGTCCTCATTAGACTTTCAATGAGTCTTAAGGCTTTGTGTTTTCTCATGGAAAAAGCATTTATATATGAACTCTGTCCCTTATTTACACCATTTCAGGCCAAAGCAAACAACACTCCCCGAACAGTAATAATGTATGATGGATCACTCCCTTCAGCTGTACACCAACTATCAGTCTTTCTTCAACTCCCTGAAATAAATCAAAAGTTTAGTCTCTAATCCTCTTACACTGTTTAGAAAAACTCAACTATTGATACAAGATGTCTAGATGTTACTAAAAGAAGTCCTAGAAACTGTCAAAAGGTATTTTTTTTGTTTCTTTATTACATTCATCTTCTTTCGCTAATTCCCGTTATGAGTCGCAGGTGACTAGAGCCAAGCAACTACGGGCTTTAGGCGGGGTAAACCCTGGACAATGGCCAGTTTGTCACAGGGCTGACACAGCCATATACAAAGACAGACAAACATTCACTTTCACATTCATTAACCAGTAACAATTTTGAGTCACCAATTCACCAACACATGCATGGACAGTGCTGGAGCACCCTGAGTGAACCTGTGGTAAAACAGAGAGGCTCCAGACTCCACCCAGAGAACTAAAATGTTACATTGTGTTTAGGTTCAGTTTTAGACCATGGCACTGTACTAATTTAGAGAACATCACTGTCTCATTAAACAGTAATCCCTCACACTGAAGTATTACAAAGATGAATATGCTTAAGCAGCTGGCTGTCATTGAGGTATGAGGTCATTGCTCCCAGCTCTGACAGATGAATAGATGCACAACACGCAGCACTGCCAGACCCTGGCTCTGTCCCACTGGAGAAACCCCAACATGGCTTGCCAGATGTGCAGATGTACACACACATAGTGACACTAGGATTGGAAAACATAATTTTTTCCTGTTATGCAATAAAGCTGTTTTTACTATTATGGTTTTTACACATTTGCTTTTTACTGCAATTATTTAGTAGTCATTTCTCGCCTCTGCTTTACAGTAAACAGTGGTGCAAACATGTTTTAACCTCACCACCGGCTCTGTCACTTTCAGCTTGTAAACTAATTGCCTCCACCTGAATCTTTAGCAGCTCTCTCAAACACAGCTCACTGTACATTAAAACTGAAATCCTCATGACAATAATTACTTCAATATAAGGCAATTGGCTGCACAACTGTGGCCTAAGGGAACATCCAGTTCATAGTTCACAATATATTTACACGTTTTTACTGGAACTACACAGGGTCAGTGTACTGTTTGTGCTGGTTTCAAGTCTGGAAAAATGGAAAGGTGCACATAGCTAAAGCCTATGTCCAAATAAGGGAAATACCTAAAGGAAGACTAGAAGTACTACACCCTTAAAGCTTGCTCATTAACCAGCATTGAATGAAACCTGGCTCGCAGTGGTCCCTCTGCTAATCTCTCATCGACACCACGTCTGCTCAGGCTGCAGCTGGACGCCTGGCTCTGCTCCATTGACCTTCAACAATGTCTATAACAGATGTCAAGTGGGGAGAAAATCGCCTTTCCGCCTATTATTTTGCACACATATACAGTAAAATGATTTATTCTATTATTTTTGTTGTAATTATTGTTTGTTTTGGAGTCTTTTTCTGTTGACTAACTAATGTATTCCCATTTTCCCCTCCCTTCCCATTCACCAAGTCACAAGAAAGCAGTACAGTAGTCAAATCTAATGGACTATATCGAATTTTACTAACTTAAAAACCTCAAAAACTACTGTTAGTTACCACTGTGTCTTGTGACTGCTTTTTATTTCTCCAACACAACACCAGTTAGTACTATACCCTGCAAATATGGGACCGCCGTCCAAAATATGGGACATTTCTATGCACTATTTATTTGAATTAATGTTAAAGTAGTTTTTTTGTGTTTAAAATACCCACTAGTCACCTTTAGAGTGGTAGATAATTTAGTTTGTGTTCATCTCATTTTACTGTTTCTTTTTCTTTTGAATAGTTCAGTAAGTTGACTTTTCTAACTCTTTCTCGTCAGCAGTTATGCCTATAACATTTCACGAGGGCACATTGTGTTTTTATTGCACTCCAGTAGGCAGTGTGACTGAAGGGATCAGAGATGTCAGGCCTTTTATAAACTTCCAGATTCCTTTACATTACGCACACATCTTTCATCCACCTGCTTTTCTCACTCAACACCTTATAGTAGGTTTAAACAGCAGAGCCACAGGTGTTACTGAACTAACAGTGACTGACTATAAGCCACGTGGATCAATACTGAATCACATACCAAGTGCAAACAGCTCCATCTGAGCCCTACACTCCATTCACACAACAACAGCAGCAGCAGTCTGTCATCGCTCTGTCCCCACTGCACTTACACATATGTATTTACCTCTGTGCACACCTGACCTCGGCTTTACCGTTTACTGTGGTGCTTATATAAGACATTGTAATAAGGTCCTAACATTACATAAATTATCATATATACAGAGTTCATGCATGTTTTTACCAAGAATTTTCCATGACTTTTCCAAAACTTTTGACTAACTTTCCTTGAGCCGAATGACTGAAGTGACAAAAAAAATAGTATTTAAAATGTCCTGTGTGGTGCATTAGAAACTTTTTCTGCAATTTCATTTGTTAAAATTGGAAAGTAGTCAGTTGGAAAAAAACAAAACAAAAACGTCGGGGCTCTTCCCCTGTAAATATATTATTCTACTAATTTTACTGACTTATATCCTACACAACAGTGATTAAATGTTGCTTGGTATTGGTATTGGCTTATGCTTGGTAAGTTGGTTCAGAACGCATTTTTAAAAAGTAATTAAGATCTAAAGTAATCATCTAGGCAGGCTGGCACAGGTTTAACTTGTAGTGGTCGAATGTTACTCAGACTGTTTAAATTTCAAAATATAAAATTCCAAAACTTTTCCAGGACCTGGAAATTGCATTTTAGAATTCCATGACTTCTCCAGGTTTTCCATGACTGCACGAACCCTGAACATAGTCCTTTAGTGATAGCTACATTTCATTGGTTATATCCTTAACATTTCATGCTGGAGACTTTGCTTCATTCAACTTTCCTATAAGTACTATAAGTATACTGTTACCTCAAAATAATATAAGGCAAGTAGCGGTAACAGTACTCAACAACAACAACATTTATTTTTTGCAATACTACTACTACTACAAGTCCAACCTTCAAGCTTCAAGGCGAGGGTGACTTTGCTACCAAGTTTAAATAAAAAAATAAATAAAAAATTCTCACAAAAATACTCAGAAAGTACATTTTCTGGTACTTAAAGAAATTACTTAAGTTAAAGTATCAAGTTACTTTAGACACACACACACATATAACACACACACACATATATATAAATACACATATGTATTTGTATATATATATATATATATATATATATATATATATATATATATATATATACACTCTTGACGCACAACCAAGGGGAAAACGTTTACATCCATCCTAACTAAACACAACAGCCCAAACCTCCATAAGCTGCAGAATCGTGTCCAGACCTGCGCAGGGGGTGAGGGGGCTGCTTTGTATCCGGAGAGAGAGCGACCCATGAGAACCGTGTGAAGTGTGAAAAGATGTAAACGTATATAGCATTTAAACTGAGAGGTGGACGTCGACTGTGATTCATGGTTAGGATTTGTCGAAACTTACGCCTTCTTGCCACAGATGGAGCCTTTGTACCAGTTACGACAAGTGCTGAAGTACTTCTTCTTTGTTCCCATGGCCTGCTGCAGGGCGCACATATTGGGCCTGCAGCAGAGGAGACACAGAGAGGAGCAATGAGTGAGGAATGACTAGAAGCTTTGAAGATGAAATGTTATGACAACAAAGAGATGCTTGCTGAACATAGGGGAAGCTTGCAAGGAAACATATTGAGAGTTATTGATAGATTGGTTATGGCACAAATGAGTTTGAGCAGGACACACTACTAGCCTTAGCTAAGAGCAGAATATAACTTAACTGTCTAAGGTTGTTTTTGTAGAAATGTAACAGATCTCTTTCTTCTTGCAACTTTACAAAATTCAAAGTATGCTCTAACTAATTTGTGCCAAATTAATGTTGTAAAGACAAAAAATACAAAAAACAAAACAACAACAACAACAACAACAACAACAACAAAAAAAACTATTGATACAGCCTTTCAGATGTACTTCCATTACTTCAAATTCAAATGCCAACCTTTTTTTACAGGACACACAATTAATACCACAGGTGTTAATAAAATGTGTCTTGAGTCAATATTATTATCAATATAGCTGTCCTCTTCTTTATAATCTTTCTTTCAGCTTTTCCCTGCTGGGTTTACCACAGCAAATCATCTGCCTCTTACTATGCAATGATTTGCACATTAATGCAGGATAGGTTTTCCACCAGATGCCCTTCCTGCCACAACCCCCTCCATTTATGCGGGCTTGGAACCACCACAAAGAGTACACAGGCTTGTGACCCTGTGTTGTTCTTTTCCAAATAATATAAATAATAAAAATGTGACAAAAATATGAATTATGCTTTATTTAATTTAAAAGTGACAATTAATTAGGTACAAACACATCCAATATTATGTTTTTATCAGTGCTATAAACATTAAAGTAAAAAGTTGTAAAGATAACAAAATTAACAACTTTTTACACGTATGGATGAATGTATTATTATTTCTATTACTTCCATTCTCCATCATTAGCCCAATTTGTCCCTAGCTCTTACCCCTTAGTCCTGGCCCGGATGCGGCTGTGGGACACTATCTTGTCATAGGCTGAAGAGTCTACACCTCCCAAAAAGCAAAGAATCAGAAGCCCAGAGGCCACAAGCACCAGCTGCATCCTGCCCCGTCCACAGAGCCGCTCCCTCAGATACACAGTCCAGTAAAGGTTTGTACCAAATGGTGCCCTCCACTGAAATCACACATACACACACCAGGAGAAGTAGGAGAGGGAGGCTTTATACCAGCAGGCCCTTGCACCCACCCACTCTGTCAGCTCCATACGTCCCAGCATCACACACCCATCTCCTCCACTGGATCTCCTCCTTCACACTAAATTTCACGTGTTTCTCTCATGATTTTTCTTTGCACCGTCTCGTCCCAGAACGCCCAGGACTCCCTGTGAGTTGTGGTTTACATCACACTGAACTTACAAAGGTGGGACGTCTGCCACGACAAGCCAGACTTTCACACTGCTTTGAAATGTGTCCTAAGAGCTACAGTACAGTTTTATTCTATACTGGAAAATATCCTACAACTGACAAATATAGCAGTCCTGACAATAAATAAAACGATTGCACACAGAGATCTTTTTCTTTCAGCTTCTACTGTCAGGGGTCACCACAGCAAATGTGTAAGTGTAAGGCTAGCTCAAAACTTTTGTGGCGTTTTGTGTTTGGGAACTGGCCCAGATTTAGGAAGAAAGCTGTTTCATTTAAAATATTTCCATAAAGGCCTCACAAAGTTAAGTTGGCAGTGGTCTGTTATATTTGTCTCTACCACTAGGGGGAGTTATGAGCTTTGAGTATGTGTAGTTTGTGCAAAGTCCCTTTCAGCTGCTTCTGTTCTTTGAGGAATAGCCACAATGAATCATTTGCACAAGTAATTTGTCAAGTTTTTAGGGTAGGTTCCAGCAACCAGCCACACATCGTAATGGCAGTTAATGCTACTTTACTCTACATTTACTATAGCCACCAACCTATGAGATCTGCTTAAATTAGTTTAATAATAAGTATGTGCAAATGACAAGATAAATGTTACAGTTACAGTTGGTAGTTGAAACATGAATGGTTTTGTTTGCTGACCAAACCAAACATTACTCAGAGAGTCTGAGTAATGAATCAGAGTTGATGATAAGTGTAATCTTTACCTGGCAGAAGCATTGCTGTATTTTACCAGGCGTCTCTCAGGACAGACCTTTTCTTCTCTTTACTTCCACAAATCAGATTTATCACGGTGGTTTCCTCAGTCTTTCCTCCCCTTAAGTCCTGTTAGTACTTGGATCCTCTTGGGCTCCATCCTCCCAGCTGTCATGTTCATCGTTCATCATCTCCCGAATTTCCTCTTGACTTCAGCCAAATCTGATACTGCACATTCATTTAAAATCTGAATAAGACTCTGACTGAAAAAAAGCATGTGCAATCCTGAATACCAATTATTATTGACAGGTATTATTATCTACCCTAAAAGGATTAAAAATTAATAATTAAAATGCTCACAAAAATCAGAAGGTCTTAGATTTGAGCCAGGTTTAGGTACATATATACATATACATATACACATACACATATACATAGAAGTAGCAGTAGTAGTTAGGTGACCAGATTTCTAGACCCAAAAAACTGGGACACATTTTTTTCAGTGCATTTGAACTCACCAAGTAACAAAAAAGCTTCAGAAATCTATACATTTTTCTGTCATGTCATTAAAACACATGACGCTGGGGCTTAGGTTTTTAATTTTAACGACAATTAATTAATAGCAATAATGACATTGTAAATAATTTTAGTGACCAAAGTCTTTATTAATATTGTTTAATGATTTTAAGTTTCTTATGCTTCTCTATTGGCCAAAAAGGGGACAACTCAGTGTTTGTTGAAAACTGGGACATATGAGTGTTTTTACAAATATGTGTTGGGACATTGGACAAGAAGCCTAAAACTGGGACTGTCCTGGGTAAATAGGAACATCTGGTCACCCTAAGTAGAAAAGTTTACTGTGCAATTACAATTACTTTCAACAGTAATTTTAGCTTTAGTAAAAGGTTTTAAAGGTATATTTCTAGTAGGCCATGAACAAGTTTTATTTGTATCTGACTGTTCAGAAACCAAATATCAAGAAATCAACTCAATACTTACCACCATTGCAGAAGCTTACCCATGACACATGAGCTTGCCTGTTTATGAACATGCTTCCTGTAATAGCAGCTCCCCCTACTGGATACAAAATGCAATTACCACGTTCAGTATGTATGTAAACTAGACTGTACTCAAATCATACAGTAATCTGTATATAATACATCACTATTAACTACTACTATTAATTCTTATTTTCTGTTTTTTATCATGTCTGCATATTTTAATAATTGCAAACGCGTTATTTTGCCATTTTTTTCCCTGTGACAGCCCGGTGCAGTCTAGTTAAAAAGCTCTATCATCACCCCAGGAGAACTCTTTTGATCATGCACACAGTTCCAACATCTGCTGAATATTTCATCTACTTTCAGATGCCCAGTCACTTGTTTAACCGAGATAAAATGTAGACTGCTGAGGAGGCAAATGACAAAGAGCAACCCCCGAAATGACTTCAAAGAAAATAAAAAGGTTTCATCTTGAAAAGCTCAGAGAAAACATGAGTCAAGATGATGTTTTGTTTTTCTTTGCTTATTCAATATTTTATGTCTACTGCTGTTCGCTCTATTGATAAGAAGGAACATATTTTCTCTTCAACACAAATTGAGATATAACTCAGCTAAACAATGAAACTAAGCAAGTTTCTGTTTTTGCAAAAATGGAAAATAACATATACATACTTTTACTTATTACATACAAATACATTTCAAAATATTTAAAGTGTTTTTTCAATGACAAATAAAATAGTACAGTAACCTCACAACCAGAAAGTTTTTTTTTTTTGGATATGTATTGGTAGTAGATAGTAGTAATAGTAATACTAGTTTAGCAGCAGTACTATAAGCAGTGGTGGTCGCAGTAGTAGCTATGTAGATTTTACAGAGCAACAAACAGTGCATTTAAAAAGTAATTTGTACTTTGAACTTCGCATGAATACTTAAACTCAGAAAGACTGTTGAGTACAGTGACTACATTTACTTCAAACTAAGCAATATTATTTTAAAGTAACAGAACTTTTACCTGAGTACAGAGTTTGAGCAGCCTACTTTCATTTAACTGAAGTGTGTGTCTGACAATCCTGCAAATTTGAAGTATCTAAATATCTTCAGGCCCAAAGCCCCATCATGGGAAAAAGTGGACAATGAGTAAATTAATGCTTGCATCTGTAACCGTCATAGTGAGTGAATGTGAAAGTGAATGGTTGGTTCTGTACATACTTATTCAATATACCATTAGCTACAAATAATAAAAGCAATTCTGATGAAAATAACATTTTTATTTTGAGCTGAGTAGATAAAACATGAATAATATGTTCTAGGCAGGCCACTCTACCTTAAATATAATGCCATAAGTTGTCATAGTTCACCCTTAGACTTGTTCATAACAGTATCAATCACAATCCCAGGTTTTTGCATAGAAAAACAGTGACTGGTTGTGTATATCTTTGAGAACTGCATGCCGGCGCAAAGTGTGCAAAGTGCTAAGACAGAGTAAGGCAAAAAGTCATCTAAAACATCTATTGCTCAAAAGAAATATATAAGGATGGGAACCGTAACTGGACAAAGGAGGTAGAGAGGCCAATGTAGAATAAACACACACCAATCATGTGTAACATTATGACCTTCTGTCTAATATGCAAGCAACAAACTGCAATTTTACCATTGCAGACCAGGAAAACCCCACAGGCAATGCATTTTTTGTGTGCAAATCTTTATGCTTGCCCATTTTTCCTGCTTCTAACACATTAACTTTGAGGACAAAATGATCACTTCCTGTCAAATATATCCCACTGACTAACAGCAGATGCCATGATGAAGAGATAATCTGTGTTTTTCACTTCACCTGTCAGTGGTCGTAATGATACGCTTGATTGTTGTATGTGATAACAGAAATTTAGATTATCAACAGATTGTAATGACTGTATCTTGAATCTTTACCATACACACAGAGCTTCATTTGTCACTGCTGATTTAACAGCATCGAAACACACACACAGTAACTCTGACAAACCAAAGGCCTCCCTGAGTCTCTGATGATCAAAGGTGATCAGTACTTTAATTGTAAATAGACTCTTGCAGTTGCACAACAATAATGCCACATAAATTAATTATCTTCTACTCGCCACACACTGACTGACTCTTTTTATGTTGAAGTGTGTTTTCATTTTAAAACTGCAATGTAAAGTGTTCACTGTTTGGTGCCAACATATGAAAACAAATAAAGATAATGAATAATAATAGGGTGAGAAGTTGTGTTAAGGGTATAAGGGTATATTTCCCAATTATGGAAGATAATTGGGAAGGGAATACAGGCATTTGCAGTCTTTATCGTGGCTATACTCTCAGCGTCCCCTAAAATTAGAATATTACATAATGTTACATAATCCTTATAATAATCACAAATGAGATAAATAAAAGCTTGAAATATTTAAGTGTGTGTGCCTGTTTTACTTTTTTTTCACAGTTTTCTAATTTATTGATGTGTGCCTCATACTGTAGGGATTTGCACTTGGAAAACCAAAGCATTGTGGGTGCTACATGTAAACACAGCTTTAAAAAAAAATCTAATATTGTATCTCTGTCTCAACTTGGCCATTCAGAAATCATCCTCCATTACATTATAGTCGTTTGTATTGTCTCCTCTGTCTCATCATTTTCCCCACAGTTTTTTTCTTTAATACTCTCAGTTAAGTGTTTGTTCGCTCTCGTCTCTTCCTCTGGTCCGTGCTCCAGTAGTAGTCTGCTTACACTACTGTCCGCTGCTATCTTTGCATTAGTCTCCTCTATATCTAAGCATCCAGACTCTCCAACTTCCTCTGACAAAGAATATATTTTCCTAGAAGTCTCTCCAGAACTGGATGTACTGTCAATCCCGCTCCTGTGCCGCTTTTGAAACAAGCCAAAGTCGGTAATGTCTCTGGGGAAGTTTTTTCTCTGGCTTGCCTTATCGTAGGAGCTCTCGTCTGCGGTGAGCGGTAACAGTCCATTAGGCAGACCGTTGAAGGCTTCTGGAGGTCGAGGTGAAGCCGAGCAGCACTGCTTTAGGATGGAGCCCGCCATTTTGAAGCGGTTTATTTTGGTTTTGGTCTGGATGCTGGGAGGGCAGGGGGAGACTTTGAGCAAGGCGTTGGGGTAGGCCAGGCCGGAGTCCATCGAGCTGCAGCCAGCCTTGGCCACAGGTAGAGCGGGCTTGCTGGTCTTCATCATGCCCATTACCTCGTAACGGAAACTGGAGATGTCCTGCTTCAGCTCCTGAGAAAGACAAAGGATAAAAAAACGTTAGATAAAGTGAACTGTTTTATCCTCTTTGCTAGTGAGGTTATGTTTTCATTGGTTTTGGCTTGTTGTTTGGTTTGTTACTGTGTTAAAATATATATGGAGGAAATGCCAGTCATGGGGCAAGGAAGAAATTAGAAATTAGTATTTGGTGTGGATCCAGGGCCAAAGATACCAACTTCAGCCACAAGAGGTCAGCAAAGGAACAAAAAAATGTGTTTTAGTGGAATCATCACCATTGCGAGATAAAAGGGCTTTGGAGTTCACTGGATAGTGCATTTACCTTTGAACTAAATGAGTCATATCTTTACCATTGCGAGACAGGGCCAGTGCCTTGTTGAAGGTCTGTGCTAGTGCTTCAAGTTAAAAATTATTTGACCTTCTTTAAATCTAAACACAGTGCTATCTGTTGATTTACCATTAGTCAATACATTGTTCACTCATACATTTTCCACAGTTTTTCACATGGCGCATTACACTTGTAACATCTACTACTTGTAAAACTAAATTTTCTATGTACCTTTTACTTTTCTTTTCTGACTTAACTGGGCTAGAGTTGGATATGAATGCATTCAGATTGAACCAGAGTGTACTAAGTTTCTATATTTTTAACTGTAAGCCCAGTGCCAGCGCCAGTCTCCTTACATAATCTGATATCTGTTTGTTCTGTACAAACTGAGTGTACCTTGAAGTTTTCCTCCGTCAGGCCTTCTTCTGTCTTGGCATCTCTGATCATAGCAGCCACATAACGTTTCACCAAATTCCTTAGTACCTCCTACATCAGCAAGAGAAAAAATAGTGGCGTGATCACGACCCATACAAAATCTCCCTTAATGCTAACAAAGTCTTCAACTAAAACTCAGAGTCAATGAGTCAGAGCACATTTACAGCAGCAATCCTCTTACAATAAAAAAAAAAAAAACATTTCAAGCCGGATTTCTTCTAAAGCCACTTTGACAACCCCCCACTGTTCGAGACAAATAGATTTCTTTGCAGCATGAACGCAAAAAAATACCCCACTGAGTGTAATTTGAGGTCTCTTGTATGGTACAGTGCTAATGCTTTGTATCGAATGTCAGGGATTTAAAATACAGAGTGACAACCAGAGCGGACGTGCAATCAAGGCTTTTCTTTTACAAAGACAAAGCAAACAGAGTAGATCCAGCAGGCCAAGGATCAATGCAGAGACTTACCTGTGTTGTATGTGATTTTAACATGATCAAGTTTATAATGAAATGTGAAGAAATGTATCTAATCATGTGACCAGGATCTGACCCAGACTCAAGACGCCACAACAAGTGCAAGGGAACAATCTGTGCTGGAAATGTGGCCTTCATGGGAGAGCAGAAGTGATAATAGCCCCTCCCTTACAACTCGCACTGCTTTGCCTGAGAACTGGTTCAGATCCTGGACTATGCCCATATCTGGAGTGGGTGGTATGAAGTTGAGCCTGGTATATATTCAAGTGTAATAGGGACGGTCATTGTTGGACGCCCAGCGTAAGCCCTGAGTAAGATGTAGGCGGTAGGGACAGATCCAACCCAGAGCTCTGTTTAATTTGGCTTATGCGAATAAAAAGACAAAAAGCTAAAAAAAGCTGATTGGAGTCTTTATTGATTAGAAAAAGAACACGTCACCTGATACTGATGGTTTATCCTCACATTCTCTGCCGCTCGCCTCTGCAAATGAGAAGAGACAAGATAAATAAGATAAATACAAGTTGGCACTATCTTCTATTCCTTTTCCTTTCAGCTGTTCCCTTCAGGGGCCACCACAGTGAATCAATCATCTGCCTCCACATCTTCAGCTCTGTTACCTCAAGCTCTGCCTCCTGTCTTTTCCTCAGTGCAGTCTCTAAACCATACGACATTGCTGGTCTCACCTCTGTCTTATACACTTTTCCTTTTATCATTGCTGAAACCTTTGAATACAAGTGTCACATAGCAAAACAGCCAAGAATGTGTTGCAGTGATAAACCTACTCCAAGTGATCCAAGAGTTTCTGGCCGCCTGGAGCTTGTCCTCTTGCATATTTGTCTCTTAATCCAGCACATGAGATACCAGAATGATTTGGGGCTTGGGATGATGTTAAATGGCGCTGGCAGAGTGGCTCCTTCTTCAAAGTAACTCATCCACAGCTTTGTCCTGGCAAACTTCCACTCAATGTCTGCATGATCCTGAAATCGAGATTAGAGGTTTAGAAAACAGCACTGCCAACAACACAGATTTGCATAACAGTATTATCTATTCATGGCATTTGTTTCATGTTTAGATCTTTGATGTGGCTCACAGCGATGAGCTGGTATGAGTTGTTCATCATGGCGATCAGCATGTTGAGAAGCACCACCAGAGAAATGATATTGTATGTCCCAAACATTGTGGCACCAACAAACTCAGTGAAATGGTGGTCTGGATCCACATTTGTCACATAAAGGTTTATGAGACCAAATATAGACCAGAAGAGAGACTGCAGAGTCTCAAACAACCTGCAAAAGGAAAATACAACATACCCAAATGAGTTAGTATTACTTAAATCAGTGATTCTCAAACTCACTCCAAGAAACACCATCATTAATGGATTAAAATGAGCCTGAATCTTGATCAACCCAAAAAGACATTAACCTAGAAAAATTACTAAATAAGGACAAACAGGGGCTATACCAGGACTAAGATCCAGACTACAACAGGGCCTTAACCTGAACAAAAGAAGGACTAAACCAGGACTAAATTGTTCGAGGACTATGTAAATTTACAGACAGAGATGAAATGTGCTCTAAATAAAACTAAATCAGGACTTGAACCGCAAGATTTCTGAGTACCATCAGAAGAGAGACGCCTGTGTACCACCAGTAACACTGTACTACAGTTTGAGAACGACTGACTTAAATCATTTTATTTAAACTAAAATTATGCTAATGCATTATTCACACAGAACATCTCAAGTAAAAGTGAACTCACGTTGAAAAGGCATTGTTCTGCTGCACACAGCGAATCCCTTTACACTTCCCCTTCTCATCTTCGGCCCTGGTCTCGTAGTAAAAGTACAGCTGATTCAGCCCATTGGCAAAGGCCAGTAAAACCTGCAAAGTAGACCCCATTAAGTGTGCTAACCCATATCATTATTTAAACAATGGATCAAGTAATGTGATTTTGTTTAAATATATATGTGCACCATACCAGGCAATAGATGAAGAGGAACTTGAGGATGTCCAGCAGCATCCTCCCAAGAGAAATCTGCAGAGGCCCCAGGTGAGAGTTGGCTGTGAACAATGAGATGAGGCGCAGGGAACTGAAAATGTTTGCTATTGCAAAAACTGCCTCCGCTACCAGTGTTGGGTGCCACATCTCCCACTGGTTTCTAGGTTTGCTGCCACTGTACTGAAAGAAAAGGGGAAAATTTCAATACATGAATTAAACTATTACCCATTCTTATTGTTTTTGTAAGTAGTGGCTTACCTTAGTGTAGGCTACAATCTTGAGGGAGATTGTAGCTAAATAGAGTGAGTTCATGACAAAGTCCATCAGGTTCCACCAGTCATGGATGTAGTCCTGAAAACCACCGTCCCACATCTGCTTAATCTCAGCCCAGATAAACCCTGAGATACAGATCATTATTAGTACAAACCGTGGTGCATCAAGCAATAGCCACACATGAACATTAGTAGATTTATTGCAAGTTTAGTCAGTAAAGTTAAAATATTATAATGGTTCGAAGTCTGATTTCCAACCCCCCAAAACACCTGAAATGCAGCATAAATGTTGGCTTTCATTAAACATCACGTCTTGCATCATACATTTTTATCTCTGTTTAGCTTACATTTTCCAATATATATTTTTTTTCTCTGTGTAAGATGTATCTAGCACTAAAACAGAAACGTTCCCTAACTTCCCCTGCAGAAATTATACAGCAGCCAATCACAGCGTCCCTTATTGGAGTGTGCCAGCAGATTGAAATCCTTAATAATACAGCCTATATGATGTCTTAAAGTTTGCTGTTTTTCGCAGATGATTTCTAATACAACTGACTACACAAGTTTCCTCTAATCCAAGGAAAAAAAGAAAAGGAAATTCCTGTTAAACAAAGGCTGGTTTGCATGAATCTGAAGCTAAATTAGGTGCTAGAGGTTTAAGATAAGCTCCAGGTTTTAGTTTGTTGTCATATATTTGTATTTTGAGGTGGCAAATTGGTCCAGTTGTTCACTTTAAATAAAATAAAAGCAGAAAAGTAGCAACAGCCCTATTGTTTTGTAGTTGCTGAGTGGTGGTGTTGGTAGGTAACAGATTTTGATCTGAAAGCACTCAGGACGGCAGTAGTAAATTCGGTTGGTTCAGTACTGACCTAGGACCCAGGGCAGGATCATCCACTCCACAGTAGTCGGTGGAGGTCCCTGTCGGTCCTGGCGGTCTTGCTCTGTGGTGACGATGTGCTGCGAGGCGAGCAACAGCAGGAAGAGGAAGGTCAGATATGAGGATGTGTGGCAGATGAACTTGATGAAGGGTTTTCGGATGAAGAGGCCGTAGCGGCTCTTGGGGGCGATGAGGTAGCACATGGCGAACAGGGGGAAGAGCAGCCCGATGAAAACACAGGTGATGAACTTCCCTGCCCAGTGACGCCGCCTCCAGCCAGGAAACTCATCATACCACCGGGACGCCAGGAGCTGCTGGCAGTTTGGCTGAGCGACAAACTGCAAGAGAAACAGCAGGAGAGGAGGTAGGGGAAGAGCAATTAGTATCTTTTCAAGCAATAATGATGTACAAAGAAATTACGTGCCTTGACTAAGAAATAATCCCAATCTTTTCAGCCACTATTGTAAAAGGAAAAATAGTGCAAATGAACATATACTACATTTTTGGCATGAGTCTCCATTAAAAAAGTTCAGGCACCAAACCCCATTAAACCTACAGCGATGTCAAATTACTCCAAATGTATTTAGGCTTCTTTAGTGGAGGCCTGTGAAGACAAAAGCCCTGATGATGAAGTCTGGTAAAGTCATTCCTATGTAAAGACACTTGCATGAGCAGCAAAAATACTGTGAAATCCTACAGCGAGATTCTTATTAAAGTCATGGTGTTGACCGGCAACAACGGCTGCCAATTCACCAACTCTGCAGCCCCGTTACCATGGAAACCCCAGATCCCTATCTGCGTCAGTCTGGAGTCGACAGCTCAAATTTCCATATACTTTTACAACAGTATCCCCTGCAAACTTGAAAGACAAACTTAAATGAAGATTGAAAAGAAACTCAAAATAAAAACATAAATTAATTGAACTCTGAGACTGAGATGGACTGTAATAATATGGGTAGTTGTAGTAGTAGTAGTAGTAGTAGTAGTAATAGTAGTGCACTGATTGACAGAAGCAGCACACTAAATCATTTTGAACTGAATGTGTGTTCAATATATTTTTATATCCAATATCACAACAGCAGTTACAAAAAAAAAAAAAAAAAAGGGCGAAACGAGTTTACCACAGAGCATCTGCCCTTAGACCCTCCATCAGGGAGTACCACTAAAGGAGGGATCCACTCCCACGATGCACAGGCCGTGCAATGGCTGTGTCCAGGTCAGTTCTACGTAGTCCATTTGTTAATAGTTCAGAGAGGGACAGAGGGACACCTGCAGTGAACTGATTACAAATATAGCTAATACTGTAAACAGACAGAGGACAGACAGAGCCAGAGGACAGAAGCTCAGTGCATCAAGGCCTTGGACAGCTTAGCTCAAAGAGAGTTGGCTATGAACGATGAAGTCATGACACAAAAGGAAGCTTTAAAGTCTAACCTTTCTCTTTTAAACATTCTCCTTTCTCTCATAAATAATCAAATACATACAGTATAAAATCTCTAAATCATATTCAGATGAACTGTTGCACATCCTTTCAGCATTCACACATTAAACTGTGGCGGCTTAGAGTGAGATGCAGACACTAAATGAGCGGCACTGATGTCTTAATCAGCATGAAATAGTAAACACTGCCAGTGATTTTTAATGAAGTCAAGATTAGGCTAATTAGAAAATTAATTTGGGCTAATGACATTAAGTACTTCAAAAGACAACAGGTGGAAATACCTACTCAGAATCTATACTCAAGTAAAAGTACTGTTACTTCCAAATAAGTACTCAAGTATGAGTAAAAGTAAAAAAAAAGTGTTGAGTACCTAAGATTTTCTGAGGTTGCAACCTACATTTCTGACAAGGTGAGCATGATACTGTACTGCACTTTTCCTTGTAGTAAAATGTGCTTAGGTAAAAGTATAGGTATGCTTTAGAAAGTGTAATTTGAAATGAAACTTGGTCATTTCTTTGAAAAGTCTAGTTATATCACACCACTATACAAAGCAAATGTGGAGTTGTGTAGCTTTTCTTGTTTTAGGATGTGACTTATAAACCACATGGATCGCATCTGTTTATTTCTGCAAGTACTTCATTGCTGTGAAAAAAAAAAAAACACCTCTGCTTTGTCACAAGGGTTTACAAATGGCTGCAGCAGTGACAGACCAGAGCTGCCCGAGGTGGGTTGTTTACATAACCTCTCTCTCTGGTCCAGTTTGGAGACTGTCTGTACAATGTTTCTGCTTTACTTAACTCTGAACTGTCCATAGCTGTGAGGGAAGTGCTTATCTCTGAACGAGGTGCCCACAGCAGTTCCACTCTCGTCTGTGGATCCAAGCTCCCCCTGCGGCATTTCCAGCATAAAATCTCTGCTCTGAGCCTTTTCCTCCACACAAGCAACACAGTGCAACTAAGAATGAAGCTATACTAACAGAATATACAGCTCACATCGGTCCATACTCTCATAGGAATAACCAGGGTTTTTTGACGACTGGCCACTGTGGCAAGTATTCTTCAAACTTTACAAGGCACTTTAGATTTTCAATAGCCACTGACATTTTTAGTATAGTGGCACCAAAGGGTTAGGGTTAAAATGTAATTGTGCATCCCAATGCATATGTACAGTATTATAATAGTATATAACATAATAAGAATAATATAATAATAGTATTATAATAAATATTTGATCACAAAAAAACTTACTCTGTATTTTTTATATGTAAAACACAAATATTTACTTTGTAGAAAACAATAATTTATATGTTTATAAACCAACTATTTGCCAATATTCTCTTAATGTTCTGTTTATTGAGCAGCAGACAGAAGACAAGAGGAAGGCCAAAAATGACAGAAAAATGCCCAAAGCAAGGAAATGAAAAGACAAACTTAGACCACGGATGCTAACTGGTGCTATATTGGGATAATGGACCTTAGAACACAATACAGGGGAAGTTAAATTTGCTTTTTAATTTTTACACTTTGAAAGACCACTAAGTTAGTGGAAGGTGAAGTGAATAGATTTTGGCAGCAACTGGCAGTGAATTGCAGCTTTCATTACTAAACTTAACACTCCATTTTTCTGCACCTGTGGTAGCCCTGCAGGAACTGTCAAACCAAACAAAATCATTACAATTTAAACCCTTCACAATAGGTTATGGGTTAAAAAACATTTAGTAATGCTTATTTGGATATTTGTAAAAAAAAAAAAAAAAAAAAGACAAAGTCAAAGAAGTTAACTATGGCTCATTATATTATTATATTTATACAAGGTACAGATACGTGTATAGTATTATGCAGTATGACTGACTTATGCTTGTTTTATGATCTCAGCACTAACTCGCTGGCGCATGACGACGGGTTTTCTCATAAACAGTTGTGTACTGAGTGTTATTGCTACATAACACAAATAACACAAATATCAATGTCATTTCAGAGCCACTAACGAGAACATAAAAAGCATCTTTAAAATGCAATTGCAGTTTTGATGAGTATCACAAGGGGGCAATGTCAAACTACACAATCTTATACACATCATTTCTTACTGTGTGATTAGAGTTTTGATCTTAGTGCAATTATTCTGGGCACCCAGACTTCAGCTTATGCATCATTCACTGGTTAAAGCCTCTGGACGGATAATGGCCAATTGTGTGTGTTACTGATCAGGTTTATCAGATTTGGCTTCACGCTGCATCAAAGCACCATCTCTCTGTGAGCGCGGCTCTTTAGCTAAAATGCCTGTGGAGGTTTCTATTCAGACTGTCCTATATTGTTTCTCCACACCCAGTGAGCATAACAAGATACAAAACACTGCCAATTTTCTACAAACCCAATAAAAAAATGTGGACAACTAAATACAGCTGCAATACAGCTATAACTGTATTTGTGCAAACTGTGTTCTAAGACATTAACTTCTGGATGTGTTTCTGAGACCATGCACTGATTTCCAGACTCTGCTTTTCTAAAATGTTTCTTTTATACCCAGTCACAAGTTGTTGTTTTTTTATGAGTGAAACTTTTTTTTCACGCTTTTTGTTGTCTCACCTCAATTTTTTTGAGATGTGTTGCTGTCATCAAACTCAAATAAGATATTATTTTTCATAAAGTTGTAAAATAACTTCTAACATCTAACAACATCTAATATATTGTTTACAGTCTATTGTAAATCTTCTTCTTTCCTTAATAAATCATATCAATCGATTCTTTCCTTAGTAAATCATATTTTTTTGCTAAGTTTATCCCCATGTTGGTGTAGTGGTTTGTTTCCCTGCCTCTGCAAAGTTTGAATCTACCATGGGATGCCAGAATCTTCAGTATGTGGCTGATTGCGTTAGGAAGTGCATCTGGTGTAAAAATCTGCCAGATTATCCCATGCAAATGATTTGCTGTGGCAAGCCCTGTATGAAAAGGGATAAGCTGTATTGTGTTTTTATTCAAATATTGTCTCAACTTGAGAATTGGGTTTGTATGAATACTAAAGAGACGCACTCTTTCACAACTAAAGGTTAAGAGCAGTGCTACAGGTGAAGGTTAAAAACATGGTTGCTATCAGCACTGAGGACAATGCATCCACAGCCATAATAATTACCGGCACTTCAGTGTCTGACACTGGGTTGACCCTCGCCTCTCACCAACAGCCTGAACAATAATAGCCCTGTGCAAAAACTGACAACAAGCACTTTTTGAGCAACTAAATGTCCACTTAACCCTGAGAGACTCACAGGAGCTGGACTCTGTCTGGATTAAAGATCATCTGCCACATGCACAAAGCAATCACCGTAAATAGCATTGTACCAGCCTGCCTTGCAATTACACTGTTCACATGTCATACAGTCATTCTCTGGCTATAGGAAGGGACAGAAATCACAGTGGTTGGCTGTTATTGGTGCTCTTGCCTCCAAGCAAGGAGGTTGTGAGATCGATTCTAATGCCTGAATATGTCTCCATCTCAGCCCTATCTGGTTAGTGTCCAGGGTGTACCCTGTCTAAGGCCCCTAAATACGGACATAGGGCCAGATTTATCAAAGGTTTGCGTGCACGCTAACTGAATAATATGCGCTAAAATTGGAGCAAACCCAGACGCAGTTGAGATTTGCGTGTCTTACAGGAGCAGAGCGAACGCAATGCAGATTTTGCTCCTATGACTTAATGAATATGTAAACTGGGGCGTTCTTCCCAGAGTGCACAAAATGGAAGGCTGAGAAAATGCAGATTCAGTCATTTACCGCCCGCAATATTATTTATCAAGGCTAACCATGACTTTGCGTGCGAAAATAGCGTATAAATTTAGCACGTTGGAGAAGGACGTGCTAATCTGTTGCACAGATATGGCTGCTGTGATTCGTGTGAGACGAAGGAGAAGAAATTAAGAAATACGTAGGGTTAGAGTGTTTGCCACGCGTGCAGATCTATTTGCCATGACGGATGAAAAAATTATCCACCAGGACTTTCAGCTATTCTTAGTTAAATTTTTGCTTCCGTTTGTGTTCCACTTCCGCACCTTCCATGACGCTAAACAATACACGCAATGATTCCGTTTAAATAGTTCCGCCCATCTGTTTGGACCTGTCACCGGCCACGCAGTTTGTCTTAGTAATTCACGCGCAACACGCCCATTAATAGCGGCCGCATATTTTCTCACTGCACTCGCAGTTTAGCACCCGACTTAGTAAATATGGCCCATAGACTCCAGTCGCCTGTGGCCCCTGTTAGGGATATGCGCAAGATGAATGAATGAATGATTAATAAAAATTATGAATTGCAGCATATCTCTGTTTTTGGTGCATTGTCCACAGTAAAGAGCAATGCAGAAACTGAAACCAGATTACAACTAAAATGATTAAACAATTCAAAAGTGTTCTTTGCCCCTGTGCTTCTGCCATCCAAAATAAATTAAAGTTAAATGCCATAGGAAAGCTCACTGCACACTTTGTGGGCTAATGTTTAATAATTTGTTCTTCTCTTTATTATAGATGGGCAGTAAGCTAGAAAACAATAGATGTAGAAGCATAAATATGGTTGTTTAGCAGTAATAGATACAATTTTGACATATTTGAAATACTTATATATTCATATTTCAAAACAACTTAGTTTGCACATGGCTTCTCACAAAAGAAACAACAATATTGTTATGCAGTGACTTTGTTTTAACTAGTGCAATGATAGTGCACTTGAACAGATACAGGATGTGAACCTGCTGCTCCTAAAACTGCTCCTCAGAGCCTTTTTGTTAACTCCACTGCAGCAGGAGCAGGTAAAGCAGCTTGTTCTGAATAGCCACCAAGTCTCAGTATTAGTGACTGCCAGGGCCATTTGTCTTTTGAAAAGGGCATTTCGGGGATTTTTAGCCCCATCAGAGATGCGACCCTCCATCACTGTCTGAGTGTGATCGAAGGCTGTTGTGTAATGAATGAGAAGAAGGGCATCTCTGGATAATGAAGACAGCCCTCGGCCAGGCCTGAGGAGCAGCTGCGGGCAGAGGGCATGTGTGTTTACTGTCCCCACACAAAGGATTTACTGCTATCGATAAAAAGATATGGTAAAACAATGAGGCTGTCCATCATTAATAAGTACACTGCTCTCCCTCTGGTCCCGGTCACCCTTTTGTGACTGACATGCTCCTCTAAAACCTGTGCCACAAACTGCAACAATAAAAGAGATAAAGGAGGAAATACCAGAGCAATACACGGAGATTCTGCTTAAAGTGCATGTGCCCAGACGAGCAGCGCTCTGAGCACAAGACAGTCAGATGAAATACAAATCCCTACTGGGAGTAATGCACACACTTCCACATTGTTTCTGTCTCACCTTTATATTCAGAGGAACAATTGTGCAGCGTAATATCTATTTAACCCCCCTGCTTCTGCCTGAGGCACCTTCAGCTCTAACAAAGCCCAGCCATCATGCATCATGTATAATGTTATAATATTTTCTGTGTGGGGAAGTTATGCTTCAGGACACAAACAGAAACCAGCAAATACAGTAAGGAATAGCAAACACTGCTCATTTTCCTGTTCATTTTAACCAAAATAATGATTCTATCCTATAAAAGCACAAACCAGGATGTGGGGTTACCGCTCTCTGTATGCAACAAGTGCTGCAGAAATTAGCCTAAAATAATATAACTGTGAGCCTTTAATAAGTTGGTGACTTGCCGGTATGTTTAGGTGGATGCTCTAGCAACAAACTTGTTGTCAAACCAGTGTGATTTTCAATAGTCACAATATTAGCACATGGAAATTAATTGCACAGATAAACCTCACTGAGCTCAGTGTTAATCTACTATTTAATTACACCATACTCAGATTCATGGTACCAACACACAGTTATTCAGTAGATAAAAAAACCTGTTCATGACCAATAAGGCTGCCAAAGTGACCAGTGGCATGTGTTTTCTGTTAGTGTACCATAACTTTTCAAGTGAATGTGAGTCTACAGCCTTGTTCTGTGCTGACCTCTTTCTGGTGATACTTGATGGCCAGTTTGAGCCTCGCCAGGTCATTGATGCCCTCTTCATCAAGGAGGTTAGCATCGTCTCTGTAGTTCAGGATCATCTCCAGCTCTCTCGAGCTGCGGGTCTGGTCCAGCAGGTCTTTGGCAAACTGTTTACACTGGTGGGACAGCTCCTCGTACTCAGATTTGAACTCATTCTCCACCTAAAACACAGGCATTCATATATAATTCTGAGGCCAGCCTTGAATGATTTTACATATTCTTTGTATCAGTAATTGAAGTATTTTCAAGTTTAAATTAACCCACAGCTTACCAGCGCCCTAAAGGCCATATAATGGTGTCATTAAAGGTTATATCTTTGTCAGCCTTAAATGAAACACTGGTGGTTCCCAGCCTCACCTTACTGAGCTCCTGTAGCTCCCAGCTGAGTCTGAACGCTGTGAGGAAAGGATCCTCGCTGGAGAGCGCAATTAGTGAAGGACTGGAAAGTGCTTTGTAGATATTGAGGCGAGAGCGCGAGTGCCGCAGGCTGTCCACGTCTGAACTAGATACACACTCCACACAGTTACAGCGCACCTGCAACATCAAACAAAGCATGGCCCATTTTAAGAAGGACTTTCTCAACACTGATAGTGCTTCAGTTCAGCAGTGCACTGAATCAATTTAGTGAACAGTGGGCTTTTTAGATAAAAATAGTTAGAAGTAATGGCTTACATTTTCATGTAGGAAAAACATTTTATAGTTGTTTTACATCTTATAGTGAGATTTTAACATTTATTCCAATTTTTGAATGTAAGATAAAAAAAGATTAAACTGTGTTTGTAGCTGTTACTGTTTGACTACTGGCGTAAAATGAAGACTCCCTCACCTCATGGGGCTGAGGCATTGACACGCCTTTCTGCACCAGCAGCTTAATAATCTCGTAGTTGTTGGTGTGTGCCGCGAGGATGATGGGAGTGATGTCAGGGGTGAAGTCGGAGAACTGCTTGTCCAATAAGATTGGAGGAACCTGTAAAAGAAAACGGATGAATAAAAACTCTTAAAGAGATTAAATGAATGAATTTTTGGGCATGGTACATTTTCTACAATTACATGCCCTCATCTTAAGTGTCACTATCAAGCAGCGAGAGGCTTATAATACATGTCCAATTTAGTCTTCCCCATTTCCCAAGTTTAAGTGACAGACTCAGTGTTCAGAGGAAGTAATTGGTTTTGGTACACAGGCTTAGTTCACCTCAGAGTTCAACTCTTACAATGAAATGAATCACGATCAAGGAATCAGTCGTCCTGGCTTTCGGCAGCTGTGGCTGGAAACAGTTTAAACACTGACTTGAATTGACACCTTTAGAAATTCATCATGCAGAATAGCATCACACCTATCTATGCACAACATAACATGTGACAGGTTTCAGAGGGAATCATTATGCGTGGAAAGGAAACTCATTCCACCTCAGCCTCTTATCATCCACTCCAGCTTAAGCCCCTTTGCTGTTCCCATGTCAGTCAACTGCATACAGCACTACAGGCAGCAGAGGAATAACCCAAGCCTTTCGCTGCTTTTAATTGAAGGGATTTTATCTGATTTGGTGCAGAGGAACCAGAGCAAAACGATAATCAGCCAATAATCCAGGGACAAATACACAAAAGAAAAGGAATAGGTTACTTAGCTTCGAGGTGCAAACAAAGGGCAGTGGGGGAAAGGAGACTCTAGTGCTACAAAGTTTTTAACAGGATATATTGGTCGTGATTAAGGTTTTTCAGCTTTTGATTGATGTGAATGCTTGCGGTAATGGTCAAACAGAAACTTCATCTCACTGAGCAAACATGCAATAAGCTGGTATTGATCTGAAAGAGAAGTTTGGATTGGATGAAATCTGTGGGAAGAGAAATGCAGTGATGGCTTATATGTAACATATAAATGTTGGCTAAACACAGGATATACAGTAAGGCAAAAAAGTATTTAGTCAGCCACCAATTGTGCAAGTTCTCCCACTTAAAAAGATGAGAGAGGCCTGTAATTTTCATCATAGGTATACCTCAACTATGAGAGACAAAATGAGGAAAAAAAAATCCAGAAAATGACATTGAAAATGACAATGACTGATTTTTAAAGAATTTATTTGCAAATTATGGTGGAAAATAAGTATTTGGTCAATAACAAACAAGCAAGATTTCTGTCTCTCACAGAGCTGTTACTTCTTTTGTAAGAGGCTCCTCTGTCCTCCACTCGTTACCTGTATTAATGGCACCTGTTTGAACTGGTTATCTATATAAAAGACACCTGTCCACAACCTCAAACAGTCCCACTCCAAACTCCACTATGGCCAAGACCAAAGAGCTGTCAAAGGACACCAGAAACAAAATTGTAGACCTGCACCAGGCTGGGAAGACTGAATCTGCAATAGGTAAGCAGCTTGGTGTGAAGAAATCAACTGTGGGAGCAATTATTAGGAAATGGAAGACATACAAGACCACTGATAATCTCCCTCAATCTGGGGCTCCCCGCAAGATCTCACCCCGTGGGGTCAAAATGATCACAAGAACAGTGAGCAAAAATCCCAGAAGCACACGGGGGGACCTAGTGAATGACCTGCAGAGAGCTGGGACCAAAGTAACAAAGGCTACCATCAGTAACACACTACGCTGCCAGGGACTCAAATCCTGCAGTGCCAGACGTGTCCCCCTGCTAAAGCCAGTACATGTGCAGGCCCGTCTGAAGTTTGCTAGAGAGCATTTGGATGATCCAGAAGAGGATTGGGAGAATGTGGTCAGATGAAACCAAAATAGAACTTTTTGGTAAAAACTCTACTCGTCGTGTTTGGAGGAGAAAGAATGCTGAGTTGCATCCAAAGAACACCATACCTACTGTAAAGCATGGGGGTGGGAACATCATGCTTTGGGGCTGTTTTTCAGCAAAGGGACCAGGACGACTGATCCATGTAAAGGAAAGAATGAATGGGGTCATGTATCGTTAGATTTTGAGTGAAAACCTCCTTCCATCAGCAAGGACATTGACGATGAAATGTGGCCGGGTCTTTCAGCATGACAATGATCCCAAACACACTGCCCGGGTAACGAAGGAGTGGCTTTGTAAGAAGCATTTCAAGGTCCTGGAGTGGCCTAGCCAGTCTCCAGATCTCAACCCCATAGAAAATCTTTGGAGGGAGTTGAAAGTCCGTGTTGCCCAGCGACAGCCCCAAAACATCACTGCTCTAGAGGAGATCTGCATGGAGGAATGGGCCAAAATACCAAAACAGTTTATGAAAACCTTGTGAGGACTTACAAAAAACATTTGACCTTTTGCCAACAAAGGGTATATAACAAAGTACTGAGATGAACTTTTGTTATTGACCAAATACTTATTTTCCACCATAATTTGCAAATAAATTCTATAAAAATCAGACAATGTGATTTTCTGGATTTTTTTTTTTTCTCATTTTGTCTCTCATAGTCGAGGTATACCTATGATGAAAATTACAGGCCTCTCTCATCTTTTTAAGTGGGAGAACTTGCACAATTGGTGGCTGACTAAATACTTTTTTGCCCCACTGTATTTTGATATGTCCTAGGTATAGTCTGTTCTTGTTGGGTCAAATCAGGATATAGGAAAAATAAACTTTCAGGGCTTGACACTTCCTTTTTTGCTCACTGGCCACTGTGGCTAGTCTTTGTCAAAGCTTACCAGTCAATCAAGTGTTTTTACCAGCCACAATATAATTGGTTAAGTTTTTGTGTAAGAAATGTAAAATTTGAGTTTATGTATGACAGTGATTTATCACATATTAAAAAATAGGTTTACCTAGGCAGAATAAATTGTATTTCTGTGCATGTGGTGTCACATCTTTTAAAACATCTTTTGTCTAAACTAATATTTTTGTTTATTTAATAACAATGAATTATTCTATAATATGTGGTGCACACTTAAGCAGAGCAACAGAAATTTAGGCCTAACTTTAAGTTAAGATACATCAAACTCAACCAACCAAAGTAGAATATTTGTGTTATGAGTCAAAATGAAAAAATACAGGTGCATTTAGTTGTTAGGCAAGCTCTGTTTACTTTATTCAAGGAAGTTTCCATAGGCATGGATGAGCTTGTTGGTTGCTTAAACTGTAAAAAAAAATTATGTTATGTAGATATTATATTAGATTGTATATATTAGATTATGTACCATCAGGAGAAAGGGCCACAGATAATAACTCCAGCCACAAGGGGTCTGTAAAAGCACTAGTTAAATTAGTTTTAGTGGATTGTTTATTATTGTGAGATACAAGGGCTCTGTGACTTAATCGGCAGAGCATTTACCCCTGGACCAGAGGATTCCTGGTTTGAGGCCAGTTTTGGGCACTATATGCAAAATAAGGACAATGCCTGTGCGAAGGTCATCCTGGCATCTTTAATCTGTCCATACTGCCAAAAAATATCCAGAGCTTTTTTATTCATTTTGACTTTATTCTATCAGTAACAACATGAAGTGAATTGGCAATGACCTACATCTGCATTAGTAAAATAAAAGGATTAAAGGAGTGTGTGTCACAGCTTTGACTAAGTCTATTATGAGCTGTTACAGAAATAGCATCTCCGAAACAATGTCGCCATTCCTCTCTGAGAAACTAGATTGAGGTCTTGTTATATACTGCAGCAGTGAGACTTTTTCATTTCACATTAATATTTAACCCAGAGTCACTTCATCATTCGGACACTAATTATGTGAGTGGTTTACCCTCTGAGTACCAAGAAGTGGCATCCAGCCATTTCTAAGGCATATTTTTGCTAAAAAGGGATCATCTAATAGGCGAGATGTAGGAGGGACATCACACAACATAGATCAAACTGGCTTGGCCATTGCCCAAGCACTGAGCCCAAGCATCCAGCACGAGGACCACAGGCTTTACATGTGCGCTTTGATAAGAATGGAGAAAAGCCATAAAATGACACCAATCAGGCATAACATTATGACCACCGACAAGTGAAGTGAATAACACACTCTTCATCGTGGCACCTGTCAGAGGGTGGGAGATATTAGGTAGCAAGTAAACATTTTGTCCTCAAGATTGATGTGTTAGAAGCAGGAAAAATGGCCAAGAGTAAAAGTTCAAGCGAGGTTGACAAGTGACAAATTGTGATAGCAAGACGACTGGGCTAGAACATCTCCAAAATTATCCTGAGTTGTCCGATTCAACAAACAAGCTACTGAAGCTCAAATTGCTGAAATAGTAAATGCTGGTTTATTGCATTATGACAACCAATAACATGCATGTGGTCATAATGTTATGCCTGACTGGTGACTAGCCCATTCATCCATGTAATGTTTATTTGTTACAATGTTTGTCAGAATGGAGCACAATCATTAGCATATTAATTAAAAATGCAGCATTAGCATCTGGTGGATTTGAGACTTCACAGCGAGATTTGATTTTGTTTGCAAACAGCTTTTTTTAACGGATTTCCTACAGGACCCCACTTGTCTTCCTGAACAATGATAAAATGGGACACAAGACAGCTTTTGAATGACACAGCAGAAAATAAGCACAGATTTGCGAGCATTCACTGTGCGCATAATTATGTCTATGTGGTTGCCTGTGTTATATATAAACCTGAGAAACAGGGAATCCCTTACATAACTGCCCCTATGTGCTCCCGCTGTGTAGGCTGCAGCGTAACCCAAAAGCACTTTGGTTTTTGAAGCACTGTGAGCTCCAACAGATGTGTATCTATACTCAGCACATCCTCCACTGAGCTGGGCAAATCGTTGTTGTTCCAGTGTGGCCCCGAGCACAAAACAAATAGAACGCAGCAGTTGCAATATTATTACAAATACATCATTAAGCCAGGCCACAAAATAGGAAAATGAAACTGCGCAATAGTGTAAAATATAAAATATATCTCCTTCCTTATGATTATAAAGCAAAGATAATTCACTTTTGCTAGCCTCCCTTTTAACAAAATCAATGCCACTTTCTTCTGGAGATTCAGCTGTGCAAGAGTGATCTATTTCATCAATTTATTCATGTGATGGGCAGCAGTACTATCTTACGAGCACATTAGGTAAAGAGGAATGTGTGAGCTGATAGATGTTTCAGCCAAACAGTTTGGATTGACAAATATCTGGCCCGCATATCTGACTCTTCCCATCCGCAGCCAGGAAACTAGATGGATCAGCTCTCCATTGTACTATCAAACATTTTCCTCTAGCCCCATCTTGTATTCCCTAGTAAGCTGTCCCACTTGCATCCTTTTGCTATTTTTACCTTTTTAGGATGTAACACCATTTTAGCTGTGGCAGATATGACAAGACTATGACAGCAATATTTCTTACATGTAAGGTGACCACCTCAAAAAGGACTAAATGTGGGACAAGTTGTGTGATTTAGTGGGACAAAGTGGGACGGAATCCAGAAATGAAGCTTTTGAGAAACAAATCTAGCTTTACCAACTTACTAAGATTCAAGGTAAACTACTTTTGACAGACTGAACACTGCAGACTGGGAACACCCCACAAAAGCTGCAGTTTTGGGGATGCTCACCTGACCCTCCTGACTCATTTGAAACTCCTTCAAACCCTTACATTTGCCCATTTCTCCTGCTACTAACACATCAACTTTAAGGACAAAATGTTAACTTGCGTCCTGATATTATCCCACCCACTAACAGGTGCCATGATGAAGCGCTGATCTGTGCTATTCACTTCACCCGTCCCTGTCAGCGGGCATAATGTTATGCCTGATTGGTGTCATGTGCTCACGTAGAATTGGATTTCTACCCATAGAATTTACAGTGTTAAAAAATCTGTTCCCTATTATGTGCAGTAATGAGACGGAGGTGGCAGAAACATGTCACTGTTAAAGAAATTCTCTTCGAGTCCTGAGTAATCAGTGCAAAATGGGCACCAATCCAAAATTAATTACACAATTTATTTTTGATAACTATTATTAAGAGTCTAAATAGGCAGCTCTCATCGACTCGAGGAATTTTTTTTTATTAATGAATCCACAAACTCACAAGTTTTACCCCAAAATCCCAAAGACACTCAACATGCCATTTTTTCTATTTTTGACTGAGCTCATTATATCCGTGTTTGTGGAAGATCTATCCTTCTCTGAAAGAAATAGGAAAGCTAATTCAGTCAGCTTTTGTTACCGCCAATAATACAGGGCTATTATTTTGGGTGGTACAAGAGGCTCTAGGCAACAACATGAAGCTTACAAACTCTGCAATAACTACCAGTAATTTACAGACTGACACAGCATTCGATCATTGACTCATATCATCCTGGGATTTGTCTTGTGGCCCACAGAAATATGGCTGCTGCTCCATTCGCCATACTTAGAGCAGTGATGGTGATGATATATAATTGGATGACATGGTATGGTGTTGTTTAAAATAGCCATGTGTGCCAGATATGAATAATAAATTAACAAACTACTATGCATTTCAAAGAATATGTATTGGAGAAAGTTAATGTATTTCAGTAGTTCAATTCATATTAAAACATATAATCATATAGATTCAGTACACACACAGGTACATGTTATTTATTTTAATTGTGATGATGTTAATATAAAAATAGTATATATTAATAAATTATGTATGTCTTCTTTCCTTTTGGTTTTTCACTACCAGGGGCACTACAGCAAATCATCTGCCTCGTAGTGTGCAGTAATTTGAATATTATTTTGTCAAAACTTAAACTCTGAATGCCGTCCCTGATGCAACCCTCTCCATTTATTTTTGTTTGTGATTTCCAGGGGCTAAATTATAAGGCTGTAGTTATGGAAGTATCACATTTTGATTTTTAAATGACTTTGAATTACTACCATTTCATTTTTTACACTGAAATAGCAAACAGATTTTTTTGTTTTTGAATTTCAGTCACTGAAATACCAGTATCTAATTTTTTTACTGTATTATGTCAGTGTTAAAAATTTCAGAATAAAAAATTTACCTTTATAAAATTCAATGCATATATTTTCGTGTCCTCAAATTTGATTGGCCAAATTCAGAGTCTAAATTAAATAAATACGTTGTCAGAAAATTAGCATGAAACGTCTGTGTGACGTCCATTTGTACTGGAAGCACTAGTTGCCATTTATGTGCACATGCACAAATGGAAATGTTTTTGGCAAGGTATTTTGGTTATTAATTCTCTTATTTATTTAAGCTGTACTTGATTACTTGCACTGCATTTGAAGTGAGACAATTAAAATATATAGCTTTAAAATGTTTCTTAATTTTTTTATAATTTAATATTTAACATCCTCACTGTAGTCACACCTTCAGCGCTCTCTGTTTACAGTCGCCCCCACAGGAGCTACTGAACTATGAAAGTGTCTGTGAGAAAGAGTGTGAGATAAGGAGAAAGCATTACTTTTGTTTAGTTTATTTACTATTTTGATTTTTGCAAAGCTTCATTAGTCTATCATGAAAGCGAACAGCACTGCAGTCAGGGACAGCTGCTTCTGCCCCATAGCTCCAAACATGCTCCACTCATACTGTACTTGTTTACGGCAGGGTATCCGCTTTTAGTGCACACAGCCGCCACAATTTTGAACAGAACAGTAGCAACTTCATTGTGTGAACTGCCCACCCCCAGGACCAGTAGATATTTGATCGTCTGAGAGTACAGGAGAGGTACGAGCGCTGGTACAGAGCCCCAGGGCGTGCTGCTGTTAGCATAACACAAGATGATGAGGAGTCTTCACAGTGGTTTAAGCTCTGAAATGGTCACTGTTGATGGTCACTCCACAAGTTGTGGAGAACACTCACACACATAGTAGTGCATGGTGTATGTGCATCACCAGCTGACTGTCTTTTGACATGTTCACAGAGGTGCTGAGGGGAGCACTCCGGACTTTAGAGCTGGCCTGATCCAGTCCGAGGATAGTGCTACAGTAAGCCTGCAGTACTGTGTCAGCTCTGGAGACCATTGCAGAGCTAGAGTTGCTGTGTTGTTGCATATACTCTCCTCGGAGCCGTGAGCAGGGAGCAGGGAGGTGGTGACCGGGTCCATGTCACTTTTCCCTGGAGAACATGTTTGGAGCTGTGGGGCAGAAGCAGCTGTCCCTGACTGCAGTGCTGTTTGCTTCCACGATAGACTCATAAAGTTATGCAAAAATCAAAATAGTAAACAAACTAACCAAAAGTAGTGCTTTCTCTTTATCTCACACTCCGTCTTTAACCTGCAGCCACTTTCATGTTGCTCCTGTGGTGGTGACTGTAAACAGAGGGAGCCAAAGGCATGACTACAGTGAGGATGTTTGATATTAAATTACAAAAAAATAGGTTATCATTTTAAAGATATGTAATTCTATTGTCTCACTTGTTAAAATCAAGTACAGCTTATTTAAATAAGTAAAAAACACAATTAATAACAAAAATACCTTTCCGAAAACATTTCTGTTTGCGCATGCGCACATGAATGGTAACCAGTGCTTCTGGTACATATAGGACAACTCAGACGGACGTTTCATTTTTTGATGGTATATTTTGGACTCATTTTTCACTCTGAAATTTTTAATACTGAAATAATACACAGAATATTAGATACTAAAATTTCAGTGACTGAAATTCAGAGACAAAATAATCCTATTCCAGTGTTAAAAAATGAAATGGTAGAAATTCAAAGGCATTTAAAATTTAAAATGTGATGAGACAAGTTTGCTTCCATATGTAGTCGTCCAAAGACATTGCTAGTCGACTGAAATTATGCCCAGCACAGCGATTAATTGACCGAAATCAACCAATGGAGACTGTATGTGGGGGACATACCAGAGTCTTACACAAACAAGTGACTTCGCATTATATAGCTGATAAAGCATTTAGAAAAGATGGCTGTAAAATATATTGTTATCTAAAATCATCTATGCTATTGTAAATAAAATGAAAAACAATGTATTAAACTGTAAGCATTTCACTTTTTATTGAACTACTGAAAGCATATTAATTTCCTTTCAATATTATTATGTATTGTGAAGCATGAATATGAATCATCATCATCAACCAGAGAGGTGAACATCAGACTCTTCAGCTCGTGTGTGGGCAGTGATATATACTGTACACTGTATACACTCCAGAATCCTAAAATAATCTTTCCCTTTACCCCCCTCGCTCCTGCCCTCCTCCCCTTCGTACCTGCATGCCACCACTGGGCTTCTTATGGTTTAGCAGCAGCTCCACAGCACCCACCACCTCTTTTCGGATGGCGTGCAGCAGGGCGTCCCCGACATAGACGTTAAAACTCAGCAGTAGTTCGATGATTTCCAGGTTCTCGTTCTCGATGGCAATCAGCAGCGCGGTGCGGCCGAGAGGGTCGATGCAGTTGATGTTGATCTTGAAGTAGATCTCGGCTTCCTGACAAAGTGAGATTGTGATGGAAAAAGTCAGGTTTTACATTACAAAGCTTCTCTGGGGTTATGTGACATTGACGTTTAAGATAATTGATTACCCAGCAAGATGGCACATATTGATTTGTGAAAATGTAATACACTGTTGTATTGTTGGGCCAACCCACTCATTGTGTTTTACCCTTGTCTGCTGTTCATTCAGCTGTTGATATAACAAGGTGCCTTCAGGGCTTTTCAAAGTAGAATTTAAAGGTCCTATTTTATGTTTTTTTTTTTAGGCTTTCTGAATTTGTTTTGGACACCTTTGCATTAGTATTTCATTTTACAACTTAAAATAATAGCTGACAGTGTATGGGCTTTAGAAATACACGTGAGCATTTCCTGGTTTCATGTGTCTGGAGCAGTGACACCGAGCGTTCTCAGTGTTGAGAAATGGATGGGCTCAACGAAAAGGATTACTCAAACAAGCATGAATAAAACAAAAAAAGAAAATACTTTAAGACTCATGACTGAATTGATTACCCCCCCCCCCCCAAAAAAAAAAACAAAAAAAAAAAAAAAAAAAAAAAAAAAAAAAAAAACAACAACATATTTTTCTTTATAAGTTTCCAAGTATTACTCATATTTTTAACAAGTACAAGCTTGTTGCAGTAACATGTAAAATGTAATACCTGGGGTATACCCTGTAGAAATGCTATTTGTGAAAACAAAAGACCTTTTTGTAGAAAACTATTCTGTATTGTGACAATCATTATCATTTTGTTTATAATCTGGGTTTATCTCCTATGTTGCAAGACAAAATCCAGACCCCAGGTGTTTTTGAAATTGAGCAAATCATCCTGGGTCCACACTTAAAGCCGTAAATCTCCCAATTTCTTCCACATCAGTCCAATTACCTTGTAGCTTCAGCTTTCATCTATTTTTCCATCAGACTTTGGATAGATTCATCTGAATGACCAAATCTATCTAATTGAAAAGACATACACACACCTCCAGAGCCTGCTTGACACTGGCGTAGTCCCCCTTCTCCACAGCCCCGAGGTAGGTCTTCTCCAGGGGCGAGAGCTCGGACTCTGCCCTCACGATCCTCAGCGGGATGCGGTCCCGGTATGACGAGCTGTCGGTCCGACGGTAGTACAGCTGTGACATGTCCCCGGGCTTCAGCTCTCCAGCGTCCTGTGAACACGGCTACAGCTGCTCCCGGGCCGGAGGGGGACACACTGCAGGAGACGTGGGCCAAAAGGACAACATTAGAGTCAGCATGCAAAGACGAGCAAGACGGATAGAAATAAAACCCAGTTAAATGAATTAATGACTTAAAGCACGGGGGTTCAATGTGGCAGAGTGGTTACTGAGGGTTCTCTCTGGCTTCCTGCCAGCTTCTGGCCACTGTCCAGGATGAAAATGCCCCAGGTCGATACTTAGTTGGAAAAGCACAACAAGAAACAAGAATAAGCACAAGATAAATGAATGTTGACTTTAAATATGTGTATTTTTGGGTTAGCTACTTATCCAACATTTCACTATCCTTATAGCCTACTGGCTCATTACACTACTGTATAAAAGAGAATAATTTTAAGTTTAGAAGTTACAATATGAGCACTACCTCAGGTTCTCTGTCACTGTGTCTCGTACACCCATGTTTTAAAACATTTGACTTTTCAACAGCATTTTAATAAAGGGGAAGTTAAAAGAGTAAGCAAGCAGGGTAATAACGCTAACTTTATATGTAATGTTATGTATTAGCAAACAGATTTTAAAAAGTAGTTTTCCTAAAAGTTCCTATGCATGCATGTAGAAATGATAAACTCCCTGAATCAACCAAAAATATATTTTATTCTATTTTTTTAACTAGCTACTGTCTTAAGCTGAGACCAACACCAAAGAAGGACAGCTTTCTGGATGGATCGCCTATATTTCTAAACCTTTTCCTGTCTCCCACAATAAAAGACTTTACTGACTAAGACTGACTTTTAAACCACAAGCCACTTTAACAACTTCTTTCAAAATAGGCTTTCAGACCAGGAAGCTGTGCACACCTCTCAAACTGCAGCAGGATGTTGTCTCAAATGCACTTAGATGGCACAGCAGTCACATTAAAAAACAAAACAAAATGTAACTCATTGCTTTTTCTTAGCATTATTTTATCCAAATTAAACCCTCTAGGTGCCACATTACTGCTGTAAAGTGCTCACAATGGTCCATTTTTCAAAAGAATAAAAGAAACAGTAAAAAATGATCCAGTCCATAGGTCTTTAATCTGTACTGTAGTCACTCTCCACACACTCAGCAGACTTTTCATGCATTGGTTCGATAAAGCCTTGTGGTGAAACAATTTCCTTGGAATCACAAAGGGAAAGGCCCCATGGGAAAACCATCATTCACAAATCACATGGTAGGAGTAAACAATCTCTATGTGGAGAATGAAATATGCTTTCAAAATACTCACTGATGCTTACAATAGTATTACAAAAATATAATCAGAGTGAAGTGTTACGAATGTGCCTATAGGCTGGAAATGATTATAAACTGGCACAGAGTCATGTGATCCTATATCTAAATACCAAATAGCTGTAAATGGGCCGTGTGCAGCCCTTTTCTTCATGGTGGTGACATTTCATATTATATTTTCATACCACACACACTACCAAGATGGTGGGCATCAGTGGAGAAAAGATTAAATACCTGGAATTACTGGGTAGCCAATATATGTACAATAAGTAGGACTGGTACATAAATACAGATGCATTTGTAGACTGTAATGACCAAAGACAGCTATTTTCGGAGAGAGTTGTGGACTTTTAATGTAAAGAACTGCAAGTGTTTTATTCTGCAGTAATAGCCATATATATTTTCTGTTGTCTGTTAGGGGGCAGTTTCAGAAAAAGAGATTGTAGGCAACTTGAAAAACAAAACAAAATACCCAACAGGATGGATGCTATACAGAGCAATGTAGCCCATTCTGTGCATTAGCTTCTGAACTACAGAGAGCAGCAGCTGACACGTCTGAGTTCAGACAGCTGCAGGACAGAACACCCAAAAAACTGCCATAAGACTGTACAATCAATCAGTCTATGCCAGATAAACTACTGACTTTGAATCAATTAATTTGGAGAAACCTTACAGCTGCCTGTCCCCTCAGGGATTAAAGTTATAAATGTGTAGATTATAACATTAAAACAAAAGAAATATGAACGTGCCTCTCTTCTAGCAGTGCTCACATTGTCTGCATGGGCTTCGTCTGCCCTCTCTGGGCATTTGTAAGAAAGTTGGATCACATGATGCGGATTACTTCTGGATTTTTTCAGTTTGTACTTTTGGTAAATCCACCACTGAGATTCCACTGTGATTAACTGTATTCTACAAAATATGAGGTATTTGATGCTTTTGCTTCCTGCATCACTACGAAGGAGTTACCATTTTCCTTTTCCCAATATCAGTGATGTTTCTTGCTTTTGCTCACAACTGGAGGGAGTAAACCAAATTAATCAAACACAGGCTACTTTTCATCTGGAACAGCTAGTGTCACTAAAATGATTGCTCTTTTACAAATTTAAAAGAATATCAAGAAATCAAACTCACAAGAATATACTTTAGTGGCTGCCAAGTATCAAACTCGGTCAGAACAGTAGGTTGTATAAGCTCACTGTCCTGGATGACTAAGAACCCCCAGTGGCATATGCTATATAAAAGATATTATACCACACATGATATCCATTAAGAATATACAAAATGCAACTGTTCATGTTTTAATGTTAGAATAATGCACATTTAAAAAAATCTATTTAATATGATCTATTTTTTAACATAAAGGTGAAAATACAGCATGTTCTGTTACGGCTTTGAGAAAAACAATTCTTGAATGGCTTTGGTTTTCAAATATGATTAATGTTTTGTGTGATTTCACATCTGCCATACTGTCCATGAGCAAAGAAGCCTATGGACTAATGACATCTGCATTATGACCAAGATAATTTAGAAAGACATTATGGCACATAAAAAATAGACTGCCCATGGCCCCCTCGACCCTTTGTAAAGGCTAGTGTTGCAAGCCTTTATTGAAGTCTCTTATGCCGGGGTGTGTGTGTGTGTTTGCGTGTGTGTGTGTGTGTGTGTGTGTGTGTGTGTGTGTGAGCTCTTGTCCTCCAGCTTCCTCAGATCAATAGAAATAGAAAATTCGTGCGATGTAGTCCCTGACCACACACAGGCTACAGTGAAAAATCTGTTGAACAACACGTATTTTACTTTGGAAGTCGTATTGATTAGACGCTCCACAGACACTGCAAAGATTTCCAAGCAGCACGTTTAGAAAAGCCTGCGGGCGCTCAGTTACAGGGACACAATCATAAAATTGTCCGTATTTACCAATTAATGACTGCAGCTCTGATGGTACGGACGGTGGTGCAAGCCGCCTGGGTTTCCTCCGATGAGATTTTTGACATTTTTATTTCTGTTTAGGAGTGAGAACTACTCCAGGGCATGTATTCACGCTCTTCTGTTTATGTTACTTGTATCTGGAGTGACTTCATGCTGTTAAAATGGTGCATATCTAACACATATGGAAAAATAACCAACCTTTGGGGAGCTGCACATTGGAACTTCGCTCATGGAGACAAGAGTTGTTCCTCTGGAGATAATCCAAGATCGTATAAAATGAAAAACATTTGCCAAATGCGTAAAAACATCCTCAGCATGAACTTCTGGAGTTGAGCATTCCCAAAGGTAAAAAAATAATAAATAAATAAATAAATAAATAAATAAATAAATAAATAAAAATGCAGCGTGGATCTGCAGGAATACCCCAATTTATTGACACCTTATGAAGCCAGTGCGTTTCCTTTTTGGTTTTCAGTCGACTGCGCGCCCTCTTCCCTCTCTTCCAGACTTGTGAGTACTCCTAAATCCAGCTTTAGTCAGTTTTCACCACGACTTCCATTTGCTCTTAATTTGGAAAGAACAGACCGGTGCGCACCGCAGTGAGCTCACGGAATCCTGGACACGAAAAACAAGCGACAGTGAAGTTTGATTGGCGGATTACACCTGGGTCCGCAGCGCGTCCAGATCCTCGCTCAGTGAGAAGGATGTGTTATTTGTGTGACTCCTCTTGCCCGCTCCACTTATCCACCTGTTGGGGGTGATTGAGCGAAAAAGCAGCGCCTCCAGGAATAATCGCAGAGCTGACAGATGCCCGGCAGGCGGTCTGCGGAGCGCTGCTGCAGTTTGGTCGTGTGCACTTGGAGACGCATTAGGCACAATGGTACTGCACGAGAGGCAAATAATCTAAACAAGCGTTCGAGCCAGGCACAGAGCACGAGAATTGAATTTCTCTCCAACAGAAGACAGACTTACATAACAGCATAATCCTGTTTCTCCATCCAGTTCCAGCACTGGTTCTGGTATTGATGATGTAAACCGTCTAAGATCAGCCATCCTCACAATGTCCCGTTTATGCGTGTCAAAGCATTTACACTTTCTCACAGTGGCAAGTCTATATTTCTTTTCATTTGTCAAAGGATGTTCTTCTAAAGCCAATAACATGTAAACCTTTTGCAATAAACAGTAAAGACAAGTTGACCCCAAAGGTTCAGTGCTTTACAAAAGTCTTAGACAGGTTTTAAGAAAAGTCAATGTACAAAAATACACCGAAATACAGAAAAAACAATCAAAACTATAAGCACTCAGAGAGCCTAGACCTCTGCCAAAGCACTGGTCTTATCTCTCAATGGTAAAAATATAGTGCTCAGACCTGGACTAGAACTAAAATATCTTCTAGTTCAGGGGTAAATGCTCTTTCTATTCAGCCACAAAACCATTTTATCTCAAACGAGCAAAGAATCTGCAAACATTTATTATTTATTATTTTGTTCTTTTAGTGAGTTTTATTCAGTCCATATCTCAAAATGTTACAGAATCCATTAAAACACTCCTGGATCTAAACACTGATCTGGACTCACATCATAATGAATCATTTTGTCTACTGCTACACATTTTCCTAACAATAAAATACAACTCTGTATTTATTAAAGCACTACAGTTAACAGCAATTTCACTCTTCACTAACACATTTGCACAGTACTTAAACAACTGTGCAGTGAATCTTTTAATTTCACTAAGAATTGTTTTCAGTCCTTTTACAGATACCTATTCTAAGCTGCTTCCTCTACTACTGTGATTTGAGCATGTTGTAAATTCTCCTTAACAGTGTGCAACGCCGCTGGAGATCCACACACTTGCACAGTCTGCAGCTCCACAGTCATTCTTCAGGTTTGTCTGTGCTCCTGTGGGTTTGTGTGGGAAATACTGCAGACTCAGAGACAGTGAAGAGTCACCGGGGACCCATTTTTGAGAGGAGAAGGTCTTTGATTAGTCCTGCTCATGACAGGGCTGGTTCGTTTGAATGCTAAAGCAAGACTTTCGACATCGAGAATGTGTTGGTTTACTAATAAATATTTAAAGCCAAAATTAGCTTATGCACGAACTAGCGTTGCTCGGCTGCTGTGTTATGAAATTGATCCATCCATGTAATCTGTGACACATGCTACTATTTAAAGCACTTCCCACTCATTACACAGGGAAACATGAAAGCTGGTTTTTGTTTTTGCACTTTTTGGCTGCCCCGTGAGGCACAGATAATTTAGAGCCAAGACCGCTTTGATATCTTTGATGTAGTTGCATATAGAGCATAGAAAGACAGAGCTGCAGCCTCATTTATGGGGTAACAAGGATCTCCACAATGCAACGGCGGTAAGATGCAGGATTGCAATTATTACTAAGTTCAAGTCCAGGGGCCAACTGATGGACATAAAGGTTTTGTTATTTTCAGCTGAAATGCAGTCAGTACAAAATCATTTGATTCATTTAACAGGGTGAATAAGATATGGAAAATCTGACAAAACAAAAGCTTTTGCAAAGTTTTTGGCTCCAAAGATGTTAGGCGACATAGTAGAAAATTTTTCATATTCTTCTTTTATTTTTGGCTGTTCCCCTCAGGTTCTGCCAGAGCCAATTATCTGGCTTGAGGCTTTTTGAAATAATTTTGGACACCTTTGCAGCATTAGTATTTCACATTTTAACTTCATTTTTTATATTTTTTTCAAATAATAATGTATATGTATGGAAAACGTCTTCTTCTGGGGACTTTGCAGAGAGTGCCTGGATTAGGTGTCTTATGGGCAATGGTGGGGACTGGACAGTGGCTGTTTAGCACAGCTATTAGCAACATGGCACTAACAGATAAATAAATGAGCTTACTGGGCTTACATAACCTCCATTTATTTATAACACCTAGAACAATTTAATATTGGTATGAATATCAGTTAGTTGGCTGCTGCTGCAGACATGAAGTGTGTATTTGGAGAATATTACACTGCTGAAACAGAGCCTGCATAGCTGACAGGACGAACATCAAAAATATTATTGATGCTAAAAATAGTCATGCAGCCAGTTCCTTTGCCTTAAAAGGGATTTTATAATGGGACAGCTTAAACAACAGTCCAGATGTGGTTCAGGGGACAAAAATACAACATATTGTTTTTAAACCTGCTTTATGAATTACAGACTTTGATTGGTACAGAGCATTTCCTTTTTTATTGGTTGATAAACGTTTGCTGTGGCTTATGTGGCTTAAGGAGCACAATAGGAGTCTAAAGCAGTAAGGGCTTTCTCTGTGTTTATTTAATATTCAATCCCCTTATCACAATGCAATGTTGTTGCAATTGTTGAGACATGTTGCAGAGTCAGTGCCGGTGGACTTTATTTTGCAAACTTTTTAGCTTCGGCAGCACATTGTAGACTTTGACTTTCCATCGCAGCCCTACATCCACAAACAGCGCGGCCTAATAACTTAATAGAATCATGATATCCACAGATGGTGTCATTCTCATCAAGGTAAAAGAGAAAACACTAGGGGAATTTTCATCAGGCTGTTTCTCTAGCTTCAAAGCAACAAGCAACCTTTTTAGAAACGTACACAATTTCAACGTGAACATTACCACATTAATGACATGAAATTTTTGGAAGATGTAATTTTTGAGTACTTTACTTGAGTATTTTACTTAAGTAACTTTGAGTAAATTTTAGAGGAAAAAAAAAAATCTGACCTTAGCTGCAAATTAGGTGGTAGTAGTAGTAGCAGTAGGTACTAGTAGCACTTTTAGCACTTCTAGCAGCAGCAGTGGTAGTAGTACTATAAAAAGAAAGTGTAGTGTAGGTTATAGTTTGTAGTTTTAGTTTTCAGGAATAGACTAGAGTAATGACAAAAGAATGACAATGTTTTAGTGAGCATTAGTATTTTGCTTGCATTTTAGGATACTAGCAGCTTGTACAGTGACCACCCCTAAGTTACATAAGCCTTTTACACACATGCACCACCATCCGGACCCTCCTAAAATGTTAAAGAGTGACCCACGCACACACACTTTTCTCATTCAGACATGCTACTAGGGGGTCCCTAATATTACGCCCAAAATGAACTCTCCCAGAGCAGTCTCATAGAGGTGTGAAAACACACGGCCAACTGGTGACGCATGCCTCGTTCGCTCCACAACTTGTTTGTGCTTTACTTCCTCTGTTTAGTTACATAGTGCATTTGTTTGAATATACATTGTGATCATTTCAGAGTTTCAGTGTGAATGCACAGGTCTTGAAATGACCGGGAGGCATTGTGTGATAGAGAACGATAATGAGAAACACTATTTTAAGTAACAAATTTGCTGAGCATTTACTCCACTTGACTAATATTATATTAAAGTAGGTTAACTTAAATACAGATTTTGAGTACATCTTACACCTGTGGTAGCTAAATGTCATCTGTTCTGTGTCTCCACCACACCTCACCACCTCCCTTTTCCACAGTTAAATCCACTTTTGTACCATGCATTCAAAATGACTTAGACTTTGGCTTTTATCTCTATAAAAAGGTCCAAAATGTCCAGATTGTCGCCTCTTTTGAAATGGTATTGTGGAGCCCCCGTCACCAGTCAGCGTTACATAACACACAGTTTCTCATAAGCCAGTCTCTCTCCTGGGCTCAAACGTGGGAGTTGTGAGATGTTTTGTAAGTGCTGCTCGCAGGTCCCCTTCAGGTTATTGTGGTCATCGGAGACATTTAAATTCCCATTACTCTTGTGCTCACTCAGAGGCTACTGGGTAATTAAAATTGATCGGTCTTTGGCCTCCCTGGGGATGCTCTGCAGTGAGACAACTACACCAACTCATGATTCAAATCACTTATACAATAAACAGAAATTAGTATTACTGCATTGCACATAAGGCAGGCTTTCCTTCATATCTATTGATAAACCCTGCTATATATTTCTTTCTTTTATGCACCATTTATTTCAAATTGACAATTAAACTGAATTTGCTTTCAGACAGTTGACATTTCAACATCTAGCCCAGTCATTACAAATATTGTAGTCACTGAACTTCTACAGGAGAAATTGGATAAAGGTAATGTAATATCTTAGACATTGCTTTTTGCTCAGGGGCAGGGCTTAGACTAAATCCAATAAAATACAATGATGAGTGACAAGAGAACCAAAAGATACAACACTCAATCAAAAGGTAGCAAACAGTACGCATTATATTACGATTTTGTAATGCTGACTGTATTGTTCTTGGACGAGCCCCCAGTTTCTTAAAAATTGATGCAGATACATTTTATTTACCTTAAAAAAAATAAAAGAATAATAAAGAGCCTGCAAAGAAAACTCAGAATACAAGAGCATATCACATACAATGCCAATTTTGACACTTATGTAAAAGGGGAACAATTTTACCTGCGTTAAACAGGTTCAAAATCAGTGTGCTGACTAAACAAAACTACTATGAAACTAAAAAATTTAAAATTTCTCAGTGTAAACATTTGTTATGCTATCTATGTTCTATTGTGAATAAAAAATTGGCTCGTGATTTTAAAGTCTTTTAGTTTTCATTTTATTCAAATTTAAAGAACGTCCCAACATTTTCAGCATTCAGGTTGTAGTTGCAGGACAAATAAAGCTCCCTGCACTTCCCTCTGGTGTATCTTGGCAAAAAACAGTGCAAGATTGGGATCAGTGACACTGTGTCTCTGAAGTCTCGGGTCTTGTGAAACAGCGATCAACCCCGTTGGCCAAAACAAGTCTGAAATGGCTTTATTTCTTAGTTGTCATGGTAGAGCAACTAAAAGGCAGAGGAAACCTTTGTACATACACAAGAAGAGGAAAACCAGGGTCAAGCCAAGTGAGCGGTCACACAGGACTCATGAGTTTTTACCACAGTGAAATGGAGGCGACGCTTCAAAGAGAAAAATGTACACTGTAAAAACTGTGAAAATTCAAAAACTCAAGCCAACAGGATCTCTCATGGTTTTTGAGTTTTGGGGCCAACTCAACTTTATTGTTGTTGTTCAATTTAACAGACATATGTTTAAAGACCTTCAGTTACTCACTATGATTATTTTTTTAAGCCAATTGACTGTCCATTGTTCAGAAAAAATATAATAATAATAACAATAATATTAATATTATTAATAATAATAATAATAATAATAATAATAATAATAATAATTTTACAAAACAATTTTAACATGTCATGTCTTGCCTGTGCCCATGTCTCGGCCTCCTGTGTCTCCAGTGTTAATGTGAGTTTGTATTTTTTATCTGTTGTGCCTTTTTTAAATTTTGGATTGTACGTTTTGTCATTCCTCTGTTTTCTGCTTTTTGGACTTTTGTGTTGGACATTTTAGTTGTTGAAAAACTTGAGAATTTTGCGTTGGATCCTGTTTTCTTGAGTTTTTGCAACAGTTTTTTTTTATATATACAGTGTGACCAAAACAGCAAAGAAAGTTGCATGGTGCCACTTTAATTTAAACATGTTAATGCTCCAACTACAGGCAACTAAATTATTATACAATTGCAAAAAAAAAAAGTATGCGAACCCTTTGGAATTACTTGGATTTCTGCATGATTTGGTCATAAAATGTGATCTGATCTTCATCTAAGTCACAACATTAGACAAACACAGTCTGCTTAAACTAATGCTGCTAAAAAAAATTATATACTTTCATGTGTTTATTTAATATTTATTTAAACATTCAGAATGCAGGATAGAAAAAGTATGTGAAGCTTTAGGTTTAATAACTGGTTGATCCTCCTTTGGCAGCAATAACCTCAACCAAACATTTTCTGTAGTGAACATCAGACCTGCACAATGCTCAGGAGGAATTTTGGACCATTCCTCTACAAAACTGTTAAAGTTCAGCGATATTCTTGGGATGTCTGGTGTGAATCGCTCTTTTGAGGTCATACCACAGCATCTCAATCAGGTTGAGGTCAGGACTCTGGGCCACTCCAGAAGGAGTATTTCCTTCTGTTGAAGCCATTCTGTTGTTGATTTGCTTTTATGTTTTGGGTCAGTGTCCTGTTGCATCACCCATCCTCTGTTGAGCTTCAGTTGGTGGACAGATGGTCTTAAGTTTTCCAGCAAAATCTTTGGATAACCTTGGGACTTCAACAAAGCAGCCCCAAACCATGATGCCCCCTCCACCATACTTCACAGTGGGGATGAGGTTTTGATGTTGGCGTGCTGTGCCTTTTTTTTTCTCCACACATAGCGTTGTGTGTTTCTTCCAAACAACTCAGCTTTGGTTTCATCTTTCCACAGAATACTTTACCAGTAGTGCTGTGGCACATCTAGGAGCTCCTTTGCAAACTTTAAAAGCGCATTTTTTTTTTTAATTTTTTTTTTGACAGCAGTGGTTTCCTCCATAGTGTCCATTCTTGTTCAGTGTTTTACCTTTTGTAGGTTTGTGAACAAAGATGTTATCTTGTGCCAGAGATTTCTGTAAGTCTTTAGCTGACACTCTAGGATTCTTCTTCACCTCACTGAGCATTCTGTGCTGTGCTCTTGCAGTCATTTTCACAGGACAATCACTCCTAGGGAGAGTAGCAACAATGCTGAACCATCTCCATTTATAGCCATTTATAGACAATCTGTCGTACTGTGGACTCATGAACATCAAGGCTTTTATAAATACTTTTGTAACCCTTTCCAGCTTCATGCAAGTCAACAATTCTTACTTGTAGGTCTTCTAAGAGCTCTTTTGTCAGAGGCATGGTTCACATCAAGCAATGCTTTTTCAGAATAGCAAACTCAAAACTGGGGGGTGTTTTATATTGGGCAGGGCTCCAGGTTGGCTGGCACCTAACTCCAATTAGCTGTTGAAGAGGTCATTAGCCTAGGGGTTCACATACTTTGCACTGTGAATGTTTAAATAAAAACTCAATAAACATAAAAAAAAAAAAAAACATAGTAAATTTAGTTTAAGCAGACTGTGTGTGTCTATTGTTGTGACTTTGATGAAGATCAGATCACATTTTATGATCAAATCATGCAGAAATCCAAGCAATTCCAAAGGGTTCACATACTTTTTCTTGCAACTGTAAGTGGTGAAAATAATTGACCATGTTATGTCTACCATGTTATAATGTTCCCCCATCAAAAGCATAACTGAAGTTGTATTTTATTTCATGTATGCTTGTTTGAGTAATCCTGTAGTCTCTGGTGCTGAGTTTTTAAACTTTGCATTATGTATTAATTCCAAAGTGAAAATATTTCCTCTGACATTCATTTAATACTCTGAGCAATTTAGATCCACCAAATCTCCCGCACATAGAGAGTCCCCAGAGAGACTGTTGGTGGCCCTGGTATGAAACCCACCTAACGTATTATATAGTTTTATATTTTATCCACAAGTCTTGCAAGGAGATGACAGACATTTTTATCTGGGCATAAATATATCCTGTTTTGGAGAGTCTTTTTCCTGTGTAGCACTACAGGACAATATTTATTTAACCATATGAGTGATGCCAAGGACAAGTAAGCTCTTCATCTTGGACCGGAGTACATTGGCTCTGCCTGCCCAAAGAGAATAAACAGAGCAGCTCTCCGTACACATACACATACACATGCCCATTTCAAATACATACTGGAGGTCTGCTGTGGGGCTGCTCTCTACCACTGACCTTATCACAAACGCTTCAAGGACAGGGGCGATATCTGCGTTATGTAACATGGTTTTGTAAAAGAGGACTGCTTCCAGAGGGGTGTATGGTTGGTTTAACATGGGGTTTTATATTTGGAAAAACCACCGTGACTTTAGGTTGGGGCTAAAACAAAAGGTCATTTCATTATTATAGAGAGTTTAAAGAAGATTTTAGTTCTCGGGTATGTTTCTTTTTGGGGGTCACCGCAGCAATATAGCGTGCAGTGATTTGCATATTAATTTTTGGCATAGGTTTTACACCGGATGTACTTCCTGATGCAACCCTCTCCATGTATCCAGGCTTGGGACTGGCACAAAGCTGGTTTGTGATCACCTGTATCTGGATTATCCGATGCATGTATGGGGTGAATTGTAAATGGTATTAATATGACAGATTCATCATAAAAACAAAATGCACCATGGTGTTTGTGAATGGTTGTATGTCAGGGTATTTCTCAGTGCAAGTGGAAGAAGATGAATGAATGAATGAATGAACGTAAGCCTGCCTCTTTGTCTCACTATGCTAAAATTGTGGCTTTAGTGGATCCTGCCATTACCACCAGAATGGCTTTAAAACTTCTACATTATGCATAAAGAGCCATTCCTCCCCATTAATTTCTACAATCAGGAGTGGCTTTGATTGCGAGGAATTGGTCTCTGCTAAATTAAACATCCCTTGCCTCCTGCCTTTAAAAGCTTTACTTTCTGAGATAAAAAAAAAACAAAACAAAAACAAAAGGACCATGGTTGAACTTGCATTTGTAAAAGGACAATTTGTGCAGTACAGAATAAAAGTCCATACATTAGCACTCACTAATAACTGCAGTCTTTTATATAAAGTGTTACTTTGACATGAGTTTTCTCTTTTTTTTCCTTCTACATCTCATTTGAATACAAAGAGTTATAATTAAAAGACAGAACAATGTGTCAGTTTTAATTGGATTCTCGGTGTTTCAATGCAAAAGTCACATGACCCCAGAAGCAATTAAAAGCAAGGAACAACTCCGTAATATTATCATGTTATTATTATTTTTTTAACAGTATTTACCTGAAACAAGCTAATCAGCCTAAGCACTTGTTTATGTGTATAATAATCACACAATGCATTTTGAATGTAACAAAATGGTCAGCAATCAGCCAATTACTCTCAGGTGAAATGTTTTGCAAAGCGACCATGCCAGAGGAACAAGTGGAGCTATGGCAAAATAAGAAAATGTTCAACTTAGTCTTTGAAAATATTTAATGGTATTAAAGAGTAAAAATGTTACTGGCACAAAAAAATAGAAGAAAGCTCAAACGTCTGCCTGGGCATTATCATTGCACCTTGGATCCAGACAGTCAGTGATCCAAATCCACACCAAAAATGAATCATTTATTTCCTTTCCCTATTGTGACTATTTTTGAATGTGTCTGAAAATCTGATGGGACCAATCTCCCAGTGATACCAACTCCTTTACAAACTTTTTGCATCCAGTGATAAATTAAAATAATAAAAAATAATAATTTGTTTCTTGGTCATTAAAGCCGTAGAATAACTATTTGAGTTACATTATCTTCCTAACAAACTAAACAAACAAACCAAGGCTGGTAAAATAATTACCTGTAACTGTACAGGGGCCTAATTCAATTACAAAAATACATAGATTTTCAAAGTCAAGTTATTGATAAAGCACATTTAACACAACCTCAGAAGACTGTACTGTCCAATACAATGCACTGTAAAACCAATTATCAAAGGAACCAAAATTGGCAATAGCTATCAGCGACATGTAAAGAAAAAGACAATTTTTCCTTTCATTTCTTTAACTTTTGTGCTACTACCCTGCTGTATTTTGAATATTCCACATAGATTCTACACCCCAGAGTAACCTCACAATGACTAATCCACCCACTTTGGAGCGATGTGTTGCCAACATTTGTAGCGAAACTCGAATTGACTTCTTATTTATAGCTCAGATGGGCCCATCTCTGCTGGAGCCCTGAGCCTTTCGTGTGGTGCTTTTGATACGAGTCCAGCAGCATCAGCACCACGCCTGTTTATTGTATGGCAGACTGGGTGACCACCAGGGCAATGCAATCATTTGAACCAGAAGATAAGCTTCAAACCTCACACTCAATATATCAATCTGATAACACATTATCTTGTCTCATAAAACAAAACGTTTTATCTCACTGTTTAGTTTCTGCAGCAATATATTTCTCATTTGACCTTTGAAATGTGGAGTTTCAGTTTCAACTCACATTTAATTTCAATTTCTATCTTTCATCTGATACTGTAGTCATTTACATATGAGTGAATTATCCATGCAAAGGCTTATCAGCACACATTATAGCAAAGACACACTCCCATTGGCTCCTATCAAACCCCATTAGACCTCATTTACTAAGCTTCTGCTGCAGTGATGACTGTTTTTCCACTGTACGGATGAACCAGACTACTAAAGAACTACTAGATAACAGCGGAGAGAAGGGATTTAATATGCCAAGAACCGTACTTCTATCTCAAATCACTGCTATAGTGGCAGTAATTATCAGTGAAGGATTGTGGCGTAAGTTACTATTGCCCACAAGCTAGAGGAATAAAATATATTAAGTAACAATAAAGAAACAGAAGCATGGTAACGGCTCCATTGTGACAAAGCACACTCTGAGATGATGATCATGTTTTAATCACCACTGCAGACCTCTGCTAAGGCATTGACCCTATCTGTCAATGGTAAAATACCCAGACCTGGCCTTATACGCAAACAAATCTTCTAGTTCAGGGGTAAATGCTCTACCAATTGAGCCACAGTGGTTAAGAATCCATTAAAACAAGTCATTTGTGGCTGGAATGAGTATTTTTGGCACCATCACCAATCTTACAAATCCTAGGTCCAGACAGTGGTCCTGGATTAACACCAAAAATTATAATTTCTTCCTGACCATTGGTTAAAATTTTTAAATACTAGCTGAGTTATCTTGCAATCAGACAGACAAACCAACACCAGTTAAAACACTTTCCTTGTTAGAAGTAATAATTATTAGATTGACTGGATGACTGCTTTGCTCACTACATCAAAATATCTGAAAGCTCTACTGTAGGACCCCGGTAGAGAAACAGGTATTAACCTCTGAATGATTCGTTGTCTCAAAATGCATCCACATAAGGTGAGAGAAGTGTGTTTGTGTCCAGAAGCCCATTTTAGGTATAGAGCCACTCAACACTGTCCCGCAGAAATGTAGCCCCAAACCTGCACGTCAGCCTGAGTGAGTGGGTGTTGACACAAATGTAGTTAAAGTCCAAATGCGACCATCATGTCTCTGCAAGTGTGTAGGTAACTGTTTAAAAAGTTTTGGGGGAGAATTTTGACATATATATTTAAAACTTTCTCTGTGGAACATGTCACTTCTTGTCAAACTATTGATTTATGTGTTTGCCCTCCTCAGACCTACAGTCAGCCTGTCCAAAGATATGAAATGAAGGGTCTGGTCTGCTTTTTCCAGTGTCTGTTTCTGGACAGAGCTCTAATATGAGGCAAGTACACAATACAGACAAAAGACTAACTCCTACACTCCTAATGGCCCGCGCAAGGCTCTATTTAGATAAGTAAGGAGGAAGCTAAAAGACAGGAACAGGGTTTTCAGCACTTAGCTTCTTGAAACGTCGAAACATGTTGTTTTATTATGTTTTGGCCATCAGAGTAAAAGCCTCTTAAGTATACTTCTTCGTGCTGTGATTACTTTTTTAGAGTGCTTGGTCTTCAGTTTCTGTTGTGCTTTTCTTGAAAGATAAAAGAGATAAAAATTACACTCTCTTTTTTGGTGTCGCTAAATCATCAAATCGGATTAGTTTTTATGCCAGATGCAGCCCTCTCCATTTATCTTGGCTTGGGACTGCCACTCTAACTACTGGTCATGAAATGGTGTACAAACTATTATCCATTATCCATCTTCTTCCGCGTTTTCAGGGGCCGGGTCGCGCAGCAGTCTAAGCAGGGACACTCAGACTTCCATCTCCCTGGACACTTCCTAAACTATTATCATTATCTTAAAAGGACACAAAGGAGCACTTCCATAAAATGCATTCAGAATTCATTGAAAAAAAAAAAGCTCTTATAAATACAGCATGCAAAAGTCATTGGGAAGTCATTTAGGAAGCGAAAAACAAGTGTGACAAAACCCAGTGCACTTGGGTATTACTTGAAATGCCTTTATTTTCTAGGGCATGGTCACAATGGACTCCAGGAAATAATCTCCTCTAAAGCATTTTGACTTTGAGCCTTCAGTCGGGAGCCAAGAAGATGCTTAATTAAACAGTGTGTGATTTAAAGATGTTGTTTAACCCTAAAAGAGAGTGCCTTGGCTATTTTGCTATCATCAATTTCTGCCTAAGTACATTGAAGGACATTAATATTTTTGTCACTGACACTATTTATTTATTTCTGTCACAATGTTGTCACTGCTTGAGGTCTTGCTGCATTCTTGTTCCAAAGTACATAAATTACATTCTGGCTGCTATTTTTGCCCAAAGTGCTCATTAAAATCCATAAACACAGAAAGCGTTTTTGCAATGTCACATTTCATCTCAACTTTAGAAGCAACATCACATCTGTCAGAGACGTGTTAGTGTAAGTAAGACTCAGCAAAGTGCATCTTTCTCAGACATTTTACACGTTTTCCAAAACCATTTATCTTACTGGCTGAACTTCTTGAATGATAGCCACATCACTTTGTTTTGTGTTTTGTTACATCAGGGTATACATTTTCTTTCTTCTTCTTTGCCTTTTTTTCTTCTCACAAAATTAAACCAGTAAAAAGGTAATAAATCCTGAAAGAACATATCTAAAATAGTGACATGTAAGTAAACACTATCAACTCTGGTAGCAAAGCTGTTTTAATGCTAGACTCTTCAAAATAAAACATACAAGATGCGAGAATAGAAATCAGTTTTCTTCACTGGTATTTCTGGCATAATGTGATTTAATGCTACAGCAAATGCGTTTACTCTAAAAAGCCGGATCCGTCCTTGCCCAAGGTGTTTTTACAGATTTCTGAGCGTCTGGCTGGATTACAACGTATTCATTCCAGCTCGAGTTTGCCTTTTAGATATTCAAATGCAAAATCAACAAAGGCTTTGAAAAGTGCTGGCCTTATTTGTGTGTGGGATTAGGAACACTCTGACAAACTAACCATTCCTGGGTTACTTTGACACGCTTTGCCTTTGTACACATTTGTTTCTGAAAACTTCAAACTCACAGCCAAAATGTTCCCATAATAATTGATGTTGCAAGAGTTTCTGCTGGTTAAGAGAAAGCTTATGAAAGTGCAATGCAAAATAGTTCCTCAAGTAAGCAGTGAGGCCATTTCTCCAGACTTTTCACAGGGAAAGGTGTTTTTAAATAAGCTACTCTCTTACTCCAAAGTACTGATAGCTTTTATGTAGCTTGAGGGTTTAACATTCAAGGTCTTCTCTTTTAAGCAAATAATAATGAAATTGCGAATTGTTAAAGTCAGGCAGGAGTGGGTTGACTTTTCAGTGACCTTTTCATTTAATGTAATCGCTACAGCAACAGCTCTCCTTGTCTGCAGGTTTAAAGGCAGGTGCCATACTTCACAACCATTGTCTGTCCAAATCCATTAAGGTCAATGGGATATCTAATCACTTCTGACAGCGCTGACTTCAGCTTGGTCTGGTTTTCTCTTATCTTCATCAGTCTAGTGGTCAGCTTGGGCAAAGGATTACATGATTAAAGTTTGAAAAATTATATATAACAGGATATGGTTTAGGAACATTGCAAGATAAAACAACATATCAAATATTCACTGAAGATGATATAGTTACTGCAGGTTGGGGTCAAATTATTTAACACAATTACTTAGACCAATTAACATATAAAGTAGATAATAAGAGTACAATTAAATCCAAAGGCGTTAATGTACCTAGAAGGTAATGGCAGATAGCCTTTTCTCACAGTAAAGGTAAAGATCTTGTGGCCAGACCATGGATGTGTAATAAAACCTGGATAGGGCACCGCACCCTCTCCCCTGGTTTTCAGCTTGCAGGGCAAGGTTTTCAAAATGGTCAAATTTTGAAGTGTTTATTATCTATTTTCACACTATGGCCTTTTTCTCTCTTCAAAATCTTTAATTTGGCTAAAAAATAACTTTTTATGGCTTGTGATGTCACCGCTCTAGCCCGCCATCGCGAGCCGGTCACGTGGTGCGCAAAGTAAAATTGCGCTTGCTCAAGGGCTGCACAACATGAAAGTAACGCAAAGGAAAAAAAACTTTTTTGGCATCACGCACCAATGAGCATGGCTATTGAAAACAACGGCTGTCATAATGTCATTCATTTTCCAGTTCTATGATACATCCAAGGGCCACACTCAAACTGGAGATCTTAGTTCAGGGGTAAATCCTATCAAGAAATGTGGCAAAGCCTTACAGTATGTTCATGCAACACTATAAAAAGGTCAAAAGTACAGAAAAAACTTATCTAAAATACTGATGCAACCAATTAAAACACTAACACTACCATCTTTCCTGACTGTACCTTTATCCTCCTGCTTAATTTGATTTCAGACAGAGATATACTTATCCTACATGCTCTAGCACACACACTTATTAGCTCTGAGCCATCTCTGGTCATGCTTGCACTAATGCCTTAGGAAGCTCATGGTAATTACTCTCATCGACCTCTGCAGACGTATCGGAGACCAGGTCACTACACAAAAACCTGCCCACAATGCGAAGAGAGGTGAGAGCCTGGCTAGTCATGTCCGGTTATTTCTTCCTACTTCTTGCCCTAGGAAAAGACAAATCCCATTATCATCAACTGCAGCACTGATTTAGTCTAACACTACTTTACACCATGCAGGCTGCGATGGCCACGGTGCAAAAAGGTGGTAAAAAACCCCAACACACCACACATACACTGATACACATTTAGTTTTGGTCATTTATTTGGTTTCATATCTTTCATCTTATGTTTGGAGCACATATTAAATGATTTTTATAACTGTATTTTTGTTTGGCATTTTTGAGTTGATAATTCCTGATTTTGTTTTTGTGAGGAAATATGAGGTCAGAGGTGTGGCTGAGGGCGGGTCAGAGTGAAAGAGAGGTGGCCTGAATGAGGATCAGACCATGACAGAAGGGGATCTGGACTCTTAGTTTAGTTTCACGTTTCCCCTCTTTGTATGGTTATTGGATTTTGGTAGATGCCAAGTACTACATAAGTTGCCCTCATGTCCCATTAGGTTAGGTCAGTTTTGTTGTGTTAGCTAATTAAATTTTGATATTCTGTTTTATAACGTTACATTATTTTGACCTCATTTATAGGCCTACTTTGTACATTGTTTGAGTTACGGCTTTTGTTAAATGTCCAATAAAGTCTTTTTTTGGAGATTTATAATCTTTGTTTTGTTGCCTCACTGTTTGGTCCCTAACACAGGCATAATATTGTGACCACCTGCCTAAAATGCAGCGTCATTCAATCAGAATCAGCATTAACTCAGGCCAGCGTTTGCTCCTCACGTACATCACCTGTCACCACTTTACCACTGTTCCTTCCACTTTTGATTTATACTGCCCACTGCTACTGACAGGTGCCATGATGAAGAGATAATCAGTGTTATTCACTTTACCTGTCGGTGTATAACAACACATTACTCGTCTAGGCTTTTGTCATTTTACCACTAAACCAGCCCGACTGATTCTCTACTTTTAATAATCATTCAGAAGCAACTGCGTGTGCAAATACATGTCACATCCATTATCATACTATAAATCACACGCCCACTCGCCTGAAAGAAGCAGACGTGGTCCAGTGTAAAAGATAACAAGCTCGTGTTGACCACCCGCATCAAAAGCACGACCCGGCAAGAATTCAAATGAACACGAAACAGGATCCAGCCACTCATGAGGGGCTTATAAATAGGAAAATCAAACAGCCTTTGATATGTGTGTCTCAGTACCATTATTGATGGTGACAGAACAAGGGAAGTCAGATTAGAAAGGGCCTACATAAATTGGTGTGGCTGTGACTTCAAAATGCAGTATGATTTATCTTTGGCAAGTCTTTGGATGTCTTTGGACACTATTCTGTAAAAACCCAATACATGGTTTTATTATATGATGATGATGTATTATCATTGTAGTAAACAGCTATTGGTCAGAGTTTAATGTACAGCAATGTAATTTGTCAGGACATGTTAGGGGCATGCTTTGTATTATAGTTGAAATTTGGCACATTCATCTTCATCTGCTTATTCTCTGGAATTATGAGTGGCTGAAGCCTATCCTAGCAACTATGGGAAGTGCACCTTCCACACCTGGATTCTACTGGCGATCAAGGCTCCTTTATAAGCCACACTCAGCTTATTCTCCACTTTTCTGCCAGAGCATGTGCATGCATCACATTTGTTATTATTTTAAAATTATTTTCTGTTGAACAAAGAAATAGACAGAAAAGACAATAAACAATTGGAACCTACCACCTGTCTGCTGCCATCTGTATCCATTTATGGTTTCTTAGTAATTAACTAGCCATTACAATCATTTACAATGGCCCTTAGGCAGGGTACGCCCTGGACTGTTGCCAGTTAATTGCAGGGCTGACACAGACACTGACAAACATCTATTCATTCTCATTCATTAACTATAGGGAGCAATTTATATTTAAGTCATTGAAAACATGTCTTTGGAAGGTAAAGTCTCAAGGGTGCAATAGGAACATGTGTTTTACTTTTTGGTGTGAATCCAGATCACCATATGGATTCACAATAAATTTTTATTTGTATTGTTATTAGATTTTTTCCAAGGGTGAGATAGAAGGGCTTTGCAGTTTAATGGATAGAGCAATTACCCCAGAACTAGAATATCCACAGTTTTATCCCGGCCTTGACACTTTGGAACAAAGACAGGGTACCTGAAGAAAACCCTAAAACTATTACTTCTGGATACGCCCCAAGAGAAGACAACACAACACACAAGTGTTCTGCACAAACTTTGGATGTGATCCTACTCAATGCTTTTGGTCTGGGCAACCCACACTTGGCTATAGTTTATAGCCCACCCTTTTCACAGAAGAACCACAAAATAGTGTCATTGTGTCTATGTGAAAATGACTCCTCTGTCTGTTCTGCATGAATAATAAAGAGCACCACAGTTGGGCTTGGCATTGATTTGTTTTGATTTAGTAAATAATAAATTAACTACATAAATTCTTGACTTGATTAATCTAAATTGTCCCTAGTGAATATAATAGTGAATGATTATCTGTCTGTGTGTCTCTGTTGCAACTAACTGGCCATTGTCCAGGGTGTACCTGCCTAAGGGCCATTGTTGCTGGGGTAGGGTTTTGCAACCTGTGACCCTGACAGAAATAAATGCTACAAGATGAATCTTTATAGCTAGATTCTGCAGACATTTTGTGTTGTCGCAATTAGATTCATATCTCTATTACACAGTCAATAACCAGACTCAAGGTGCAGATTGTATTGGGTGTGAAGTGCAAAGCCTGATAGCCCTCTGTAATAACTGAGTGAAAAGAGCAATAAAATTAAAGTTTGCTGCAAGAGAGAGCGATCAAGAGTGGCTCAGGTGTAAACAGAAACCAAACTGCATTAATGACTAGAACTCGCTGATCTCATCCTACTCATTTACTGTTGGCTATAAACACACTAGACCAGCGTTTCCACATTAAAAGCAGACATTTAGTCAAAGTCAACAGTAAAATAGTTCCAGTCAAGAAACACAGCACACCCCACTGAGTTTTTTATCTTTTGCATTAACTGTTGGCATCTTTGCTTAGTTAATGAACATGGATCTTTTGTCAAAATACCCAAAGTGCTCCTCCCATCTGTTTTACATCTTTCTGAAGTGTGATGCTAAGGATAGTAGCGTATAATTATTGTACCACAAACTGTTTTAAAATGGTATCATCTTGGAGAGAGGAGAGAGCGTCCTAAGGCTCTCAAAGGACCCCATCTCCATGGAAATGACCGGTCTGTGAAGATTACACAAATTATCACTGCACTGTGATTATAAGTGTAGGAACATGAGCTCTGCAATTTGTTTGTTCTTGTGCTTCTCTCCAGCCGTGGATTTATGATGGTCACAGAAAATAACAGGGTAAAAAGGAGACAGATTATTTTGATTTGTTGGAATCAAGAGTTGTGTTAAAAATCACACGAAGATTTTGAAACACTGCTGTTGCATTCGTCAGTGCTGCATGAACACAGTATTTTAACTTATGGATTTAGTCCTGTTTTTCTTTTAGTTTATGTTGTCCTCATTTATCCTGGTTTAGTTTTGGATTTATTCTTGTGTGCTTAGTTTACAGGATTGACTTTGTGAAGAAAAAAGAGCTGCAAGCATGTAATCACTATGTAACTATGGGTTCACCTCCAGCCACTGTTCAAAGACACTGATGTGTTAAGTGAATTGGTCAATCTAGTGAATAGAATAGAATAGATAGAATAATAAATAAGTTACATACACATTTGGTTAAATATAATTTGATGAAAGAATGGTTGCGTTCACTGACATTTAATTTGTTTACAAAAAATAAATGTTGTGTATTGCGGAGTCAGATGAGCTTCAATGCTCTGTAAAAATAAATAGGCTCTGGTTGAAGACAGAGAGTTCCTTGTAAATGTAGCAGTACCTCATAAAACTAAGGCCCATCTGCATTGTTTATTCTCAGTCATGTCTTTAAACTGTGTCAGTGCTTTTTGGATGCACAAGAAAATGTCAAGTTTGTTTGGTGAGCATTATTTTAACAGTGATACTTGGACATATAGTATGAAACAAATTATGGAAGCTTGTGTTCTGCAATTTAAAACATTGTACTGGTAAAACCAAAATTTCATGAGAGAAACATCAGGACTTTTCCAGCACAGTGATAAAAACAGCCTTTATACAAATTTGATATTGATCCACATTAAAGTGTATTCTTTTTTGTTAAAATGAAAGTCTTATACTTGCTAATTAAAAACAACACCAGTCAAGAATGATTGGACACTGATTTAGGTATATTCCTTTTAGCTATGCTTTGTATCTTTAAACTTGTGTCACATCAGATTTGATTGGTGATTTTTATAAAACCAAAAGGTCCAGAGGTGACTAAAATGATGGTGGTCTCTCTGCTGAAGTAATATCTGGACATTGATCTACAGTCACAAAGTGGACTTGGCACCTCTGAACTGTCATTACAATCAGACAGATGGAGTCTGAGGAGATGGAGGTGAGAGCATCCTGGGAAAAACATCTGTGAGATTGAGGTCATGCAGACTCACACTTTTTACAGCACTACAGAAAGCTTTCCTGTACTGTTTGAGTATACACTGCTGCTTTCATGTGGACTGGTATTTGACAGTATTTGCATTTGACAGTATTTGTATTTGACAGTATTTGACAGTACTCATGTGTACTCAGGTAAAAGTTCTGGTACTTCAAAATAGTATTACTCAAGTAGAAGTTAAATTAGTCAACACTATTATTACTTGAGAAAAAGTTCAAATGTATCAAATGTAAACTTTAACTATTGCATGTTTTGCAAGCATAGTAACTACTACTACTACTACTACTACTACTACTACTACTACTACTACCGAGTGGTGAACAAAGAACTCAGCTTCATTACTTGAGTAAAAGTATAAATCCTCCAGGTCAACTATTACTCCAATACAAGTAAAAGTTGCTAAGTCAAATTTTTATTTGAGCTAAAATACTGGAGTATGTACTTTAAAAAATACTTAAGTATTCAAAGTACTTAAACACACACACAATGTATTTCAAATGAGTGGAGTCAAGAATTTTGGATAAAACGTCTATCACAAATTCACAAATTTGCAGCTCCATAAATATGAAAAAAAAAAAAAACATTTTACATAATTTTAGTGAGGAAATATGGGATCAAATTATAAAACCATAATACATAAGACTCTACAAAACAAGCAAAAACAAGCCACTTTTGCTTTTTCAGAAATGTAGTAGAGTAAAAAGTATTATATTTATCCTTTAGATGTAGTGGAGTAAAAGTAGTAAGTTACCCCTAAATATACTACTCAAGTAAAGTACAGATTCTCAAAAAATATATTTAACCTGTTTAATCCCAACCATTGTTGCTGAAAAAAGATCCCTTACTTTAAAGGCTCTACTGCTCTTACTGCATGTTATAATATGCTATTATCAGTACATTAAGCACAACTGAGGAGTTCTGACGAAGTCTGGTGAGTTTCACATGTCTGGGGTCAAAGGGCACATGATTACAGGTGATTGTTCAAAAGTTGCACCTGGAGAGGAGCCCAGCCTTTGCCTAAGTCTCAAACAAAAGCTTATTAAAGTGTTTTAACATGAAGCTAATAAGATAATTTTTGGTACACATCATCTTTCAGGTCTCTAGTGTTCAGATATGTAGTAATATTTCATCTAATTTGTTTGGTTTGGACATAGGATGAGTGGAAACATAGTCAGTAACAATTGTTGCCGGTGAGAAAACATACTGTCTGTAGTCCCATGTTAAAGTATAGGGCCATGTATTGTTTTATATGTGGTGTTCAACTGTCTGTAGGAGTTTAACCCTGAGTCAGACATAAAAAAGTTTGGTGTGTGTGACCTAGTGCTCCATGCTTGTAATTATGCATATTTTATTTCAAGCCACTGAAACTATATGTTGATCATTTTTTACTGCAAATGCGTAAGACGTTCCCTTTGACTCTGTGTAGAAGAGGTACAAACTGAGCTTTCCTCAGCTCTAAACTCTTCACCTGCACGTCCTTCAGTCTACAGACTACAGCTGTGTAGGATAAACACAGTCAACACAGTTTCACATGGAAATAAAGCCCACTGAAGGTTAGAGACAGGGATATAGCAATAATAATAATAATAATAATAATAATAATAATAATAATAATAATAATAATTAATAAATAAATATTAACTTCATCTTTGATACAGACTGACACAGAATGAAGTCCAGGACTTATTTTGCGACTTAACAAAGTGAAAATAAAAATAATAGTTATAATCTGAACATGTGGAACTAAAATGCTTTTATTTATGAAAGTCAGTACATGATTTTATGAAAAATGTTGTATATACTGGTACTTAAAATGATGTGCTATTGTTATAGAAATACACTTTATAACTTAATAATAATTAATACTTGCTTAAAGTAATAACTTTACACCTTTTTAGGACAACTTAAGACCGTAATGTATTGTTATGTTGCATAATATTAAGAAAAATCTGACTAAACACCTTAAAAGTGTCACTATTCAACATTATCACTTCACTTATTATCCCAGCAGCAACCACTGTGGCCGAGCCTAAAACTCAGAGTTTCACCTGCTTCTTCATTGAAATTGTTAAAAATAACAAATGATTGTTTCATTAGCGCACTGATAACATATGATTTTAGTATTGTTATGTCTGTGAAAAGTTTGGGATTAAACGGGTTAAGTACAGTACTCAAATAAATTTAGTTTGGTACTGTCCACCTCTCGTACTACCCACTTTGCTATAAAAGTAATTTTCTTTAAAAAAATTTAATTGCATCTTTAGTTACTCCAGCTCTGGGATTTGAAAATAATCAGTTTTATTCTAGATAGAGAAGAGAAATACTGCTATTGTTCAAACACTTTCTTTGCAACATTAACAACAACCTCTAACAAGGGCAAACATCAAGAACACAGGTTTTTATTTATTTTATTTTATTTTATTTTATTTTAAATAGAAGCTCCATGTAAAAGTACCTACAAGGCAGCTTCATCAGATTTAGAAACAGAGACAAATGTTAACTCCCCAGGGACAGACCCAGCAAGTGTTTCTGCACTGACGCAAATAGCAGTGGTTTTATGTACAGTGAGTGTGCCCTCTGCTGTGTAAAGGCCAACCTGTAGCACTGACATTTAGACTGGCGCTGTGCAGAGATGAAAATAACCTACATTGCATCATATGTTTTATTTTTTATTGCAAACACTTCGAAGTTTTCCTCGGTGTCTTTGGAGCTCCATCTGGAACGTTACCGTGGTGTTATTGTTATCCACCACAGTGGACCGAGGTGTTAGTGTAAATCTCACACTGCTATCAAACACAGGGCCATCTCCAACACTCCCAAAATAAGCCCATTAATATAAAGACCAACTCATTAGCTCCATTAGCAAGATAACTAATAAGTAAACAACAAAAAGTAGGATTTTTTATAAAAGGCTCGTAAATGGCTAAGAAAGAAATTATTTGTTTGGGATTTTCCGGGTTCAGATTGTGAGATGGGGCCAAATATACTAACACCAGCCAGAAGGGGGCAGTAAAGAAAGACTGTATATATATATTAGGGGATTTGGGGGTTTTGTGACTCAGTAGATAGAGCATTTACCCACAAACTAGAAGATCCCTGGTTTGAGTCCACATCCCAGCATCACCAACAGAGCCATTCTGGTTTTAAATTAATTTGTCTGACCAAAGTCTAATTGAACATAAAAAGATTAAACACAATGTACCATGGTGTGTTTTAATACATCTGAGTAAATACATGTAGATCCAAAACAGAACAATTACTAATAACAGAGACAGTTTATTGTCTTGTTGGTGGAAAAAAGCAAAACACTGCAGTACAGGGAAAAGAACTGGTCTAATTAATAAAAAGGACCATATTGCCACAATCCATTATGATACACAAAATCTCATTAAAAGGAACTTGTATTGGGGCCAAGTCTTGTGTCAGATGAACAGTAAATTATGTACAGACAAATAGAGCAAGTTAAATCAGGGTTTTGTTTGGGCCATTAGGACTAAAAGCCTTTTAGTCGAAGGATTGTATAAAACTCTACTGGGAATTAGCACAAGAGATGACAAATTACTTAGAGAAAGGTAAAAAAAAAAGAAAAAAAAAGATGAACACAGAATGAAATCTTATCCCAAAAATAAATGAAAGGACAGGTAAGAAATGCATTACCATAATCTAACGTTATTTATTTATTGAGGGCAGAGGTGAGAAGTAATATATTTTAGAGCACTTTCTCCAGCTCTGATTATGATTAATGCAATGTGAATGTATTTATTTAATGTAACAATCATTGCTTTGATGTTGCCTTGTGGTCCCTGCATTCAGTCTCCAAATATATAACTAATAGTCTGAAACAGTGGTGCAATTTTACAGAATATCAAAACTGCATGTTGCTGCATTTTGCCTTTGAAAATTGAAAGGGGTTGAACTTTAGCTAAGATGTTGTGTGATCACGTATAGCACCATCTATGGCAGTTCATCAATAGTGAGACAGACCCTGACCTCTCCAGGGCTAAACTACATCTCTGTGTGTGTGGGAGTCATTTGAGAGTTTGTCCTTGGCATCTTTTTGCCTCTGTGCTCTTAAACGGACACAAACTGTTTCAATTCACAAATGCATTTATCTGGAGACTCAGTGTCATTCATCATACACGAACTGTAGTTTATGTTCTTTTAACCTCAGCTAACATTTCTATCAATACCGCTGCTGTAGCTCCTCATTGATCATGCTCACTGTGCTTATGCATCAGATAAAGCCATCACGACTCATAAGATATGATTTTGAGCTAGCATAAAAAAAAGTTTCAAAACATAATGGTAAGTTTAAAAAGCAATTAGATATGCCAGTGATTTTTAAATAGAGCCTTCTTCACATGCCCCTGGGCCCCAGCAAATCTGTTGATGGGCCTGATTGCAACCTTTAAAGATGGGATGCCCAAAAATATCAAATATTTATTCTACAGTATAGACAAGGAATACTGATCTGACCTTGTTCTTAACTTGAATCTCTCTTTTTATAAGATCCACTGAGCACCAATGAAAAAGTGGGACATTATCTTAATAAGTGGGACAGTTGCCTAAATAGCTGTGCAGTACAACCAAAAGTGGGACAGGTGGTCACCCTAATTAAAGTGCTGGATGTTCTGAATCCACCCACCAGAAATTTTTTCTTGGCCCATTACTGACTTTTTATGAAAATGTTGTTAAACTCCAACCTTTACTGAATGAACTTTACTTTTTTTTTCGTGTCCAAAAAGCACAACAGGAGACCAAGCATACATTATTTCTAAATCTTATTTCCTTTGGTTTTTCTGTGGTGGCCACAGCAAATCCTTTCCCTCCTAAGGGCAGTGATTTGTTCATTTGACACGTTATACACCAGATGCCCATCCTGATTTATCCAGGCTTGGGACTGGTACAGAGTACACTGACTTATGACACCATGCTCAGTAATGCACAAGTTTAAATGACCTACAGAAATATTTTCAAACCAGGATCTTTTTTCATGCCAAAGTGTGTGACACAAAGACAGAGATATATCAAAAAAAGACACAGCGCTACCCTCCTGTGAAATACTGAGAGCCATTTTAATTCAAAGGAAAGGTCTAAGGGTCTGAGGGTCTGAGTGACGACTGGAGAGCCCCAGAGGAGAGCGGCTGCAGAATGGAGATAGGATGATAAAACCAAGCTTTCATGCTCTTTACAAACCCTATAAAGGCGAGTGTTAGATACTGTCCAGACACACTCGCTCTTATCTTATGTCTTCTAACATCATTATGGCATTACAGTGACGGCTTCAGTGTAACTGGAGACCAACCATTTTGAAAGCATCTGAAAACCTCCCAAGGAAGTACAAATTGAATTTGATTTTCTCTCCACTGGACCACAGCATCCTTCAACACAACACTGCAGAGTCTTATTGTCTGGAACGGCAGGAAATCAATCTCACCGTTCATTTTTATGAGACCTCATTAACTTTGCACTTGGTGTTTCTGCCTAAACTATTTGAAAGTATTTGCTTTACTTGTACTACTTGATTACAGTTTTAAGGAAAAGAGGGAGCTTTTACTAATTTTTTCTGTTTTTTCTGTTTTTTCTTGTTGTTCTTGTTTTTTTTGTTTTTTTGTCAGTATGCCACATGCTTCAATTTCAATCAGAAGGTCACAAGTTTGATAGAGGTTTGGGGGCTGTAGTAGTAAACTGTTTAAGGAGAGAAAAGTGGAATATTCTCTAATATTTGTCAGCAGGCTGTTCCAAAACTAACTTCCTCTGAACTGATGTCTCTAAATTGTTCCAAGTGAATGATTGTGAGAGTGAATAGTTGTCTTCGGTACATGTCTGGAACTTGCCAAAGTCCAGGTTGATACATTTTTTTTTTTTTTTTTACTTTTACACAACTTGTACTTCTATTTATTATATTATATTTATTCTATATTATTTTGAAGTAACAATAGTGTTACTTTTGGTTTGGGGCACTTCTTCCACCTTTCCAAAAATACAGATTTTGACACTAACCCATTTTTTTTTACAACAAAACTTGTTTAAAAATCCCTTACAGTGAAATCCAATACAAATTCTGTATTCACAATGCTTCTCATGTGGCTAAAATGAATATGGCAAAAAAAATCCACCATTTTGACAAACGCAGAGATGAGAAGAGGAGCCCTCAGGGACACAATGAGCTGATCTGATCTGACAGAACATACAATACACCACCGTTTGAACACAGTCTGCTGCAGCTGCTGGCTCTAATTGGCCCACTCTCTGCTGTGAAGTGAAAATTAACCACTAGAGTATGTTTTAGGCAATGTACAAGGTTTTCTGTTTTTGTTGCACTGAATCAAATTATATGTTACATAAAATAAAGCCTGCTGATTATGTGTGGCAGGTGATTTCAGTGTTGCTTTGTAGTGAGTGCAAAAACCTTGTTTGTTTATCCAGGCATAACTTTTTAGGATACGAATTTACTTTAGCAGTAAAGTTTAACATTTTCACTTCAAGTACAAGTTCAGAATACATTAGGCTCTTGAAGTACTGTTCAGATGTGAAATATGGAAAGCTTCACCACCAAGGACTTTAATAGATGGATGTTCAGTGGATATCAGAAGCTTTGACCAATCACCTGCTTGAATAAAGATGCTCTTAATGACAAGATCCATGGCTGGTTGGCTACAAAAAAAAAAAAGGAAAAAGAAAAAAAAGAAAAAAAAGGTATAAGCAAAAAGCAAAAGCAAAACATTTGGATAACTGGTGGCAATGCAGTGTTTTACCAGGGGACATACTGTGAAATTGCATCAGCATGTAATTTAAGCATGAGCAAGCATAAGTATGAAGTCTTTGCGCTGCAAACTGGAAAATCACTTTTATTTATAAGTTTTTATTAAGCTGACTATGTTTTTATGGAAAGAAAATACCTGAATCCAAAACAAAGATTATACAGTAATCGTTATCTTTCCAACTCATATACAATTTATTGTATCTACCTACTTCTTAGGTTATTGATAGTAGAGCAATTTTTTGTTGTTAGTTCAGCTTTGAACATGCACCATCCTCGGAATTTGAGATAAAACCTGTTTCATTGTTTTGCTAAAGTGACATTTAAGGACTTGCAGCAAACCCCGACTCTTCTGTCACTGCTAGTGTTTCACCCAAAAGGGAATTCTTTTTTATTAATGCCCCAGACCAGTTATAAATATTCAGACAGTGACATTTCCGAGCTGGTGAGTGCCCAAAATCATTTTATATGCTTCTCTATGACAGTGTGACACTGAGAGCAGCTGCACAGCTAAAGGTGATGTGAAGTGCTATTGAAAGCTTTGGAGGGCAATTAATCTCAGCGATGTGATGCAAAACAATAAACACGTAAATTAGGTGGGAGTCCTTTTGTTAAAATATTCACAGCACGCTCAGGAAGCTACTTGAAGACGAAGAAAATCAGCGGGCCTTGTATTTTCGACACATATAGATGATCTGAGCATGTTACTTGATCATCCTGACACTGCACTGACCTACCAGCTGCAGTGGGTGAGCAGATGGAGAGACCCGAAACGTTTTTTTTTACAACACAGCCTCTTCACGCTCCGCAGCCCACAGTCTCACAGATCATAGGTGGTAAATAATAGTGACTTTGAAAAGACTGGCATAGCATCCATCTCCAGCCAAGCAAAACTTCACTCTCGTGCCTAATGCTTTATCTGCAGACTCCACTCCCAGTCTATTGTATGATGAATTTCACACCAGTTTGTACGTATGTTATGGCATTTGGCCTAAAGGGAAAGAGTGCAGTTTTGACTAGACTCAACTCATACAAACAAATGAGACTTCTCCAATGCAACAACATTACAATTACCTGGCTCTGCAAATAACCTGCTCAATCTTTGCATATTTTTGTGTCCCTTCACCTCCACACCTGCCTTGAATTGCCTGGGTCTGTTCCTGGAGCCTGTCGATCAGCGCTGTGTTTTGCCCACTGCATCATTATTTTTCAAACAGAGGCAGTGCAGCAGAAATGCCAAAGAAGGTCATAACTGGCTTCCACCTTCCCTTTTGCACAGCGGTATGCATTAGTAAAACTGAATACAATGAATAATAACAATTGTGTAATAATATTGACAAACAACAAAATAACTAGGTGTATAACTTTGCATATTATTCACAAAAGTGTTGAGTTAGGAGCGGTTTTATATTGATTGTATACAGATATACAGGGTGCCCTTTGAATTGAATGGGTGAAGACAATTATCTCAGAAAATTAGAGTCTGCAACAAGATTTAAAATGTCAGTGTATGCAACTCTGGAAACAATAACCAATTTGCTTTTATAAAATGAAGGAAGCAATTTTATACTGTGTCTAGAAGCAGTAAGAGATGTGGTTTTGATTAAATTATGGTTAAAGAGCTGTATATTGAAACATACAATAAAGCAGGACTGGAAAATAAGTATTTTTATTCAATTATATTCTTTCCGAGTACATTTTCTAAAACAAACCTGCTTTAATTTGAGTTAATTATTTGAGGAAAAACTACCTTTTTTTCAAGCATTTTTTAAAATTCTAATAAGGAAAAGAGTTTTTTGACACTAGTAATTGGAGGAAAAACAGCAGTAGTGGTAACAGTATTAGTAATATACAGTGGATACTTGTACCAGTAGTAAGAACAGTAACAGTAATAGTAGTAATAGTGATTGCAGTAGTAGGAGCTGTTAAGGTCTTTTGACCAGAAACATAAAAAAAGCTTTCTTTTCCTTAAACTTTTTGTATAATGCCATTTACCACACAATAAAAATTAGCAGTGAGGAATCAATGGAAACAGAGCTGTATGAATGAATGAGAGCAAACTGAATGTAGAAGGCTTGTTCATTGGTCAGTGTTTTCGGGAGTGGGCAGGGGTTCATAGCAGAGGTGGAGGCTGGAGAAACCAAGCAGTTTTAAGGGAAACTCAGTGCCAGAGAATCCAGGATTACTCAAACATGTGTGAATGAAGCAAAACACAACTCCAGAGAACTCAAAAAAGCTGGTTTAGCTAAATATAGCTTCTTAAAAGGTGAATGATTTTTCACGTTTTGGGATACGGTGGCCTGGATGACTGAGAACATCCACAGACATGTTTCATCTTCTTTTGCTTTACACCTGTAATAGTTTAACTCTGTTCTTAGAGATAGATTAAGCTGCACACTGTATTATTGACCAACGTTGACCTTTCCATACGATATTCATGCATATCATTCCACACATGACTTATTACTATGTGGAGTTGTAGTCCTATAAAATTAGTTAGTCAATAAAAAGGATTAAGAACGGTAAATAATTGCATCTCGATCTATACGGCCCTGTGCTTCTCTCCCTGAGCCTGTGGCTCCACTGCAATATCCATTAACCTCCAGATACACACTTGTACTCACAGCGGCCAATCTCTGGTTTCTCTAAAGTGCTTATTAGTCTTCCCACAGGGCCCATGACTTATAGGAGCACATTACATAGAAGCCTAATTATGGTTGTGGATGCAAGGCAGACACAGTGGCAATGAAATAACACATCGTTGATAAAAAAAGAAAACCACAGGATGCTGGAAAGAATGTTTTGTGAAAAGACTGAATATATTGGGATATAATAGTGAGACAGGAAAATCTGCTATAACAACTGCTTGATATGATCGATGGTTCAATCCTCTGGCTGGCAGAGGTTTAGGCTGCAGCCCCCCAGTAAATTATTTCACATTAACAACAATAAGAAAATGACAGAAAATGTGCAAGCAAAACAGGCTACCACTGGACCAAAGCCTTACTTTTTTTTAAATATGCAGCTAAGACCTAAGCCAGTAGCAACTGTAAAACCATCCATCCATTGCTCATCAGAAAAAGGCAAAAATATATCAAATGTAATTTCGTAGAAATTGGCAAGAAGCGAGGACTTGCATATGTGCAATAAATCACTTAAGATGTTGTTGGCAACTTATTATCATAACAGAATAAAAATGAAGCAAATTAAAAAGCTTAGAAAATTAAGGTCTGGAACAAACAGTGTCCTTGAGCATCTCAGTTAACCTCAAATAAATCTAACAAAACAAAATGTCATGGTCAACAAAAGAGGCAGAGGAGAAAACAACACACCTGCATTATCAGACTAAAGAGATACTTCTTCTTCTGCTCTAGCAGCCAGGTAAATGAGACAACTGCAATTTCCTGCTTTAAAATGAAGGCTTCTTGTTTCTCATGCATGACAAGTTAATCACCAAAGTCCACATTAACTAAGTATCTTACATCTGCAGATCTGTAATGAATGAGCTTATTACAAAGGCCTCTTTGTGGGATACAGATAATATACAGATTATATAGCCTACAGTAATTATGTTTCCAAGGTTTAAACTCACCAGCTGCAAGGATCAATGCTGTATACATGCACATCTTCAAACCAGAAGTGAGCACACCTATTAATATTAATGAAATTGTATGCTATGACCAATCTTACATATAGATATAGCTACATTGATTATACACTGATCAGGCATAACATTATGACCACCTGCCTAAGCTCCAGACAACCTGTGATGCACAAACTCACCCACCTTACCCACCTACCATTAAAGTGCAGTCTGTTCATAATATCTAAATGTTGTACACTGTTCACTGAATTGTGGCTTTCCCATTTGCAGTGAGACAGATTGTTATCAGTGCACAAAGATTTATTTTGCAGTAATCACTGAGGAACAGTCCCTTCTATTTAGACTTTGGCGCCATGATAAAAAGATGAAAGATTTTGCTGGTAGCAGTGGTTTGTGACACGAATACTAAACTGTCTTTTCTTGAGGTATATTTGAATATTTGTGATTCAGACTTGAGGAAGCTGATATCCCTGTGCTTTACGAGCGCTAACACCAGAAACCGATATACAGTACAAGACCTTAAATTCAATTAGTTTAAATAGAGGTAAGCTAACGCATTAGTTTATCCAGTTACACTGCTGCTGGAGGAGTTGCAGTAAGCCATAAACTCAAATTTTTGACATCAGTATCCTCACACTGTAGAGATTTAGTCGAGGTGGAAGAATTACTCCAAATGTCTAGAAAAAGTATTGCTATTGCTATAATAATGTTACCCAAATAGAAAAAGTATAATATTCAACAAATATTCTGTTTGTAATAGTTAAAAAAGTAATGAATGTATTGACAGTAAACAAAATATACTAACTGCTTCGACTTCAACTGCTAATAAAACTGCTGTTACCCAGTTAGTGATTTGCTTGGTGATTTGGGATAGGTTTTTACGCCAGATGACCTCCCTGACACAACCCTCTCCATTGGTCCAGGCTCGGGACAGGCACAGGGAGTACATTGGATTGTGGCTGGATTTTTGAAAAAAAAAACAAAAAAACAGGAATAGCACAAATCCACTGTTGTTGCTTATCTTCCACAATGAACACGTGGGTTAAAATGAACAGCCTCCCACTGAAAACATGCATACAGGCACCGAGCCACGTTGGCAGCTCTACACTCGACCATGCACCATGTGTTGGACCAAAACTGGAGCCTGATTGTCTCTGAATGATCCAATTTTCCTGTGAGTCTAAGGCAGTGTGAGATCCAGGCAAGGGGCCGGTGTGTGGATTGAGCCGTACGTGCGTGTTTGTGATCCGGAGTCACATGTCCATCACTTCAACAATATGGCTGCAGTTTCACAGGCCAACCATCCATTAAGGCTCTGATTGCTGAAGGAGGCCCTCAGTACACTGACACTGGGGCCAAAAACAGCACTGATTTGTGCCTCAGCTTCACAGCACTGTTGTTCTCTTCCTTCAGTCAGACATAGGGAGGCTACAGGTATAGTATAGATTCAAGCTACCTATTACATTAAGTTACCAGTATAGTTTATTCAGCTATTCTTGACTTGAATGTATCTCAGAATGCCAAATAAATAAAATATAAAAATCCCGTTTGGATGGACCTTTGCTGTTGCAAATGCCAAAGCATGCGACCCGTCCTGTTACTCCTGTGAGCCAGCTTGCCAAAGTCCGCAATAATAAGCCCAATGTTACTAGCCAATACTAACTGTCAGGATTCTGCAGAAGTACTCATGTTTATGCAACATCCCCTGACACAGTACTGCATCCATGCCTTCATATATGTCCACACTAGTCTTTGGCAGCAGTCCTTATTAAAAGAAGAACTGGTCAGCAAACACATTATAGGCTAATGGAGACCACAACTGCAATTAATGAGGCTGTATTGATGCAGAATAATTTGTTTGGTAAACCTAAAGTATGCTTATTGTTATTGTACAGTGGCAGAGTGGTTGGTCGTTCTGCCTCTCAGCAACCTGTCTGAGAGCAGCCTACATTACACTCCAGTGTTTTCTTTCACTTTCAATTCCTTCCCTTGTCCAAGATGATGCAAGTTTTTAGAAAACTGGTGAATCCAAATTTACAAATGTGAGAGTTGATGGGTGGTGTGTGTGTACGTGCTTTAATATATATTTTTATATTATATGACAGTGGAGTAGTGACAGGGTATCATGGAGAGAACAAGGGAGAGACATTTAATAAATCGTTGAAGTCAGGACTTAAGCCTTCAACGCTTAAGCCAGCTGTAGTCGTTCTGTATAGAGCCGCAAGCTCTACAAACCGAGCTATAAAGCTAGGTTTGATGTGCTTTTAAAAAAGACATATGCTTTCTTTAATTTGTACTCAAACACTGTCAACCCAAGCATTAAAGAGTTTGTAGTTTGATGAGTTTGAGAGCTGGGTGTCATCTGTAGCAGAAGTGTTTACCACGTTTTGATGTGTGTCTGATCCCCTTGAACTTCTCTTTCATGTCTGTGTCATCGCCCGCATTAGCAGCATCACAGGAAACACTGGCCTTTCATATTGTTCTCATTTTATTTGTCAAAATAGCATTCATTGTAACAACATTTAAACCACAGTTCATAACTTTTGAAGATTTGAAGTTTATTGCCCCTTTCTAGAAAAGGTATGTCCTAATTTGAGGAAAACTGTTCAATCACTTATAGCAATGGTGGAAGAAGTACTCTGAATCTAAAGAAAAGTAAAAAAAAAAAAACTTCAAAATCAAACGGCTACAATTAGGGTTACACAAGTAAAAGTAAAAGTAGTTCCCAAAAATATTACTTGAGTGAAGTATTTACTTAAGTACAATAGAAAGTACTTTTCAAATGGGTTTTTTGGAGTTGGACAACAAATTGTTTTTGTTAGGGCAAGTACTTACTCTTACTGCTATTACTGACTTTATTACAAACACTACTTCTGCTGCTATTTCTATTACTACTGAAAATGTAATTGAGCAAAAGCTTTGTTTAATAAATGTATTTAGTACATTTTCTTTAAAACAATAGTAGGTAAATGAATAAACCTGTAAATTACTAAAAGTATTGTGATAGGAATCATTTGAGGGGGAAATAAGTCATCTGGGCTTTTTTCTCATCCTGCTTTCACTGATTGTCACATCAGTGGCACCCAACTGGTGGGTCAGAACCCAAAAATGGCTTGTGGGGTCAGCTTTGCAGAATAAATATTGTCTAAATTGCATGAAGTGTTTGGAATGATTTTAACATTCATGTAGTTGTATTGGTTGTATAGTTTAGAAAAATGACTTTGCTTTTTGGTCAAAATAAAATGTTCATGAATACATCTGTGTCCCACAATCACATCTGTTGAGAACCAACACTTATCATAGTTTAATTAACGGTTTCCTTCAGAGAATGTAGCTAATTCAGTGCTACCCAAGACTAGCTATACAGCAAAAAAGCACACAAAAGAAAATCATGCATACAACATAGAGATAGCAAAGATAAAACACTACAACTGTAAAAGCATTTGTGTGATGTTTAATAAAGCTAAGTTAATTGTATGATGGCATGATCTAAGACAAAATTAGTATAAGGTAAGCTCAAATTAAAATTTTGATGTAATGTATTAATATTTTGTGGTGAAAATGCACCCAGTTTCACTTGTTAAAAAATAATAAGAAAAAAACTCTAATGTTATTTGTGTAAGGATGGATAGAGAAAATTTTAGATATTGTATCTTTACAAGTTGTAAAAATTACAAATGATAACTGTGTTGTGATACTGGCACCAGGATCACAACAAACAAGACCCACCATATTGACACCAGGAGCATGCAAGGTGCAATACCTCTGTAAGATGCAATATGTCTGTGTTATTAATGCAGACAGAATTTGGTTTGCCCTACGTTATACATTCAGAATTGAATATTTACAAGCATCAAGCACCACTGTTATGTTGGGAGCCCAGCAGTTCAACAGGAGAGAGTGACATCCATGAAATTGGATATGTCCATGACAACCATATGGGAGCAATTTCTCAGGCTAATGATGCTAATGTGGATGTATGTATGCATGCATGCATGTGTGTGTGTGTCAAAGTGAGAGTGAGTCAGAGTGTGTGTGAAAGAGAAAGCCTGGGTGTGTCAAATTAGGCTGTGTAGTTCTTTTGCTGTTAGTGCTCCCCATTCAAATTAATGACTCTCCTATATACAGTGGGGCAAAAAAGTATTTAGTCAGCCACCAATTGTGCAAGTTCTCCCACTTACAAAGATGAGAGAGGCCTGTAATTTTCATCATAGGTATACCTCAACTATGAGAGACAAAATGAGAAAAAAAAAACAAACAGAAAATCACATTGTCTGATTTTTAAAGAATTTATTTGCAAATTATGGTGGAAACCTACAAACAAGCAAGATGTCTCTCACAGAGCTGTAACTTCTTCTGTAAGAGGCTCCTCTGTCCTCCACTCGTTACCTGTATTAATGGCACCTGTTTGAACTGGTTATCTATATAAAAGACACCTGTCCACAACCTCAAACAGTCCCACTCCAAACTCCACTATGGCCAAGACCAAAGAGCTGTCAAAGGACACCAGAAACAAAATTGTAGACCTGCACCAGGCTGGGAAGACTGAATCTGCAATAAGTAAGCAGCTTGGTGTGAAGAAATCAACTGTGGGAGCAATTATTAGGAAATGGAAGACATACAAGACCACTGATAATCTCCCTCGATCTGGGGCTCCCCACAAGATCTCACCCCGTGGGGTCAAAATGATCACAAGAACAGTGAGCAAAAATCCCAGAACCACACGGGGGGACCTAGTGAATGACCTGCAGAGAGCTGGGACCAAAGTAACAAAGGCTATCATCAGTAACACACTATGCCGCCAGGGACTCAAATCCTGCAGTGCCAGACGTGTCCCCCTGCTAAAGCCAGTACATGTGCAGGCCCATCTGAAGTTTGCTAGCGAGCATTTGGATGATCCAGAAGAGGATTGGGAGAATGTCATATGGTCAGATGAAACCAAAATAGAACATTTTGGTAAAAACTCTACTCGTCGTGTTGGGAGGAGAAAGAATGCCTAGTTGCAGCCAAAGAACACCATACCTACTGTAAAGCATGGGGGTGGGAACATCATGCTTTGGGGCTGTTTTTCAGCAAAGGGACCAGGACGACTGATCCGTGTAAAGGAAAGAATGAATGGGGCCATGTATCTTCAGATTTTGAGTGAAAACCTCCTTCCATCAGCAAGGGCATTGAAGATGAAACCTGGCCGGGTCTTTCAGCATGACAATGATCCCAAACACGCTGCCCGGGTAACGAAGGAGTGGCTTTGTAAGAAGCATTTCAAGGTCCTGGAGTGGCCTAGCCAGTCTCCTGATCTCAACCCCATAGAAAATCTTTGGAGGGAGTTGAAAGTCCGTGTTGCCCAGCGACAGCCCCAAAACATCACTGCTCTAGAGGAGATCTGCATGGAGGAATGGGCCAAAATACCAAAACAGTTTGTGAAAAACTTGTGAAGACTTACAGAAAACGTTTGACAGTACAGATGGACAATGACCCAAGACATACTGAAAAAGTAACCCATGAGTTTTTTAAGGCAAATAAGTGAATTATTCTGTAATGGCTGAGTCAGTGAATTTCACTTGTTTAAGACAAAACTTAAGGCAAAGACCCATAAGCAAGCAACGACTGAAAGCAGCTGCAGTAAAGGCCTGGAGAAGCAACATAAAATAGGAAACGCAGTGTTAGGTGATATCTATGCGCTCCAGACTTCAGGCAGTCATCACCTGCAAAAGATTTTCCACAAAGTATTAAAAATTAGCATTTTATTCATGGTAATGTCCAATTATTTTGTTTTTAAAGTCACAAATAACTTTGTATGCTGACCTGTGATTCTGACTGATATCAAACTTATACTGGCTAAAGTTTGTACCATTAGCCCATAGAAAACTAGTGTCAACATTTCCTGTACTCTTCACAATAAGAGTCAGACGCCTGTTTTTCAGGGGACTGCTTTAACTTCGAAGCAGTAACAGGATGGATCATTCACTGGTTTACCCTGGCTGTTCTCATTAGAATATAAAGTAACGTTACTCCAAGTCAGACTGCAAAAGAATTACCTTCTCCCTGAGACTTGTTTTCACTTTTATACTTTTACTTATGGAGTGACATTTTAGTTAAAACCATTTCATCTTATAATGTCAATGGCTTAGCTATTGTTATGTGGTTAGCTATGACACAAACAACAGTGTTATTTCTATTACCACATAAAAAAGATAGCATGCATAAAATGCTTATATTACCTTTTGGAAAATAAAATATATATTAAAAAACAAAGTAAGAATAGCCTACATAATCTCTCTCCTGCTTAGCAACAGACCCTGACACAACGGCATTGATATCATAGTTTTCGGAACTTAAATAGAAGAGACAATAATTTTTGACAACATTATCTTCCAAAAAATGGCAAAAATCTTGAGTTGCTAAACAATCACCAAAAGACGGGAAAAAGAAGGAAGAGCTGAAAGCCGTCACAGATATGCAGTCTGGAGAGGAGCATCTACAAACTCTACTGCTGTATCAGCTTTAGAGAAGAGCTCAAAACAGGAAAAGCCCAACATTCAGGCTCAACTTCAAGAAATAGAAAGGGCAGAGGAGGAACTTGAGGTGAAAGAACCAATGGCTGAGGCAGAAAGGGTGAAGAAATTAGACAGGGAAACGCTAAGAACAAGAAAAGACAATGGAAAAGGGGTAAAAAGACGCATCAGAGATGAAGTAAAGAAAAACAAGAATCTACAGTTGCAAAATGAACATAAAGAAGCCAAGATCCAACACCTAAAAGAATTAGTCACACAACTGCAGTGTAGAGAGAAGGAGCATCTACAAACCAGCTCAGCTTTAAAGGAGAGCTCAGAGCAGGAAAAGACCTGCCTTCAGGAACAAACTGAGAAAAACCAGAAGCTTATGGCTGAGCTTGCCCAACTTCAAGTGACAAACGAGACTTTGCAGTCTAATATTGAAAAGAAGGAGCGACATAGTATAGACAAAGAGGAACATGAAAGTATTATTTCATTAATTAAGGAAAAGTCTGAACAGAACAAATGTGAGTATTTGGCTCTAATAGAGGACCTCACTAAAGACAAGGAACTTCTCTCAGTTATAAACAAAAGAGAAGCTCAAGTGGAAGGTATGAGTTCAAGACTTGACTCCTGTAGTGACAGATAAGAAGAGCTTACTTCTTTGTACTATAAAAATGTGAATCTTCATTTACAAAATAATCAGAATAAAACCAAGATCATGGAGCTGAAAGTATTAGCCACAAATCTACAGTCTAGAGAGGAGGAGAATCTACAAACCATGTCAGCTTTAAAGAACAGCTTTGAGCAAGAAAAGACCCGCCTTCAGGCCCAGATTCTAGAAACAGAAAGGTCAAAGAAGAACGAGGCAGAGTCTCTCAAAGATCAAAACAACAAACTAAATTCTGTGGTAGATTTTTTATTGGAATGTGACATGCAAGATAAACACAAATGCGATGAGCTCCAATCTCAGCTTCAGGAACAAACTGAGAAAATACAGATGCTCACGGCTGAGGTTGCCCAACTTCAAGTGATGAACAAGAGTTTGCAGACTGATGTTGAAAGGAAGGAGATACACTGTAAACATACAGGATCCTTTCTTTATTTAAAGAAAACTCGGAACATGAAAAGCAAGAGCTTTTTGGCTCAAATAGAGGACCTCTCTAACGACAAGGCCAAATTTCTGTCTATTGGTGACAAAGGGTTGTTGACAAAATCCGATTCCACCAAGGATGACGAGTGCAATGAGCAACAAGCCAGTTTGGCATTAAGACCGTCTGAGGAAGTCCTAAATACAAATAGTCATGTTTGCCACCAGATGTTAAATTGTGGCACAACTTCAAATTGTCACAAGCAGAGAAAAAATGACTAAACAAACAGTGACGAGTCTGATTGTCAACAAGTGATCACCCTTCAAGAGAAAAAAGTCCAAAGAAAAAAGACCACTGCCCTCAGGGACTCCACCATTCCAGCTGACAGTGATGGGAATGGCACAACAAATAACAAACTGATGAAGGGAATCGTCATTGCAGGAGCTGCATTGGTCACTGGTGCTGTTGTGAAGTGGTGGTTATAAGCTGCTTTCCACAATATGTGATTATTTGTCCTTATTCACAAGATCCCTTTTTCAATTTCCATCTTAGAAAAATGAGTTTCACAGAAGCAGATATTCTGACATAGATTTGTTTTGTTTTTTACATGTTATCTCAGGGATCTCATCAGAACACACTTCTGGTGGAGTCTCTTGGATGAGAGATGTCGTAAAACCTCAAAACTATGTTCAGGAGTCCATACTTCTAAAATATTCTTGTCTCTCAAACATGACACAAAAAAAAAGTAACACTTTATTTTAAGGTCCACCTATTAACCATTAATTAAGTGCTAATTAGCATGCTAGTTAGTGGTTAATTAGCCCATAATTGGTAATTATATAGCATTTATTAATCCCTTATTCTGTGTGACCAAATTGTACAACTAATTAGCAACTAACATTTTCCCCTTAATAAACTCATAATTACTGCTCATTAGTAGGAAGTAAGGAAGTTGTTGGACATGAATTATGAAATATGAATACAATTTTACTATTCCCTAATAATGCTCCAATACTCCAAAAAGCTTGATAAGATCATAATTTATGTCCAACAACTTCCTTACTTCCTACTACTGAGCAGTAATTATGAGTTTATTAAGAGGAAAATGTTAGTTGGTTGCTTATTAGCTGTAGAATTCAGGTCACACAGAATGAGGGACTAATAGATGCTTTATAATTACCAATTAACAGCTAAATAACCACTAGCATGCTAATTAGCACTTAGTTAATGGTTAATAGGTGGATCCTTAAAATAAAGTGTTACAAAAAAACAACAACAAAAAAAAACAGAAAAAAAAAACATGAAAATAAAAATAATTAAATGAAACTGTAATTTATTGGTATTTTATTAGCAGTGTCAATTGGAGTTGATCTTTGTGAATAAATGTTCTAGGTGGCTTGTGAAAGTGTCACTGCTTAATTCCAAGGAACAGATTTGTGAAATTTTACCATCTTTATTTTGGAGATAAAATAGGGTACCTGGACAAATGACAGGCCCATCATTATTGTTGCATTACTTGCGCCACCTATCAGCATCACTGGCTAAACGTGTAGAACAAGCCTTTCACAGTCCCAGTGGTGTGGCGGTGAGCCACTAACCACTGTAGTGATTGATATTTTTTCATGGTTCTCCCAATTACAAAAGGGATCTCCATGAAACAAAGGGCCTGGCCATAGAATATTCAAATAATCCATCGGCTTTGCGTCCTTAGCCATTTGATGAGGACTTGCCAATTCCAGTTCCACCAGAGTACTCTCTAGACCAGACATCTGCAACCTGTGGTTTTAGAGCCGCATGCAGCTCTTTAGCCCTGCTCTTGCGGCTCTTTGAGCATCTGACATCTGGTTATGTAAAGTCAATCTTGTTAATTTAAAATAAATCTTTCTCTTTTTATGCTGTTGACTTAAATTTAAACTTATAATGAACTGTTTTAGCCTGGATTGTCCACAGTTGCATGCATGGACTGGTTAGAAGTGTCACAGACATGCACCAAGAAATAGTTACAGGCAGGGGTGAAAGTAGATTATGCTTATGCCGGTACTATAACAAATTATGCCTACATATATATTTTTAATAACAGAAAAAGCAGATATACGAGATTGGAAATGAATCTTGATTATAAATGAAAAATATAAACATGGCTTATACGGGGTTTAACAGGGTTTGAAAACAAATCAATCGCACCCTATAAAGGCCAACACACACCGGACACACGTCAAATAATACGCCCCTATTGTTTTCTATGAGGCGCATGGCGGTGGCTGAAAACACATGGCCCCCGTACTTCTGCAGTAACAAAGATGGTTCTCTGCTCCGTGTGACACAGACGCACAGCTGTAAACACTGAGGGATAGTAGCTGCTGCTCGGGGGGACACAGGCAGCAGCTCCCGACTCCTGCTGCAGTCAGAGCATGGGGAAACTCCTTTCTGTCGCTAACTCGCTAATAACCTGCTATAGACAGGGGCGGCTCCAGACAAATATCATTGAGAGGGCAATGGGGGGTCCGTATTAAATAAAGAGGGGGCAATGAAATTCTGACGCAACAATATACACCAAAAACAAGAGGCTAAAATCAATAATAAATTACCATTAGTATTGAGCAACAGTTCTATCTAGACCAGTGGTGCCCAACCTTTTTCGGCTCGCGATCTACTTTTAAAGTCAAGGCCAGGAGATCTACCTTTATTTTTTTTTTACCCCTTATTTCTATAAACATATAAACATGGTGGGCATTTATCAGGGTTATTATTATTGCAGTGGTTAAACGTGAAAATAAAAATAGAAATAACCACTTTAATAAAGTCAGTCCATGTTACTTTTTTTGAAGGGATGTCCTGTATTTCCTACAGCTGAGTTTGTCCAGAATAACCAGAGTCCAGTTCATTCACAGTTCTGTAATATTCACATCCATTCCCCTGCATGGGCCGCTGGCTCCTCTCCTCTCCTCCAGCTCCACTTCTTACGAACATGTCTGACACTTAACGATGTACGTGAGGCTATATATCATTTATATGACACACAGTTTTATGCACCAGCGTGTACTCATGGGAAACATGAACAGGGTTTAAGCTACAAACTATGACTTATCTGTAGACACTTGCTGCGGCTACTTGTGGAAAGTTTTGTTGTCTAACGCGGCGCATGCGCACTGTAATGCATGGGGTCGTAAGCTGCACAGTGCGCTGCTTGTCGCCCGCTGCTGACAGCCAGAGATCTCTGTCACTGAGCCAGAGACTGACCACAGCACGCATGCGCGAGCCTCCAAAACAAGCTGCTGGGCTCTCTGTCAAGGTACCTGGAGTGGCCAGCAGGGCGCAGAAAAAAACAGAGTGAATGAAAGCAGGTAATAAACTGATTCTCTATGGAAGTGAACAGCAAAATGAAATGTTTGGAGAGATAGCGATTTAACTTCGTTACAGTTTTAATACATGTGTTTTTTTTAGATTTGATTGATTAAGCACTGCTTGCCTTGCTTGCCCTCACGGCACGCCCATGCCTTTATGAGTGGACTTTTAGGTTGGCATTTTTGGTAGCTATCCTTATATTACTTTAGGATTTCAAGTTAAAACTACAGAGACAACACAATCACATCTTTAACAACTGGAAGCAAGTTTTTGCTTTCTGAACATCATTAAAGCTTTGGCTTACTTGACTCTTTCTGGATTAGCATCTCATCGGAATACCCAGTGCTAAGTAGGGCTGGGTGTTGTTAAATGATGCTTTTGTGGTATCAAAAGAAAAGTTACGGTACTACTGGTATAAAAGAAAAAAAACTATTACTGTACTACCTAGAGCAGGGGTCTTCAACCTTTTTGGGTTTGAGGGCTACCTAAAAGATGAGAATTTGTACTGAGGGCTACTCGTGCAAAATAATCCTCTGTATTAAAGTCTTGACATGCCTTTCAAATGACACTAGAATTGTAAGATTGTTTGCTTTGCATTAATGATAATGTTTATAAAAATAATCTTGTAATTAAACATAAAAACAAGTAAAAAAAAAAACTTATGACTAAAACACTGCAGTAGTCACTGTTTATAAATATTCCTCGCGGGCACCTCACAAGCTCCTGAAGGGCTACCTGGTGCTCGCGGGCACCTCATTGGTGACCCCTGACCTAGAGGGACCTTTAATGATCCATTGCATGTATGAATCAAATAAATAACACAGAATAAATCATACAAACTACTGACTTTAACTTACAGTTATGAATTTTGCTTTTATTTAGTGTTTTTTGATTGTAGTGGATGAATTAGCTCATCATAGAAAAAGTATCGCTCAGTAACCAGGAAAACCAGGTATCGTTTAAGTATCTGAACGTTAACCAGCCCTAGTGCTAAAACTAACATTTGACTCATGCCTTTCATAACCATAGAAATATGAGCTTGATATGATCAAATACAGAAAACTCAGTGCAGCAGATAGGTGCGTGGCACACTGACTGGGCCAAAATTATGAAGGCAAAGCAGACATATGTTGACGAGCTTTGACGTCAGCTCAGCGCGTCCAATCACAGAGCCTGAAAGATCCATTCAGACAAAGCAGTAGAAATGGGATGTTTTTTTTGTTTTGTTTTTTTGGACATTTTTATTTCAAATTTTTCAATGATTAGTGATTAACACATATTGTAACCAAGACAGGTTCACTTTAAGTACACTCTTAAAACAATCCCCCACCACCCATTCACCCCACCCTCCCCAGGGCCTACATACACAAAAAAAGCAAAAAAACAAAAAAAAATAAAAAATAAAATAAAACAATCTGCTTTTACACAAATACATATTTTGTACTCACAAAACCGTGAGTTTTGAAGTGATATGGGGATATGTTTTGAGATTTTGCGTACACTTAATCAACGTGCCCCATATCACTTCAAATTTGGATGATTGGCCTTTCAAATTATACTTAATCTTTTCTGAGTCAAGGAAGAACATGACGTCATTAAGCCATTGAGAGGCTTTTGGGGTGGCGGGTGATATTCTTCTAGTTATTAAGGTTGAAAAGGCAATAGTATCCATTTCACTTCTCTTATATAGTTTGCCATTGGGGAGAATTCCAAAAATTGATGATTTAAAAGACGGTATCAGTGCAACTTTCAGAGCATCTGTAAGATGCTTGAAAATAACTGATCAATAATTCTTGAGGTGGGAGCAAGACCAAAACATATGTGTCATATTGGCAGGTGACATTTGACATCTATTACATTTATTTGTGACATTAGAATATATTTTTGAGAGTCTAGAGTTAGTGTAATAAGCACGGTGAACAATCTTAAATTGAATTAAATTAGGTTTACAACAGGAAGTGCTGCCATTTACCCGAGATAGTACCCCCTTCGCTGCATGCTGGCTTCGTCATGAGCCGCAATGTGAACTACAAACAAAGACGATCCCTAATGAATCTGTGACTGGATTTATGAAATAATGATTAGAAATGAGCCTAATCTATGATACAGGTGGTTCAGATCAGAGATGTTTGGTTTTAATGAAGCACTGTGTCAAAAAGTGACTGCATGGACATGTTCTATATTTGTCTTTACGCAGGACATACACCTGCACCGGGCTCTGCCCCCTCCCTTTACACAAGCCCCACTTGGACCTCCACATGCACATACAGCGTGCACAGTAAAATTATATCCATGTGAGCGAACAGAAGACTGATGCTTTCCACACTTTTCATGCTTTTTCATTTATTCCAAGTCTTAATTACAGCGTGGCGGTCGGGGACAGTGCCTCTGGACTGGCAGACCGGGGTGGTGGTCCCTCTTTACAAGAAGGGGGACCGGAGGGTGTGTTCCAACTACAGGGGGATCACACTTCTCAGCCTCTCCGGGAAAGTCTATTCCAGGGTACTGGAGAGGAGAATTCGGCTGATAGTCGAACCTCGGATTCAAGAGGAACAATGCGGTTTTCGTCCTGGCCGTGGAACAGTGGACCAGCTCTACATCCTCTATCGGGTGCTCGAGGGTTCATGGGAGTTCGCCCAACCAGTCCATATGTGCTTTGTGGATTTGGAGAAGGCGTTTGACCGTGTCCCTCATAGTGTACTGTGGGGGGTGCTCTGGGAGTACGGGGTCCGAGGCCCTTTGTTAAGGGCTGTCCGGTCCCTGTATGACCTGAGCAGGAGTTTGGTTCGCATTGCCGGTTGTAAGTCGGACCTGTTTCCGGTGCATGTTGGACTCCGGCAGGGCTGCCCTTTGTCACCGGTTCTGTTCATAATTTTTATGGACAGAATTTCTAGGTGCAGCCAGAGGCCAGAGGGAGTCAGGTTTGGGGACCACAGGATTTCATCTCTGCTTTTTGCGGATGATGTTGTCCTGTTGGCTTCATCAGGCCAGGACCTTCAGTGTGCACTGGGGCGGTTTGCAGCCGAATGTGAAGTGGCTGGGATGAGAATCAGCACCTCCAAGTCCGAGGGCCATGGTTCTCGACCGGAAAAGGGTGGTTTGCCCTCTCCAGGTTGGAGGAGAGTTCCTGCCTCAAGTGGAGGAGTTTAAGTATCTCGGGGTCTTGTTCACGAGTGAGGGAAGGATAGGAGCGTGAGATCGACAGACGGATCAGTGCAGCGTCTGCAGTAATGCAGTCGTTGTATCGGTCTGTGGTGGTGAAGAAAGAGCTGAGTCGAAAGGCGAAGCTCTCGATTTACCGGTCGATCTACGTTCCTACTCTCACCTATGGTCATGTGCTTTGGGTCATGACCGAAAGGACAAGATCCCGGATACAAGCGGCTGAAATGAGTTTCCTCCGCAGGGTGGCTGGGCGCTCCCTTAGAGATAGGGTGAGGAGCTCGGTTACCCGGGAGGAGCTCGGAGTAGAGCCGCTGCTCCTCCACATCGAGAGGAGCCAGCTGAGGTGGCTCGGGCATCTGTTCTGGATGCCTCCCGGACGCCTCCCTGGGGAGGTGTTCCGGGCATGTCCCACCGAGAGGAGGCCCCGGGGAAGACCTAGGACACGCTGGAGGGACTATGTCTCTCGGCTGGCCTGGGAACGCCTTGGGGTTCCTCCTGAGGAGCTGGAGGAAGTGTCCGGGGAGAGGGATGTCTGGGTGTCCCTGCTTAGACTGCTGCCTCCGCGACCCTGGCCCCGGATAAAGCGGAAGAAGATGGATGGATGGATGGAAATCCCAAAAAAGCAATACTTGCAATAATCCAAATAAAACATTTGTTATGTTTTAAGCTTCTTTTTAATGTTTAAAGTTAGCTGTATTAAGAGGAAGGGGTGTTCATTGTGTCATTGCAATGTTTTGTTTCTTTTAATCAGAAAAGCGATACTTTGTTTCCAACACAGGTCTGTGTGTGTGTGTGTAGGTGTGTAGGTGTGTGTGTGTGTGCAGCGCGCGTGCGTTCGTGTGTGCGTGTGTGCATTCGTGGGTGCGTGTGTGTAACATGTCTGAGGTGTGCGGCAGCCATATTGACTGGCTGTTGTTTACATGGCACAGGGCTGACAGACATTATTGCCAGATGGATTAGAGCTGTACACTGCAAGGCAAAGTCACCGATTCATCACCGCTGACTGAGAATCAATTTCACATCAAGCTTGGAGTTTAAAATATATAATAAGATGTCACATCAATTAAAGACCTATTTTAATCCAATGCAATAAATTGCATAGCTATCAATACCAGTATTATCTTTGTAACATGGATAGATGCAGACGCTGAATTATTTTTTGCATTGGATAATAATGACCTGCTGAGGTGGAAGTAACTATATAATTTTACAAGTAATTAATGTACATTTTCTATTTTATTTATTTTTTAAATTTACTTGAGTACTTTCAGTAGATTTTCAAAAACATACTTTTACCTTCGCTTAAAATTTTGTGAACATTTTTTACTAATATTCAAGTAAATTTCTAAACTCTTTATCAGTTAACATATTTTTTAAATCACAGTAGTAATACTAATATTTATAGTGATAGTTGTATTAGTAGTAGTAGTATTAGTAGCAGTACAAGTAGAAGTACTTGTGGTAGTAGTAGTTCATTAGTAGTAGCAACAGTAATAGTGGTAGTATAAAGTATGTTCTACTTAGGTAAACTTTACATTCAGCTTTGGAACTTTTACTTCTGCTTGAGTAATATTATTTTAAATTTTACTTTTTAACTTCTACTTTATACTACTTTTACTTTAGTACAGATTTAGGGTACTTTCTCGATCTCCAATGCAGCCGACACAAATTCAATCAACACAACGTTCATGAATGAAAAACCTTCCATATTTTAAAGCTTAAGATTTATAACGTCTGGTAAACAGGTTAATAGTTTCCCTTTTTATTTAGGACTTTTGACAGGTTTGATTATCTTTACAGTAAACCATGCTGAACTTATTTTTAGCCATAAAAACCACATTGGATGATGATGTAACATTTGCATAACATGAGCCGCACCAATGAGATTAGTGCTGATTTCTGCGACTATGCACTGTAAAAATGAAGCTAGTTTAATTCGACAGGTGCAAGGATGTTGAAAACGTCCTACTGAGAATATTTTCCCTGAATAAGTCAAGTCTGGTTTACAGTACAGTCTTATTTTGTTACGGTTGCCAATTACATCTGAGGCTGATCAGGGTACACTGGTCTCTGGCGCAAGCCCTGATTTCTTGTTGTCTAGTCTAAATATAGCCGGTTACGTATGGGAGTGTTTAAGGCCTGGCAGGAGAGGGGACACACAATCATAGACACACTAATTAGTGCTTGAGGCCTCATCTTCCTCAGTGTGGGCTGTTCTATGGCATAAATAGAACCGCATGCTTGCATACACTCAAAAATCACCGTTATTATCTGTGCTTAGGAACTTTTATGCCAGGAAAACCAATCTCATGGGCGTGAACCGTGGCATGCTGTACCCCGCTTTAGGCCCACAGTTGCTTTGACAGGTTACAGCCAACTGCGGCCCCTCTCATACAAAGTAACAGCCTATGATATTGGCTGCACTTTTGCTTGACATTTATGTCTTGGTCCAGCGAAGGCTAGATTTAATTGCCAAAAATGTCAGATCTTTGTGGAATGGGACAAGTGGACAGGTGGACAGCAAAAGATAAATTGCAGAGAGCTAATTTTGGAGAGTGGTAACAGTAGAATACCAATGACAGATATGAGAAGACAGAATTTCTCTAGCTTGCTCCATCTTGTTTTGAAGCAAGCATTGTTTTATTCCCCCCCTACACCTGACTCATTTACTCTCTCTTCTCATCTTGTTGCCCTCATAACCATTAATTTGACTCCTCCGTGAGCATTACCTTTCCCTGACCTCGTTTTATGCACAAGTCCCTCCATCTCACCAACCAATTTTAAACAAAGACTGTAATTGTAATGGATGTTTTCCCGCCTGTTCCCATATAGCCACTGCACTTTCAAATACACCTCACCATCACTTTGACATGTTTTCACACTGCTTTATAATATGACCACAGATTATAAATATAAGTCTGGAAAAAGCTCCTTCTTGCTGACAGATAAGCCATTTTTCACACGGTAATGTCGGGACACTGTATTATGTTGAGTGTTTGTAAAAAGGTTTATTTTCTCAATTTCCTAAACCCATGGACCGTGCACCTACTAATTTATTCTTACACACCTCATTAGATTTTGGTAACAGCATGCGCATTTGAATGTTTTAATGATAGATATGTTTTTCTTTCGCTATGTGAGATAGATTGGTGTGGACGTGGTGCACCATCGCAGTAATGACACACGTCGGCTGAAATGCATTAGCAAAGTTAAACAGATCAGTCAGTAGTATGAATGGCAGAGGAAGAACGTGCAGTAGCCATTTAGTACATGCAACAACAGAGGTGGAAGGTAACTACATACATTTACTCAAGTAACTTAGGGACTATATTGTGCCCAAAAATTTTGTGAAGTTTGTACCATGTTTTAAAATGTTTCCTGTTTTTCCCTGTAGTTCTGGCACTGCCTTTCTGTGGTCTCAGAACGCTTGGTTCCTGTGAGGCAAGAGTGCTAACCACTTTGCCACCACCCTGCCGACAGTCGACATCCAGTCTGCTCTCGTATATTTATCCAAAAAAACAGTGTATAGCTCTGTTTCCACTAGTTCCTCACAGCTATTTTTCATTTTTTTGTAAAATGGCACCATACAAAAAATGTAAGAAACTTAAGTGTTCTTTGATTATGGCCCTGTCAAAATCCACAATTGTGCCCTTCAAATGCACATTCACGCTGAGGGGCGCAAGTGCAAATTGTGTCCCAATTCTCTTCAAAGTTTGGAACAACACTTCATCACGCACTTCACTGCGCACTGAAGTATAATACCCATAATGCATTTATTTTATTGTGATGTTTTCAAACGATGCTGCATTTATTTCTTAGCAACTTAGCAGTGAGCGCTAAGTGGCAAAAATGAAAAGTAACGTGTTAACAGCACAGCTGATGGAAATTTTAAATTAATGTGCCTAATGTCCAGGTAACAATGCTGTTAAAATGTTAGATATGTCTGATGTTTCTGTGGCAAAATGATCCACTTATCAGCTGTTTAACTTTCAAATAAATCCAGCACCAGTTTAGCAAACGCACTGCTAAAAGACAGTGCTGTTTATTCTGTTAAATGCTTTACCCTCAGGACTTTCATAGCGTGAGTGTCGAAAAAGTGTGCACTGTCTCAATTCTCCTTTTTAATAATAATAATAATGGATTGGATTTATATTGCGCTTTACAAGCTTGTCAAGCTCCTCAAAGCGCCTTACAATTTGGTTCATTATTCTTCCACTCCTCAGTCACACTCGGTGGTGGTGAGCTACTTCTGTAGCCACAGTTGCCCTGGGGCAGACTGACAGAAGTCAACGGCCCCTCCAACCAAACACACCAAACACAGTCACACTGACACATCCATACAGGCAAGGTGGGTGAAGTGTCTTGCCCAAGGACACAACGACAGTATGCCAGTCTACCAATTGAGCTACTACTGCCCCAACACCCAGCACCCTTGTGCACTCATGCACTTTCAGAAAATGCGCACTTAAACAAAGTGTGTATTGCATAGTGCAGGTGTTGGGACAGGGCCTCTTTTCAAAAGACCACAACACCCTGCTGCCCTCTACTGGTCTCTCCACCAGTTTCTTTATGGCACAGTACAGTACTTATTTAAAACGTTCTTCTTTTAGACACATATTGTTTTTAGAGGTTGTAAAAAGTGCTGCTGTTGCGGTTTAAAAATATAAACAGAAGCATAATATAACCACTTTAAGTCTAAAACATTATTTTACTTTTGAAAATAATAATAATAATAATAATAATAATAATAATAATAATAATAATAATAATAATTTTTAGAATCGAAATGAGTACAATTTTTGACCTTGTGGCAAAGTGGGTATTAATAATACTACTGGTGGCAGCAGAAGTAGTGATAGTATTTATTTTTATTTTTATACATAATAAAAATGACAATGTAAAAAACTCAAAAGGGTTTATTTTAAAGCCTCCACCTTATAATACATACAAAAGTTACATACAATTAAAATTACAATTAAGACAGTAAACGTGGTTTCTAAATAGAGCACAACTGTTAAATGTAAAAAAAAAAGCGAGATTTAATCAAAAACGCTCTTAAATATTTTTTTAAATGATATTAGTGATGTGTTGATTTTAACTAGATGGAAACATTCACTCCACATTTTACAGCCTCTGTATCTTAAGCGAAACTGGGCTCTGGATGTTACAGATTTGGGCAAATGGAAGTCTTGATTTTTGTAGCACAGGTAGTAACAGTCATGGCATTAGTAATAGTTGTAGTTGTAGTAGCAGTGGTAGCAGTAGTTGTAGTGGCAGTAATAATATTAAGGTAAAATTTGGTAGTACTATAACAGATTTAAAATGTTTAGTACTTTCTTTTGAGTTCATATTAACAGTATTTCTTCCATCTCTGTCAAAAACACATCAGTGGTTGCAGTTGCAGCATTATGCAGAGTACAATATTGAATTTGGGCAAAGCCTCAGTGGGCCTTTGTTGTTTATCATGCCCTCTCCATGTCGACACAGTACAAGCAACTTATTCCCCGCTCAGATTTAATTACAACTCTGAGCGGCTGAGGATTATGTAAAACAGGTAAACACTGGGAGAGTGACACTGGGGCTGGTCCCTCGAGGCCACTGTCAGAGTTTGAGTCCCACTGCAATGCAAGCACAGTAGGGTATAGGAGAGAAGGTGACACTTTTTAACTAAATTATGTAAAATAATCAGCAAATATCAGTTTATTTTAGCACAAAGTTATAATTTTCTTTCTTCCTAATTTGAGCATTTTTACATGACTTTAGAAACATACCTATTTTTTATGGAAGTTGTCCCTCTTCTTATATTTTCTACTACAATGGGCCCATGTGAAGCCTCCTTGCCCTGGGCCCCAGCAAGCCTGTCGGGGGGCCTGGTTATAAACACACACGTGAATAAATGAGAGAAAAACATACATTTTATTTTATATATTCAGTACACAGAATGCTGAATATATTAAAAAGCAATTATTGTAATTGTCCTGATTATGGTTATGACAAAAATCTAAATTCAGTATTTTATTATTATTACATACAGTTGCCACAAAAAATGAATTCTTTGGAATTACTTGGATTTCTGCATGATTTGATCATAAAATGCTTCTTTCATAAAATCTTTATCTAAGTCACAATAATAGACAAACACAGTCTGCTTAAACTAATGCTGCAAAAATTATATATATATATTCATTCATTCATTCATTTTCTACCGCTTATTCCCGTTAGGGGTCGCGGGTGACTGGAGCCTATCCCAGTAACTTTGGGCCATAGGCGGGGTACACCCTGGACAGGGGCCAGCTTGTCTGTATATATATATATTTATTTGTTTATTGAATATTTATTTAAACATTCACAGTGCATGATTGAAAAAAGTTTGTGAACATTTGGTTTTAATAACTGGTTGACCCTAAGCTGGCAAAGCCAGATTGATATAACGTTGGCAAAGAGTTACTAACGTTATACCAATCTGGAATGGCTCTCGTTGAAAGCGTTTGTGAAGGGGCGGAACATTCAGTAGAAGACTGGGAGGTGATTGGATAACGCAACAGCTTTGTAGCTAAACAACAAACTGCTACAACAGTAAAAGAACAAAATCAAGAGGCTATTAGAGGATTTTTGCTGTTTTTGTAAATGTAGAAGAGCATACATTACGTTTTTTCGCATCGCCATGTTGTTAACAAGTGTCGCTAAAAGTTTGTTTTCGGCAAACGTAAAACCTGCCCACTCATGGCAATACTGTCACACCATTGGCGCGGCCGCCACCAGCTCAAACTCAAACGGATCAGCGGGAACCTGACAAAATGGATTTTGTGAACTTTTGAACTCACAAATTTCACAACAATCCAGCTTGCTGTGCAAGGTAAGGTTGACCCTCCTTTAGCAGCAATAACATGAAGATCAGACCTGCACAATGCAATATTCTTGGGATGTCTGGTGTGAATCGCTCTTCTGAGGTCATGCCACAGCATCTCAATCAGTTGAGGTCAGGACTCTGGGCCACTCCAGAAGGAGTATTTCCTTCTGTTGAAGCCATTCTGTTGTTGATTTGCTTCTATGTTTTGGGTCAGTGTCCTGTTGCATCACCCATCCTCTGTTGAGCTTCAGTTGGTGGACAGATGGTCTTCAGTTTCAATGTTGTTTGGATAAACTTGGGAATTCCTTTTACTGTTGATGATAGCAAGTTGTCCAGGTCCTGAGGCAACAAAGCAGCCCCAAACCATGATGCCCCCTCCACCATACTTCACAGTGGGGATGAGGTTTTGTTGTTGGTACACTGTGCCTTTTTTCTCCATACATAGTGTGTGTTCCTTCCAAATAACTCAACTTTGGTTTCATCTGTCCACCGAATATTTTGCCTATAGTGCTATGGGATATCTAGGAGCTCTTTTGCAAACTTTAAATGTGCAGCAATGTATTTTTGGACAGCAGTGGCTTGTGTGTCCTCCCATGAAGTCCATTCTTGTTAAATGTTTTACCCATTGTAGATTTGTCAATAGAGATGTTAGCTTGTGCCAGAGATTTCTGTAAGTCTTTAGATGACACTCTAGGATTCTTCTTCACCTCATTGAACTTTCTGCGCTGTGCTTTTGCAGACATTTTCTCAGAACAACCACTCCTAGGGAGAGTAGCAACAATGCTGAACCTTCTCCATTTATAGACAGTCGCTCGTACCGCGGACTCATGAACATCAAGGCTTTTATTGTAACCCTTTCCAGCTTCATGCAAGTCAACAATTCTTACTCGTAGGTCATCTGAGAGCTCTTTTGTGAGAGGCATGGTTCACATCAAGCAATGCTTCTTCAGAATAGCAAATTCAAAAGTGGGGTGTTTTTTAAAGGGAAGGGCCACTTTAACCCACATCCCCAATCTTCTTACATTGATTGGACTCCAGGCTCCAATTAGCTCTTGAAGAGGTCATTACCTTAGGGGTACACATACTTTTTCCATCCTGGACTGTGAATGTTTAAATAAATATTCAATAAACACATTTTGCAGCATGAGTTTAAGCAGACTGTGTGTGTCTATTGTGACTTAGATGAAGAACAGATTACATTTTATGACCAAATCTTGCAGAAATCCAATAAATTTCAAAGGGTTTACATACTTTTTGTAGCAACTGTATATAACGGTCATATTCATCACAATTAAACATAATAAATGCTTAAAATATTTCACTCTGTGTGTACTCGAACGACTAAAACAGGCAGAATGATCACCAGCTGTGTTTTCAAACCACTGTAAAATAATTTGAATAGCATCACCCTTACATATGGACAGAAAGCAATCGGATTACCTTTACTGTTCTCATTGCTTATAATAATGACATAATTAAATGTTAGCATTATCACAATTGGTGTCTTGCTATTCATCAGAATATTAAATTATTAAAAGCAAGACAAAAGCAACAATTAAAAGACAATTTTATAAGCAAGCAGCCCATTAAATATAAGTCATGTGAAAAAGTTTTTGCACAGAAATAATTATAGTCTTTAGATCTGTCATGGTCAGACTTGATGGCACAATATTACAGCCTTATGATAAGCTGGTAATTAGCATTTTTAACAGACTGCTATAGCTGTAAAAAGTGTAAAAGGCAGACAAATGTGACAATGTGACAACGTTATGGCTGTGTGAGCTTTGATTTCGCTGTCTCTCTGAACTATGTCGCTGACCTGGCTCTGTCTAAGTGTCTTGTAAGTGGGATCCAGGGCTTTAAATCCTGTCTAAGTACCAGCACTCTGGACTCAGCAACAACAGCAGCGTGTTAAGAGGTTAGAAGCCCTTATTAACACATTAATAATGAAAAACCTCCACAGACATGCTCAAGTACAAAGAGAACCTAAGCTGACTATAATGACCTTGAAGTAAAATAATGTTTTTGTAAAAGAAAGGGTACCATTTTTTTTATCACGCACCAGGTAAAACATTATGACCACCTGCTTACCTATATACCCTGCTAAGAGATGCTGTTTTGCATTTTTTTTTTGTTTCTAACGCATCAATTTTAAGGACAAAATGTTCACTTGCAGCCCACTAACAGGTGCCACAATGAAGAGAATGTGTGGTTCTCTATTCTTTTAGGTAATTAAACTGCAGTATTTTTCTTGGAACTTTCACTTCAAGTTAGGCCTTACACATTCAGACAAAATGTTGCCTTTGATAACAGGTTCTAAACACAATCTTTTGCCATCCTTGAGGAACGGTGGAAGCAGTGAGTGGGATTAGCACCGTTTGTAGCGACAGATTGTTCTATATATACCAAGGTGATTGTGGCTCCTTGAACACACTGCATATCAAACAGATGCACTTTTGCTTTGTAAGGTGGTCCCTGGGTTGCCATGACATCTGTGGCCCTTAAATCTAAGAGACCAATGGATCACATCAATGATTCATGCTCATCTCTTTATAATAATACTGTTCAGCGCTGACCTTATACCGTAGAGTTGTTTTTAAGCACCATCAAGATCTATTGTTAAGCTTGTCTAGCACCCTAGAGCTGTGGTAAATTACATATTGAGACTTTGTGCAACAGAGCCCTTATATGTCATCATAAATTATTTTTATTTTAAACATTTATTCACAAAGTATATCAAAGCTGTAGCATAGTTTTGCAATACTTGGTGGTCAAATAACACAAAAATGTGATTATTACACCTGATGGACAACAAAGTCATTTTTTTCAGTTGGGAAATGGATATACAGTAGATTTAGTAGAGAGTGAAACATTTTAAGCATTTATTGATTTGAATGGTAATAATTATGGCTTACAGTTAGTGAAAATCTAAATTCAGTCTATCATGAATATAGATATTACATCAAATCAATGGTTAAAGTACTGTGTGTATGGAATTTATATACTTCACTTTAAATAGAGTTTTCCACAAGAGTCAAATTTATTGACGTGGGTGTGTATGTCTCCATGAGTGACTGTGTGTGCGCTTGCATGCATAAGCAGCTATTAGCAGCATCGATTACTTATTTATCTGCAGCTAATTAACATTTCTTTTTTGCCCCTGTTATGTTAATGAGCTCTCAGAGTTGAGCTTTCATGCTACATCCTATGCTGTATTCTGTGCTATAAATGCACACTTCCTCTTAGAGCAAGATTAACAGTTCTTTATGGTTTCAGAAAATGGCACTTGCTCTCCTGTTGGCTTTGGGGCATTAGTAGCTTATTATAACACACGATTCTCTAAGGAAGCTCTGCATTATTGTTTATTTTTTATGAAAGATCAAAAGAAAGATCAGTCAAGATGGTCCATTTTTAGCTGACAAGTTCATAAAAAAAACTTTGTTTTCCGTCAGAATCTGATTTGTTAAGTCCCTATAATAAGAAACTTTTCCAGTGTTTTGTCTCACTTTGATGCCTTTATTGTCTAGAGACAGACAGCCCACCTTTTTGTCTGCTGCTTTCAATAATTTTTTTTTTTTTAAATCCCCCTTTTTTTTACACACTGTAAATGATGTCAGTCTTTGGTCTATTTCCAACCCTGCATCTGCATTAGTTTCTTGTGAAGAAGACTTCCCACTGTGTCTATTGTCTGTAAGTCTGACTGATCTGTCTCATTTAGTTTGCATGTCTTTGAAAAAGTACCAATGCTGCACATAGCAATTAGGAACATATAGAAATTGGACAAAACACTGCTTATACTTAAAACATACAGAGAGTTAAACTTACAGGCTATGTGAACTAAACATGAGAACAGATTCATATAAAGGCTTATTTAAATAGGCAACAGCTATTACTAAAATGCTCTAACATGTCTCCCACAATGATCAAAAATAGGTTAGGTTTCCTGTCAATTTCAAAATGTAGGGTGTGTTTCACAAATTGTTATTTATTATACTTTTTTTTAGAAGACAACTATATATATATATATATATGTACACATGTAAAAAATTAAGAACAGAAGAAAAGTTACCCATATTATAAAAGCACAAACTCGCCTCACTGTCTCAAACCTCAATGCTTTGAGGCGATGTCCACACGCCTTCAAACGCGCACAAGGAAATCTGGTTGCGCTGAAATATTAAAACTTACGACACTTTTTAGTTGTCTAAAATAATCGCCTGAATGTAAATAGGACTACTTTCACTGACAAATTTTCGCCAGTACATCCAAATTATTATTATTTTTTTTATTGGGACAATACAGTCTTTTTTCTGTATTCAATCCAGAAGTTGATAAAACCCATAACAAAATCAGACAGAGATGGATGACGTGTATATTGGGTCCTTCGCACTTCCGGGTTTGGATAAACAGATTGCCAGCGGAGTCGGTTCGTCTAAAAGATGTGAGTTTAAGCTTTATTTTATAAGATTTTACTCTGAATTTACCAGTATTGTTAACCGGGCGTTAATGTTGTATTTACGTTGTTTTATTTCCTTCATTAGGTCTAAAGTAACGTTTAAAATCACGTTAACGTCGGACCCCCGGCTGCCATACAAAGTGTGAGTACAGTGACAGCTCAGCATTCACTTTTACCCACGTTTATATGAGTAAACTTATATTTATCCATCTACAAATGTTATATTACGGCAAGAATCGTCGGAAATCAAACTCTATTTAATGTGTTTGTTCATGCGGTGTGTTTTTCAGCTACAGTCAAAGACATAATATTGTCTTTGCAAATGATAAATCTGTAAAATGAAGAGGGATTTCTCGGGTGGGAAACGCTGTTACACTCTGCTTCATATGGCTCCAGCGTGACTTGTGTTTATGATAGTGTTAAGCGCTTTAAAGCGTATAGTGCTAGTAACTTTTAACTTCCATTCATTCTTAAAATAAAACTATGCTCAGGGCTGGTCTGTGATCTCACCTCCATTGTATCACGGTCCACCATATGTTGTCACATCACATTTGCTAATAGAAGCTTTATGCAGCATTAAGGATGTTTACACTTATGTCTAAACAGTCAACACCCAAGAAGTGGTCATACTTTTACAATATATGCTCACATACGATCTATTAAGCCTTTGCTTGCACCTTAGTTGACATAAAAGTCACTACTCTGTAATGAACATGTTTATTGTGATAGACAGTATACCATATGTCATTTGAAGTATACAGTATAAATTACTTAAAGATCAAACTGTCAAAAACAAACAATGTTATGTGTCACACATTTGCAGGGGTGGACAGTAACGAAGTAAATTTGCTTGAGTACTGTACTTAAGTATAGTTTTTGAGAATCTGTACTTTACTTGAGTAGTATTTTTAGTGGAAACTACTTTTACTCCACTACATTAAAGATAAATATAATACTTTTTACCCTACATTACTAAAAAAAAACAAAAAACAAACTGATGCTGAGAAATTGTCTTAAAACTGAAAGACAACTCACTCACACCCTAAAGATAATCATTTACTAATTGTAATTTATACTTTTAAGTATTTTTTGTAAAATAAATGTACACATCTCTAAACTCATATTTGCTCTCAGGAACTAAAAAGAACATCTGGACACAATCTGGAAGTGATTTAGCTTTTCTTTTGAACATTATTTGCACAATTCTATAATAAACCAATTTATAAATAATTTATTGGTATGATTGTAATACCCAGCCTTATTTATAATGAGTATGGCTCGTTTTTGCTGTAGCACAATCTTATCTATTATGATTTGAGTACTTTGAATACTTAAGAATTTTTGAAAGCACATACTTAAACTCAAGTAAAATTTTGCCTTAACATCTTTTACTTATATTGGAGTAATATTTGACCAGGAGGATCTATACTTTGTTGAGTGCGTTGTCCACCACTGCACATTTGGCATCTGGTAGCACAAAATCATGTTTTATATTATAAGTTTAAATTTGACTTTGAAAAATATCCATGTGAATTTGGACATTTTTATTATTATTTTTTACTACCACACAGCACTACACAGGCAGACTAGCTACAGCCCCTTTTCTTTGCACTGACGCCAAATTCCTTGAACTTACCAAGCACCTGCACGCAACTTCTCATTATTAGCTATGAAAAATTTGACTATATGGTTAGGAGTAACACTGGTGCTTTGCCTAAAATAGTTTTCAGATTTATTGTGGATTGTGGTGATGTGTGACTGTAATAACACTAAAACCATGTGAAAAACTAACGCTTTTTTATGTACTCTGCTGTTTCAGATTATAATTATAGATTCATAGACAGAAAGTGATTTTAGTAACTGCCTCCATCTTGAGGGCATTAAAACCATTTATGTCCTTACAAGACCTTTGAGGGAGCCATTTCTTTAATGAAGCCAGTCAAGACCCTGCTGTTGCTAATTCCCTTCCATGAAATGTGAAGTGATAATGAATAAATGAGGAATTGCATTGGTTCTGGCAGGAGAGAGTCAGGCTTTGGTCCATCTGCTCACTTTCATAATGATTAGCCACATTCAAAAGCTACATTCAGAAGTCCGCATTCACATTCACTTAAGACTCTATGGGGCTCTGACAAGCTTTGGGCTTTGGCTATCACACGTGTGGAGTGAAATGTTTCTTCAGTTTCTGGTTTATTTCTGGAGTAATATCAAACATCTTAGACACGTTTTAAGGTGTATCATTGTACAAAAATACACACAATGACAAAAAAGAAGAAGCATCATAACTAGAAGTACTGGGAGAGCATAGACCTCTGCCAAGGCTCTAGTTCTGTCTCCCAATGGTAAAGATATAGTGCTTGGACTCAGACTTGAAAATCTTTTAGTTCAGGGGTAAATTCTCTTTCCTTAGCCACAAAACTCTGAAATCTCATAATAGTAAAGAATCTACTAAAACTGATCATTTGCTCTTAAAGTGAGAGAAGTTAGTGGTTTTGGTTTGTATTTTAAATTGGTTCAGACTCATTTAAAACACTCCTGAATCTAAACCGTAATCTGGATTAACGCCAATATTATTCAGTGTTCTTGGCCCATTACTGACCTTTTGTGAAATTTTCATAACAAAAAAATAAGATTCTGTATTTATCAAAGCCCTCTTAGTTAACGCCCTCCACCACCTTGGATATTCTCATTGCCTTGCTTGGTGCTAGCATCTCTATTTGTGATTTATCTTCTTCCCACATGGTCTAGATGCGCTGTTTTTTTGTGTCCCTCTTCGGAGAGTGCTTTGCTCCCTGCTGAAAGCCCCTGTCGGATACTTTTGGAGAGGCGTTCGGCTGGAAGTGCATAACCATTTGCTCCATAAATGGTCTCACATCCTCCGATAGAAACCTCTCTGACAGAACTAATGTTCCACTCAATTTAGCCCCGTGAGGAAATGTCCCCTTTTCTTTTCAAGTCAGGATGATAGTCAGCTACAGAATTGCACTCATGTTGCTGTTCAGGGCACATTTGGCTTTGACTTGGCAGCAGGTAGCAGACAGTTTTGTTCACTTTAACCAAATGTAGTGCCAGTGTTGGTTCCCATTTTTTTGTGTGTGTGTGTGTGTGGGGGGGGGGGGGGTCATATAATACTAAAATGTTAAGAATCAGAGGTTTGGACATAGGTATTTTATAGTAGTCTTGCATTTCCAGTTGTTCCTTATCTTCTATTTACATAAAACATGTCCACATGCCTTCTTGCTAACCTGCAGTGTGCCAGCTAATACATAATAAAAGAGTTTCATTTTAACATTTGCTCTCTCTGTTTTGTGTTTTACAGATTAAGTGTCCCAGAGAGCACACCCTTCACAGCAGTGTTAAAATTTGCAGCTGAAGAGGTAAACATACACTAATAGACACATTTTAAATGGGAAATCTTGAAAACTAATTTTTGACTTTACACACCTGTATGTGTTATTAGAGAAACTAATAATTATGATTGCATATGTTGTGAAAAAATGTGTGAATAAAGGAAATTCCATAAACAGGCATAGACATATGACCCCTACTTTGTTATTGCCCTTATTGAATAGTTAAAGGTCCCCTATTATGCTAAATTAACTTTTTAAAGCTTTTAACCATCTTATGTTTCCAAATCAAAAACATACCTGTAGTACTATTATTAGTATTTTTTTTTATTCATGTATGTTTGAGTAATCCTGTTTCCTCAGCCCATCCACTTCAAATCATCTGGAAACGCTCTGCCTGACCGTTTTATGTAGACATGAAATCAGGAAGTGCTCCTGTGCGTTTCTAAAGCCCATACACCATCACCAGACTCTTTTGATAAATTTTGGTGCTTTAAGTGCCATCACTACAAAGCAGTCAGGTCATTTATCTACACGTATCTGTCTAATTAGCAATTTAATGCTCTTTCCATTCTCCACTGTTGCCAGCAGGGGGCGCCAGACATATAATCCAAGTGAGCACTGCAAAGTAACAGCTCCCCAAAAGAAGACATTTTCCATGCATATACATTATTTTAAATCATAAAACATGAAATACTAATGCAAAGGTTTCCAAAACTATTTCAAAAAGCCTGAAAAAAGCATAATATATGCACTTTAAAGATAAAGACAGGAAATATACCAAATTACTTTTAAACACCACACAACATAAAATAGGTGTTAGATTAGATGAATACCACATCTCTGTAATTAGCATTTTTTTATTCAGGCAATTAATTTAAAACATTCAAAAACATAATTACAAAACTTAAATTTAGAGCACATTATCTGACATTGCGCTAAACCCATTTTATTCACCAGGTTTTACCACAGCTTCATGAATACTATAGTGATCTAAACTTTACTACATTGGTCAGTGGTCTGCTGGACTGTATGTTTGCTGGACTGTATGTTTGCTGGACTGTATGTTTGCTGGACTGTACGTTCGCTGGACTGTACCAGTGGTTTACCTTATCTCTTCAGGGACAGACTGCTCCCTCTGAGCTCTCTCTGTGGATCCCAGCAGCCCACTCGCCTCTTTCTGTTCAACACTAAAGTAGGACATGTATTGTGGCTGCGCCGAGTGATTTTCTTCCAGAAATGTTCAGTGTGGCTCTCTTTCCCTCAAGCTCACTCCCAGCTGTTTGTTTGAGCGAGAGTGTGACAGCCGTGTAAGTCGGACGACAAAGACCAAAAACAAAACACACAGTGAAGCGTTATATTCTTTAGTTTATTTCTGAACAGTTTGTTTCAAAAAACATACTCACAGCTTGAATCTTGAATTTTCACTGAGCAAAGTCATCACAGTTTCACTTCCATAACGTCCTCGGGCAAAACCGAATTGCTTTTTGTATCTTTTTAAATCAATCTTTGTCACCTCTGGAACAGCATTGCACATTTTAGGAAAAAGTTTTGAATAAGTGCTTTACTGACGTTATACAGTAACAGGTGAAGAGACCAGCAGAGGGCAGCAGAGTGCAATTCTGTTGTGCTCTCAGAAACTGAGGAAAAAAGCTGTTTCCATCCTTAAATTTTTTTGTATGATGCCATTTTACTACAAAATGAAAAACAGCTGTGAGGAATCAGTGGAAACAGAGCTGTACACTGCTTTTTTTATAATTGAATGAGAGCCGACTGGATGCAGAGGCCTCGTTGATTGGTTAGTGCTTCCTGGAGTGGTAGGGGGTACGGAGGGGCGTACAAGCTGTTTGGAGCTCACAAAAAGGCAGTGCCAGAGAATGCAGGATTACTCAAACATGCGCGAATGAAACAAAATGCAACTCCAGGTTTGTTTTTGATGAGGGAACAACATTATTACATGGTTGAAGGCAAAAAAAAAGTTGATGCTGCATAATATAGCCCCTTTTAAACAAATTTCTTTTTCAGTCAGATATTGTCAGTGGTACTAATTAATATATTTTCTTTGTTACAGTTCAAAGTGCCCGCAGCTACTAGTGCAATCATTACAAATGGTGAGTTAAATGCGTGAGATCCAACAACCTGAGTGTCTTAAATTATTGTTTACATAAGTGTCACAAGTGAGTAAAGTCTGATACAGAAATATACAGTATCTCTTCTATGACTAATAGTGTCATAATTATCAGTAACACAACTTGATTCTTCATACGTCTTTATTTAAAGATGAAAACACTACTTTTTTTGTTGGAACTTTGGATAAGTGTTTATTTATCTAGCAGCATATATGTGTGAATTATGCATCATATAGACTTTATTACTCAATATTTTAATACACTGGCACAAACCAAGGCGCGCTGTTGAATTAGAAAAATAAAGTAAAAGTATGAGATTTATGTATTTTTGCCCTGAAAAAAGAAAAGCATCAATAGAAAAAAGATGGCAAAGTGCAGTGTAGATAAATATTGCCAATATCAAGGCATAGCAGAGGCGGAGTTAATTGCTGTTTGGCTTCAGCTTTAGAAGTTGAAGGTAAGCTCCATACTTTGTTTCTGCTCAAAGGCAGTTTTAGTTTTATGGAACAAAAATCAGCTTGTATGGAGTTGGACTAAAAAATGAAGGGCTGAAACCATGACAAATGCGGTTAGATATATTAAAGCAAAGTGCAAACATTTACAATTACAGTGATTCATGCTGCCACTGTAACAAATGACAGTAATTTTTCGTGACTATTGGGAGGAAAATTGACAATTTAGTCTCAGTACCCCATCAATTAAAGTGAGCAGCAAAACAAATGATGCTTTTGTTTATAACTGTTCTGCTCTGATACATGTTTAAAGCAATAATTTACCACATTTTCTGGCAACATTTCCTCTTGTTTAGAGTAGCTTAGTCACATAAAAATGACATAATCTGTTTATTTTCCTGAAAAAGACAGAATATCTACCATTATTGTTCATTATGCTGAATGGAAAAAGATGAAAAATGTAAAATGTCTGTTTAAGAGACTTTGTAAATGGTGCCCTAGTAATAAGTTTGGACACTATAGAGAATTTATTTATATATTTATTAATATTTATAAATATTTTTATGTTGCTTTTAAATGGAATAAAATTATTTATCACTGTTGAAGAGTATCTTGTCAGTAGGGCTGCACTATATATCACAAATTTATCATTGTCGCAATTTCAGAAAATGCAATATCCGTATCACACGGATACAAGGTTTTGTTTTTTGTTTTTTTTACTTTAAACAATCATTTTATTTATCTTAATTCAGTTCTACATTTAGACGTGGTTTAGTCTGTAGTAAGTTCAGAGAGTATCTCTTCATACTGTATATCAGAATTGAATTGAACTGTTTTATTATTATTATATTGTTATTATGATATTCAACCTAGTAATCACATATTACTCTGATATTGTGCTGCCCTTCTTTTCAGTTAGCTCAGTAAGTTTTTTTACAGATAACAATGTTCATTTGTATTACATCCTTGTTTTTTTTTCTTTGCAGATGGAATAGGAATTAACCCTGCACAGACGGCAGGTGAGTTGAAAAATGCCTTTTGAAAGCACACTGAAAGCAGCTTTTAATGGAAATCATGCATTTACATATCCTGAATAAACAAGATTTTGTATTATTTGTGTATTAAAGTGCATGAAAGCATAATGACGCAGTGCTTTAGTGTAAGAGTGTAAGCTTTGTGCCAACTCTGAGGCAGCTTTTCATCTTAATAACTCCAGCATTGATATGGGACTTAAAAAGCTTGCCACATAATGGATTTTGGTTCTGGTCCCATTGTGTTTTCGAAGATTCAATGGTTGCTCCAAAAGTAATGACTTCTGTGCCTTGCTCCACTAAAAGAAAATTTACTTTAGGGACCTCAGACTAAACTGCAGTATTGGAGATCGTACGAACATATTTGTACAATGTTGTTTGAGTTGAAGTAATCCAGCCACACAGGGAGTCACAAGCCAGTCTACCTTTTGTGCCTTTGATGCATCAGAAAGGGCATCTGCCGTAAAACCTATGAATGATGAAATAAATACAGGGTGACCCCAAAGTCTTAAAAGTAAGGTATTAAATTTGATATTGTCAAAATCAAGGCCTTAAAAGCTTTAAATCTTAATAGTAGGTACTGAATTTAGACCTTAAAATTGTTAAATATTTATGTAAATAATACAAAAAGGTACCGGTGTGACAGTTTGACTTTTTTGTAGGGATGGTATTGTTTTTTATTGTGGTAATATGGTTATTATTTCTGGTTTTAGAGGTGTCAGGTAGGTCTCTCTCCTGACTCTCCTGGTTTTGTTGGTTTATTTGTAGGGGTTATTGTAGTCGGTGTGTGTGTGGTTTTGTTTAGTCCTAGACATGATGTAAACCATTAAAACACAACAAATGACAAGTAATAAAAGAAGAAACTAGTCAACACAAAAATGCTTTTTAACCAAATTATATTAATGCAGAAGGTTCAAACAAAAATGCCCCCTATACAAACAATAAACGATTTTCAAAACAAAACTCAAAGTCCCATAATAGGTTGACTTCTGGTACTTCCAGGTATTCAAAAATAGAACAAAAATATTTTCACTTCAGTTTTAGTTTTTACTCAGTTCATAAGAAAGAAGCAACTTAAATTTTCAAAAATGAAAAATAACTACACGAAATGAAAGAATAAAAACGAAAACTCACAAGCACAATAGCAGTCTCTACAAGGTCTGGGTTCAGCAACGTTATGTGCCCAAAGAATGAGGTCAGCTAAATACCTGCATCTACTGAATAACCAGGTTACTCCAGCAAGGATTTTTTTTCCCTTGATGGCACAGGCTTATTCCACGATGACAATGCCAGGATTCATTGAGCTCCGAATGTGAAAGAGTGGCTCAGGGAGCATGAGGCATCATTTTCAGACATGGATTGGGCACCACAGATTAATCCAGCACTGGAGTTTTTCTATCTGTATTAGGCTTTAAAAATAAACCCTTGCATTTTAGATATTAGTGTATGGGTAATTTCTTTGTGTTAATTTCATACAGGTTATTGTTCTGTTGTTGATGATCCTGGCATTAAATGTAAATCTAAGTGGCATTAAAAAGTTAAAAAGGTCCAAAATTTCACTTGACAAAACCTGGAGCTAAGTGCAAATAACTGCACACTAGGATGCAGATTTTTTGATGTGGTAACCCCCAAAATCAAAATAATTCTGCGAGCGATTCTATGAGCTCAAATTGCTGAAGAAATGAATGTGGGCTCTGATGCAAAGGAATACACAGTACATTGCAGTTTGTTGCCTATGGGCCTGCATATTAGGCTGGTGCTCTTAACATAAAATGATGACCACCTGTAATAGGCTGGTAATCATTGTGTTATGCTTGAATGGTGTATTTTGAAGCCCAATATTTCTTCTATTAAGCTAAACGCTTAGAGGCATTTTTCTTTTGCTGAACACTAAATGTCCCTGAACTTGTCATGTCAGTGTCTTTGTGTTTGAGCTAACCTTAGAGCTGTTTATAGAAATGCTGTTAACTGATTCATGAATATAAATGCATGCCCCCAGAAGCTGTATTTAATGTAAAATTCAATTAAAGCTGACCCCAGACAGAAGCCGAAAGTCTCTGCTTAAGGCTTTTTTTCCTCACAATTTGTTTGGTATTAGATTTGCACAGCCTTGAAAAGCTTCTGACTCACCATTTGTCTGCCTCCTTTGGTGTTTCTGTGAGATGTATACTTAATGTGTAGCCTACCTCTTCTTGTGTTTTTCCTGGTTTGACTAAAGGCGAGATCTCGGTCAGGTCCTCTCTCCTCAGTGCAGACTTAGTGGGGGGCTTTCACAGCTGCCGTTATCTGTTCACGCTGTGTGGGCCCAGAATAGCCACAGCTCAGACACCTCTGTCAAATTGCCTTCTTTAACACACTGCAGCGACCACCAACTGCAGACATGCTTCAGCCCTTGGATCAGGACTGTTACTTACATTTTTGGTGGAAAACATGCTCTGTGTACAGATCTAAAATCTACTAGTTAATAGTAGCAGTTGACCAAAACAGGACAGTTGCATGTATAATTGGCCTGCACCTTCACAATTGTGCATGGTTCTCCTGTCACCAATTCGGAAGATTAATTGCCCACCCAATTTCCAATCCGTTCCTTGACTTTTCCATCGTCCCATTGCTGTTTTCTTGGACTGTAATCACCTAAGTTTATGAAGTTCCCCAAAAGTTTGGAGTCTAAATTAAATCTCATAAAAGGAAGTTTGTTTTTGACAACAGTTCAGTATGGTGCCTCTGTATAAAAGGGAGAATTTTGGAAAGGGAGATTCTCTATTATTAGTAGTGGAATGAATGTGGATTGAATGTATTGGAAGCCATTAATCTTCAGGTCCTCAAGTGACAGAGCATTAAAAACAGACACTGGAAATATCTTCTTTGGCTCAGGAACACTCTCTGAAGTTCTCGTCAGTGAACACCAAGCAAGCAGAGAAAGAGAGAGTTACATGACATCTCCATTGTCAACAAAGGCCCAGTTTTTTAACCAAATACTCTAGTTCCCGGAAGTTAGTCACCCAGGTTTGCAGCTATGGGGAGACGCTGTCCATGTATTTTTGAAGAGTAAGATATTTAAAGAATCAAAGTTTATATTATTTACAGATCAAATGTACATACTCAAAACCTACCATTAGTGGCTACATGATACATGATAAAGGTCTCTCTCTCAATGCTTCTGCAAGCACGTATATACTATAACACTATAATTTACAGCACCTAAACCTCAAAATGTATGTTTGTTTTTGGCATACATATTGATAATAATATTAACAGGGTAGCTCCAAGGTCTTAAAAGTATTAAATAGGTATTAAAATTGATCTAGTCAAAATCAAGGCCTTAAAAGTATTAAATATTATGAGTAGATATTAAATGTACTTAATTGAAGTCTTAAAAATGGTCAAAACATTAATATAACAAACTATATTTATTGAAGAAATGTTATTGAGATGCATTATTCGTTTTCATGATTTTTTAATGCAGCACTGGAGTTCTTTCATCTGTATTAGATAAAATAAAACCCTTGAGTTTCAGAGAGTAGTATGGATAATTCCTTAATGTAAATTGTATACAGATTATTGTTCTGTTGTTGACGATGCTGGCATTAAATTTCGCTCTAAGTGGCATTACAAAGTCTTAAAGAGGTCATAAATTTTACAAGACAAAGTCTGGAGCAACCCTGATTATTAAACCTGACATTCATTTGGTATTGCAACTTTAGAACATATATTCTGCATAAAGTTTTATTTTTTAATTTAGAAATTTACCTAAAAGTTGTCCTCCTTCATTCCTGAATCCTGATCCTAATGGTTCTGTTGGCCGTTGTCGTTGCAGGAAGTGTGTTCCTCAAGCACGGCTCGGAGCTTCGCCTCATTCCCAGAGACAGAGTGGGAGGACGAGGAGACTGATGGAATGACTCACTCAGCAGATTCACATCACACTCGAGACCAGGAAAACACGTCGCCTCGCGCCATATTTATTTTATTTAGGGCTGAAACTGACAGTGACTCACATGAGAATATGGATATTTAAACCGATGATGACATGCAAATGAACCTTCAGGTTATGTAATTAGTGCTCTCTCTTCTAATTAAAGGAGTGATATAGAGAATACCCATACACCGATAAGGCATAACATTATGACCTATTATTGGTGGTTAAAATGTTGTGTCATGTTGAGCAGCCCCATACGCAGCAAACTGTGCACTGTGTATTCTGGCACCAATCTATCAGAACCAGCATTAGCTTATTCAGAGTTTTAAGCTTCAGTAGCTTGTCTGCTGGACTGGACCACTATTCCTTCTTTGGACCACTTTTATAGATCCTGACCACTGCAGACTGGGATCTCCCCACGAGAGCTGCAGTTTTGGAGATGCTCTGACCCAGTCGTCTAGCCATCACAACCTGGCCGTTATACATATATATATCCCATCCACCAACAGGTGCCATGAGTTAAACTGTGTTGTTCACCTGTCAGAGGTCATAATGTTATGCCTGATCATTGTACCTAACTCATACAAAGCCACATGACATTGAAAAATACAACTAGCCTTTGTACTGAAATAACCAGTATTTACTGTTGTTTTATTTGTACTATGACAACTCTAAGCCTTTCAAATCTGTTTTTAAGACAGTTTTAGTGGAAATTGTCTCTTAAAACTAAATTTAAATGTTAAGGAATTGATTATTGCCATTGTAATTTTCTAAAAGTAGTCACTTACTATCTTTATTCTTCACAAAACTTTCACAGTGAACCAGTTCATAGACAGATAAAGGTTCCAATGAACAAGACTACATGGATCTCTACTGCCCCCTGTTGGCTTTCTTTGTGATATCTTACCTGAAATTCAGTTGCCTCAAAGCTCAATTTCTGAAAACACATGTACCCGCTGCCACAAGCTTAATTAGAGGCAAGGATGCAGGTGGCAAGCGGACGTGGCAGGAATCTAAAACACTCATAATAAAACACAGGGACCCACAAACTCTTCACAAAGCTGTCACTAAGGTCAGAATTATCAAAAACAGTGCTTTTCATTTGGGAAATAAAGAAGGACATATTTGAGGACTGTATTTTGCCATGTTATTGTCATTTTTCAAAAAAAAAATTGTTTGGTTTACCTTATTTTAATTAAAATCATGACTTGCAGTCTCTAGCATGCTCTGTTGCATTTCTATGTGATTAATGATATACTAGATCACTATCATAATTAGTTTTTTCAGACAAGAATGAGTTTTTGGTGAAGAATTATATGACAGAGTGCATAATGAAGCGTGTAGGCTGCAGCACACAGTGGTGTCTCAGTGACCATTAGGCTGTAGATCCAGATGGGAGGAGGAGAATACAGGCAGAGATACAAATGGATTTTCTCATTTATTTTAATCAGAGTCATCACTGGGCACATTCTCAAGAAATTTACCTCTGAAATGGAAAAGATGCAGAGTGCCCAGGAGAGAGCAGATGCAAGCTGCTGCAGAGCTGGGTACAGTGCTACTGTATTACTCATTTTAGCTTAATTTAATGAAGCTTTTAATAAAACTAAGTGTAGTGATACTACAGGTGCTATCCAATAAATGAGCAAAAGTCATGCAAAAGTTTCTCAGAGAGGTTCAATTAAAAAGTCAAACGTGTATTTATAGTTTCACTGCATATAGAGTGAAGAATTTCAAGCATTACAAAACAAAAATTCTCTAAATCATCAATTTTGTTACAAAGTTGATGTCCATTAGATTTAGAGAATTTTTGTAGTGTAATTTTTTAATCTGGATGTGTAACTATGAACCTACATAAATTAATTTCAAGCATGTTTTTTTTTTTTATAATTACAGCTCACAGTTACAGAAAACCCCCAAATTCAATTATTCACAAAATTAGAATGGTAAAATGTTGGTGTCACAATCAAACGCTAAATGAACTGGAAATATTTGTAAAGGTTTCCTGAGCTTTTAAATATTCTTAGTTCAGTCATCTACACATCATCATGGGGAGGGGGGCTACAGACAGCTGTCCAGTCACTGACTGCTCCACAAAAGGTTCTTTATAAAGAAGCTGGGTTTTCAGAGTGCTGTGTTAAAGCAGATTACTAGAAATTTGAGTAAAAAGAAAAAAAAAAGTGTTGGGGGGGGGGAAAGATGCACAAGCAGTAGGACAGCTGCATCCTGGAGACAAATGTCCATAAAAAACCCAGACCAGAACATTGGGGAAGTCCACAGGGAGCCTGGAGTCAGTGCATCAGCAGCCCCCCCACCCCAACCACAGACAGGTCAAGACATTTATCTACACTGTCAGGACCTCCCTAAACCCAGCAGCATCATTTATAATGGAAGTTATAAGGCCTCTAAGTCTTTCTTGAAGTATCTAGCCAACCCAACCTTTAACTGTGATGTTTTGGAGGACTGCATGTTTTCCTTCTGCTCACAGGTTGTATGGGAACACTGAGTTGATCAACAGCAGGACTTGGGATCCGGGCAACACTGCCTAAAGTACCACACACTGGGGCAGATGACCATGGTATTACTGGGATAGACTTTAATTGAACCTCTGAGAGAAAAATGCACTTTTATATGATATTCTGATTTATTGGATTGCTCCTGTAAAAGGTTGTCTGCTGTGTCAGCCGTTCAACTAACTGCATAAATTGTCCAGAGTGTATCCTGCCTCAGGCCCATAGTTGCGTGGATAGGCTCCAGCCCCCATGACCCCTAAAGAGGAATAGAAGCAAGAAAATAGATTCATTAGATTAAGTAATTAAATCATTTTTATAGCTGTAACTACTGTTTAGTCAGTAACACAAAGAGTATACAGTTTCACTTTTTATCCAATTAGATGTGTGCTGTATGGGCTTGGCAGACCAGGTAATAACACATCATTATCACCTGAAATAGTGAGTCCAAGTTTCAAGTCCAAGTTGTGAGTCCAGACCATTTAAGCAGGGCCTGTGAAGAGTTTTTTAGGGCGTTACACCAGGAAGGGCATCTGGTGTAAAAAGCCTATGTCAGATCATTATGTTATGCTCTGGTGTAGAACAGCTTAGCTGAGCTTAATGTTTTCTTTACAATAATTCAAGTCTGAACTGAACTGAAATCGCTATGCTTTTGTAGAAAGGTGACTTATGGTGACCCCAGAAGCAAAAAAGCTGAAAGGAAAAGTCTGGCACTGCGACAGAAGTACGGCACCTACACTAAGCCACTACATTCTCTATTGCTCACTATCAAGGATTTTCTCTTGTCCCTTTTCATTTTAATACTCTTGAAATATATGTTTTTACAGACATCTACAGGTACAATATGAAGTCAAGAGATTGAAAGACTAAAAAGTCATCTTTTTTTATTAAACCGCTCTGATTTTGTGCGTATTTAGGCATCAGATTAATCGTTCACACAACGGATGCTACAGTCTAATCTTGCAAAGCAGTGAAGTCAAAATGACTTCATAACCATTTTTTTATGTTCGGCTCCTGAACCAGGGGTATCCACAAAAATAACACAATGTTTCCAGTCTAGGATTACAAACAATAAAATATTTAACTAAATGCTTTAAATAATACTATTTGGGTCCAGGTGGAAACTGGATTATCAATAGATGAAAAGGGAGAGAGTAACTTATTAGTACAGTAGGACAGAAAACCTGAAATTTAGTCTTAGCTTTTAGGAATTCCTAAGACTTTTATGGGCTCTATAATAATAAGCATGTCTTGTCAGTAGTGTTGACTGTGTGACCCACAGTGTCTCTAGTGGCTACTGCAGCTGTGGACAAGTATTTATTATCCAATGACTCCAGTGTTAAATAGACGCTCACTCTTGACGTTTTTTAAATTTACGACATCATTATTACCTTACGTTTGGGCCAGGGGTCTGACACTGTCCAGTGTTGTCCTTAGGAGACAATAAAAACTTCAGAAACACAGTAGGCCAGCCCCTCATCTCCTCCTCTGTGTATCCCTGTACACTTTTACGGATCCTTATCACTCTCCTTGGCCTCCCATTAGACCAGGCCCATCTTAAATGAAATCTAATGACTCTCCACAGACGCGGCGCAGATAAGCGCATCGCAGGCTGCGGCTACAGGTCACTGAACCCCAGAAAGCTCCGGGGGCGCGGGAAATGGAAACAGCTCTCCCCCTGACAGCAAATCCACATCCACACATTTATTTATTTATTATTTTTTTACGACTCATCCTGGCGCATCATCAGTCGCTTAAACACACTCTATAGGCTGCTATACGGGCGCGCGTCTCTCCGTCTAACAGCGCACACCTCGGGGACAAAAGCAATTTACAGCTCCGCGTTAAACTTATTGAATCATATGACCTAATTCTGCCCCCTTCTGTTGTAGGACTAGCACCGCAGCCCCCCACTGAAGGCCATAACCCAATTATATTCTACCTCTTCTTGTAAGGGGTCACAGGAGGCTGAAAACTATCCCACAATAGCAACCAGTTAGTCACAATCAATTTGACAGCTATTCACTATGTAAAAAAAAAAAAAAAAAAAAAAAAAAATCCTCAAGTATCTTCTAGTTAAGGGATAAATGCTCTTTCCATTTAGCCACAAAGCCCTTATATCTTACAACAGTCAAGAATCTGATGAAATAAGTCACTGGACGTGAGTGAAGTTAGTATAACAATACATACATAAATAAATAAATAAATAAATAAGCATTCTTAGTTTTTTCATACCTCACTAAAACGTTTGCACAGAACTGTATCACATATTTTTTTCTAATAGATATATAATATAATTTAGTCTGATAAAGCACTCTGTACTGTACTGTCTATGTGACGTCTCTGAAAATGAATTTTCTTTGAGCTAATGGTCTTTCAAAGCAGCCTAGGCAGACATTGAGTTAATCTGTTATAATCCTCCCTTTCTTTGGATCCTTCTTATTTTTCACTAACTTTCTGCACAATGTCTTTAAAGGGTCATTTCTTTAAAGGGCTGCTGCTGCCGCGGCTGCTGCTGCTGGAGTATTAATAAAGAGTATTTTGAGGACACAACACAACAGCCGCTGGCAGAGTCTAACTTGTTTGTACTTTTCCCTGAAGCTCGGTCTGAAATGCTGTTTATTTACAAACACTTCAGACGACATGCTGTGTGTATGTATATGTCCTGGTGTGAAGACGACCTATTTACTTTGTTATTTTTATGTGCATACCACACAAAGACTTTACAGATCATTAAAAGTGACTATCAAAAGTTTATTTTTCTTTTACCAACCATAAAACCCTTGTTCTGATCCTAACCTTAGAGGCAGTTGTTATGGAGCGTTTTAGATCTTGAGTACTATCTTTGGTAAAAACATGGTTAAATAGTCTTTTTTAGGGATTTACACCCAATTACGGGATTGTCTGCATAAAGACAGTTAAATCTCTGTATCTGTCCTGAGTAGGCTTTATCAGAAGTGTGCAGACTTGTTTATTTGGTGAGATATGCCTTGCCCCATCAGTCACAGATAAACATCTTGTAGTTGAGTGCACTGGGTCTGTCTATGCAGTGGTTATCCCCTTTTTTCCTGTTCTTATCCTGTGATAATAATGTGAGGATACATTTAATTTAATTTCATTTTACTTTATTTCATTTTATTTTTATTTATTTTGGGAAATACTTACAAATTGATTTCCTTCCACTGATTCCCACAAGGGGTTGCAGGGAGGATGTAGCCTGCCCTAGCTGTTTTTTTAAAACTATTATTTCCAAGGGAATATTCAAAATACCTATCACTGAGATCATGCCACCATCCAGACTTAACTAATTATATTTACATTAAGCAAAACTATAAGAAATGTATATAAAATAATCTAATAATTAATAATACACTGTTCATAGGCTTTCATTTTGCTTAAATGTTGCTTAAATACATTTGCATATAATCCTAGTTGGTGTTTGGTATTTGGTGCAGATTTAAGAGCAGATCATCAATTAATGTAGTATCAAAGCAAGTGTTGTGAATCATTTGCGATGTGTCTCTGTACTGGGCCAGTTAACAGCAGTGTTATTCACAAAATAAGTAAATAGCAAGGTGAAATGTCACTGAGCAACAAATTTAAGAGTCTAGCATCTCAGCATCAAAGTCTCTCAGCGTTTTAATGATGTTCTCCTCTACACTTCTTTGTGCTGCTGCTGTTGCAGGTGACTCTTTTGTCTCTTAATGTGACGGATGATCAGACAGGAACATTTAACCAGTCTCTGGCTTGTGTCTCTCTGATGGTAAATGTCAGGCAGCATTTGGGAAGGAAGCCCAGACGTGAGAGCGAATTTGTCGACAAAGCTGTGGTACATACAGGTTGTTAAAGCTCAAAAACCAGATGCCCTGTCTGTTCTTGTACTGTGTAACTTCAGCCTGAGTTTGTCATTAGAGGAGCTCTCACAAGGGGCCTGTGCAGGGTTTACTGGAAATGTTTGACCTAAATACAAGTTACAAGGAGGGTTATGGGCACACATCCCTATCTTAAAAGTATCCTACTCATAATATGATAGTGCTTTGTAGATTTGGAATGATCAACCATGACCCAGTAAGAGCCAAATATCATCAGCAAGAATAATCTTAACGTTTATTATGATATTACAATGCAATACTAATGGTTGATAAACTTTATACAGAAGTGAAAAGTACCTATACTTTTACTCAAGTAATTTAAATGTTTTACATTCTCTAAAACATACTTTTAATTTTTATAGTACATTTTTGAAGAAATAATGGTTCAGGTTAAGGTTAAGGTATACTTTTATTGATCCCTGTAGGGAAATTAGTTCACTGCATTTGACCCATCCTTCAATGTCTCTGAGGCAACCTGTCAGGAGCAGTGGGCGACCACGGTGCAGGACCCAGGAACCCTTCTCCAGATCTGAAGCCAGGATCCTGGTCAGGACCTAGCTGGAGGATTAGCCTACTGTGCATGTTTTAGGTTGATGGGAGAAACTGGAGCACCCGGAGGAAACCCACCCACACACAGGGAGAACATGCAACCTCCACACAGAAAAGCCCCACGCGGTCCGGGAATCAAACCCGGGACCTAATGTTGCATTCATTCACCAAATGTGTAAAGTCTATAAATTACCAGAAGTATATTTTGACCTTAACAAAATCTTTCAAAAGTACACATTTCTTCAGCTGTGTTTTTCTTTCTTTTGTAACCACATTATTTTTATTTTTATCTTTTTTTGATCCCATCTAACATTTTATTTATATTTAAATGCAAATAAAATGTAATTTAAATGTATTTATTTATTACTGTATTTTGTTAAAATTGTGTTTATATTTTACAGAGTCCCAACTCTATTTTTTCTTGAGTAAAACATTTATATGTGACACTAGTCTTCTTCATACAAGTAATAACTTGAGTTACTTGAGTAATATTATATATATATATATATATATATATATATATATATATATATATATATATATATATATATATATATATATATATATAATATTACTCAAGATAGATACTCAAAATAGAGTTGGGACTCTGTAAAATATAAACACAATTTTAACAAAATACAGTAATAAATAAATACATTTAAATTACATTTTATTTGCATTTAAATATAAATAAAATGTTAGATGGGATCAAAAAAAGATAAAAATAAAAATAATGTGGTTACAAAAGAAAGAAAAACACATTTTATTTTATTTTTTTTATTTATTTATTTATTTTTTCGCTTACATTAACATTGCCTACACGAGTACAGAGTTAACTCTTCAAGGCATGAACATCTACTTTTCACCACCAGAGGGCAGTGTTCTATTAAGAAAATAATAGCAAATCTTATTTATAGATACATTTATACGTGTCAGACAAATGTATAGCTTTATGTGTTCATGTAAACATTGTGCAAATGCTAATATCTTCCGATAAATAAAATACAAGAGTGTAGTTGAGTTCAAACCACTTTCTTGTCGTGTGTAACTATCGCGGTGGGAACTTTCTTTGTTCTCCCTTTAATTACTGCCTGTCTGTGGGAATTTATTCGTCTCTACTTAAGCTTCAAAAGGTTTCTTTAAAAATACGAAACAATTACAAAAGTGTCCTTAAAATGCACCAAAGAGAAAAGAGTCTTTACAAAGACTTCTCTGCCCACACCTTACATTTCTACTTTTTAATTTAAGTAGGCCTGTAGTTAATTGTCTAAACGTCAATCAATTTGTTCATCTGAGGTTTGAAAAGGTATGATTTAGTCCTCATCATTGTAACCATTGTTAAGGGGGAAAAGAAAAGGCCAGACAGTATTTAGTATCCAGAGGTCTAACTTCTGGACAGAGGTGGAAGAAGTATTCAAAATCAGTATAGAAGTAAAAGTATTATTTTAACATAATATTACTTAAGCTTAAGAAAAGGACATAAACAACATTCATATGAGTAAAAGTAGTACAGAATAGAGTAAAATCTAAATGCTACTGCTGCTATTACTGCCAGAACTACCACTAATACTAATCCTGCTGCTAGTGCCACTATACCACTGCTTCTTAAAGGGCTTTACATTAGTTCACATTAGTTATTCATTCACTCCTCAGTCACACTCAGTGGTGATGAGTTACTTCTGTAACTACAGCTGCCCTGGGCCAGACTGATAGACTTTGACCCTACTTTGAGGGATCAAACCCCCAACCTCCAGGTTAGTGGGCGAATGTCTTTACTGACTGAGCTACTGCCACTTCAACTATTGCTATTACTGCTACTACTTCTGCTTCTACTACTAACCCATAACCTGGTTGTGAGGTGACTGTACCCACTTTGTCACTGAGGTAAAAAAAATAAAAATAAAAAAATGTATGTACTAATTTAAAGAATATCTTCCTGAGTAAAAGTTACATTTTTCCTTCAAAACACAAGTCAAAGTATGTTTTAGAAAGTAAACTGCTTCAATAAAAGTATCTTCCACCTCTGCCTCGCTATGAAAAATAAAGTTGTCAGTATGATATTATAAAGGGTAAAGCCAATAAAAGATGCTGTGGACTGAGTGGCAATGCAACCAGCCAAGCTAAGCTGCTAACAAGTCACTCAAGGCCATGTTTTGCTCTTGTAAATGTTTGATTATTCATGCTAACAGCGGTAAACAGTGTTTTCCTCTCCCTTCCCCTCCTCCATGCCTCTCCTGTGAGTAATGGGCTGTCAGACACAACACTGGTCACTGGTGAGGAAGCAGCTTATAAAAATCTATTTAGGATGGGCCACTTAATGGACACAACAATCTATGACTGTTTTAATTGCAGCGTGTTTCTCGTTTGCGGTCTAATACATATCTCTGTGCAATACATGAGCTGGAGAAAATCTTCTAATGATCCATGACATAAGAGGCCAACGCAATATCTGGATTTACTAAGAAACCAGTGATGTAACTAAAAAAGTCGAAAAGTCGATTTAGCAGCAGTACTTTTACTTGAGTAGATAGTTCTTTCACCTTTTAGTAAATGCACTTCTAAAAATGAGTACCACTGTATACTCCACTTATAAACCTATACTTAGAGGAAACCTTTGTAACATTTAAAAAGTACACATTATCTTCAGTGGGAGAGATTTTTGTGAACTTTTACTTAAGTGACAGATTGAAATCCTTTTCCCACCAGATCATACCTAACACAGGTGTTTCTTCTGGACCCCTTTCAACATGTAACGCCAATAAAAGGAGCGGGCCCCTGCTCTGTCCTCACCGTGTCCAGAACTGCAACTGCAAACCTGGAAACGTGCACATAAAAGCTACAAGTAAAACTACTGATTTGAACTGAGCTGCAATTACTTTTAGTCTGTCTCAGCCGAAAGTCCAATGGAAAGACCCCCCCCCTCCTCCTCCTGTGTCTCTCGTCTGGACACACACGGGACAGACTTGGACAAATTCACATCTGTTGCCTCTTTGTTCCTACATTACAGTTGTTAAAAAGTGCCATTGAAGGGATACAACAGGAACGCTCCTCTCCAAACACGTATCTGTGTCGGGACGCCGCTCTGTAATCATCCACACAATGACTGAGCCCGTTTACACTAACTGTCATGTTGGTAAACGTTTGCTGTCTGCTGGTGAAAATGCAGTTTGCTCCTGCGTCTCTCACGGTTTTTCAGCTACACACAGGATGCCTTTATGAGGGATTTTATGCAGGATTTGTGCTTTCGGGAGTTGTTATAGGAATTATAGTTAATAATAGTTTCATTCTTGTGAGTATAGATGGCTGCCTTGTAAGGTGAAGATTTGAAGACGTTTGGAGAAGTCTGCACCATTAAATTTCAGTCCAGATACAGCCAATGTACTGTTTGTGTCAGTCCCAGGCATGGATAAAAAGAGACAGTCGTGTCAGGAAGACCTATACCAAGTCAATATGCAAATAACTGCATGCTTGGAGGATAATTAGCTGGTTCAACCCCAAATAAGGAAAAAAGTAGTTATTTGGAAATTGATTTGACACACTGCCCTCTCTGACTCAACCCTCTCCATTTATCCAGGCTTGGGACTGGCACAAAGAGCACTGGCTTGTGACTTAGGTTTGAAAGAAATATTCAAACAAAAATATATTTAACTGAAGGAACCAGACACAAAAATGTGTAATACTTTTCAGTGGCCTAACAAGTTTATGAAAATAATGACATGACAAGCTGTTGAAACAAAAGAAAAAGGTCACAATGGTCACAAAACAATGCTGCTGCATGATTTGTTTAATAAATAAATCTATCAAGAATTTATCATCATACCCAGTAGGATGCAGTGTAGTGGAAAATGACTCTCTGAAATGTAGTGGCCCTGTAAGTATTGAGCTGTGCAAAATTCAAGTCCTCAAACCAAACGCCTGCGCCTGCCTCTGTCCATTTACATACATGCATTATTCAGACAGAGTTATAGGTTTACTATTGAATATTTTTATCCAAAACATAAGAGAAAGAAAAATACAGGCTTTTATAGAAAGTAAACTAAGTGGCTTTTTTAAAATGGAAAGCAGAGGTGCAAAGTAACTGAAGAACTTTTACTCAGTTTTGTTTTCTGAGCACATTTTCCACAGCATACTTTTCATTTTACTCAAGTAATTTAAAGGCACCAGATTAGTAGATAGTATTAGTAGTTGTAGTAGTATTAGTGGTAGTATTAGTAGTAGTATTAGTAGTAAATTAAGTCACAGAGCATCACAAGTTTACTCTTTAGTTCCAAGCCTGGGTATGTGGAGATGGTTGGTCAGGAGGTCAGGTCAGGAAGGGCATCCGGCATAAAACCTATGCCAAATTAATAAGTGAAAAAGCAGAAGAAATAGAATAGTAGTAGTAGCAGCAGTAGTGTACCTTGTTGTGTAATAGAAAAGTACTACTCTAAAATACTTGTGCATCGGTAAACATTACAGTCAGTACTCAATACTTTTACTCAATTGTTTTTGTTTTGTTTTTTGTTTTTTGCAGATTTTTTTCTGAATAATAATATTTTGAAGTAACAGTAATTTTACTTGACTACTTCTTTCACCTCTGATGGAAAGCCACGTTATGTGTTGCAAAAAAATGACTAAACAAGTCATAGCCACACATCACTGTGGGAGACTTGTTCTTCTTTTGCAGTTCAGTCACATACAGCCTTGTAATGGGAATGTAATTTGGGATTTTCTAATGTTTTTGATAATTAGCAATTATACAAAACAATGCCACAAGTCTTATCCATACGTTCCCATTTCAAAGAGTTTGTTTGGTGAAATCGGCTTTGGGTTCCAACTGCTGCTGTTGAATATTCATTAGCGCCTGGTCTCCTAAATATTCATTTGGCTTTTAATGCTTAATCTTATTTTATGGTAAGTAGATTTTCTTTCTTTTTGGCTCACATAGCAAGATTTTATGCAAATACAGCAATCTGATGGCTGCCTACGCCCCACATTACCTGTCAGTTGGTAAATCTCATACCTCTATAGCGGCTCCAACAGTGGGATATCCATGTGTGGGGCCTTATCACGGCGCAGCAGCCGGACCCCCACACACTACGCAGAATGAATATGTCATGAATCGGACCACCGACTTTTCACTAGTTTCACTGTGCTTCGTAGGCAGCGCAATGGTCTGCAAGAACAAGACAGAGATAATTAGTTGGATGAAAGCCTGAGAAACGCCAGCGGATGTGGGAACATTGGCAACTGTTGTAATGTTCCCAGATAAATAAATACCTTCACAAATCTGGTACATGTTCTGGTTCATCTGTTGTTGTTTTGTTTTTTGTTTTTTTTACTTTGATTCAAGTAAAGGTGTCAACTATTTTTACTGACAGGAGTGATATTATTTTAAACTGATAATACTCTCCAACCCCTTCCACCTCTGCACACTCCTAAACTTGCTCAATACAAAGCCCAAATTAACTGGAAATGAGTTAGTTTTCAAGGTTGCTCTGAATACATTAATAATTTCTTAATGTAAAATCCTAAATTTGTCTTTTTCTATTTTTCTTTTTAAAGGAATATCTGAGCAAATCTCTTTTTATTTTACTTTTGTTTTATTTAATTTTCTAGGCAGGCAGTAAGCAGTGCATGTGTTTCTCCTTAAAAATGTGATAACCAGCTGCTAAAACCAATTGAACCAAGGTGAGCTATTTTAAGAGCAACCAAAACAAGACTAATCTGAAGCAATCAAGTCAACAAATTGTTGTAAAATAAAAGTTTTTAAGAAAGAAACACTGTAGCTTTTACTGCCAGGTGAAAACCCTCCAGTCTCTCATTTGCACTGTGTAATAATGGCATCTTTACTTTGCTCCTCCTTTGCTCTGTCCATCTGTGGTCCAAACATGACACCATTATAGCCCTGGATCTATTTCCTTCTGCAGATATGTCATTTACAGTTGTAGCCTATCTAAGTGTTTTGTCTTATCAAAAAAAAAAAAAAAAAAAAAAATCAAGAAAGACAAGAGATTTAAGGATATGACAGCTGAAAATCTTCCACACAATAACAAGGCGCACATCATCATTTAATCGCCATTTAAACAGCTATAGCAGCAGAAGATCCTGGAAGTCTCAGTGCTAAAATCCTGACTTGGTTTTTAAAAGACTTGGAGATGTCAGTTTTACAGGAGCAGCGTGAAACTTTTCAAATATTCATGAGTTAAACATGTACAAGCGTGTGAGAATCAGAAAGTTCGAGCCGCGGGGATTAGACTTGATACCACACTCGACATGACGGCATTAGTGAAGTTCAGTTTGTTGTCACACACGCTGACGCCATGTTCCTCCAGTGTGAACTCAAAAAGAACATCCTGCAGAGAGGTTACAGCTGTTTAATTGTGGCTCAAAGCAATGTATTCTTTAGTATCATGTCCATGTTTTATTGAAAAGCTGCAAATTCAAAATGTAAAAATTTCAAATCAACTTCTAATGTTTTTTTTTTTTTTTTTTTTTGTGAGTGTGTGTTAACCAAAAATGAGTAATAAACACTTGGAGAGCTCTGATCTCTGCAAATGATACAGAATAATTTTGAAAAATCCTTGATCCAGGCAATGTTTTAGATCCACACATTCAAAAAATATTTCTTGGCTCATTACTAACTTTTCTTTTATAAGCAGTTATACCATTACGTGAGCTAGCTTGTAAGCAGACTAACAAACCAACAAATACCTGCAAAAACTTTAGATTAGATAGATACTTTATTGATCCAAAGAGAAATTCAGATTAGATTAAGTTACCTTAAACTGGGAGAAGCTGGATTGCTGACATTTTTTGCAGTGGTGGTGTGTGCACATGACAGTACTGCCACAGCTTTGTTAGAACCACCAGCAGCTCGGTCTGCAAACAGATGAGCATGAGCCTGACAAGATGGATTCTTCATGAATTTGTGAACTCCCAAGAGAAGTAAAAATGAGAAAGATGACTTGAGAGTTGCTTTTTACAGCAAAGTGTCCAGTGATGATGACCAAAACAAACCAATCCATCCAAGCTTTTATCTCTCAAACGTGACCCTGGTGAACAGAATAAAAACACAAACACCAGTACTTCTCCATTACACTAGAAGTTGCTCTAGTGGAAGTCAATCTTTTCATTTTATCGGGAAAAAAGACAAACAAATGCCATTGCACTGAAAAGACAAACAAATGTATTCTCTTATTTTATTTCCCTATGGGCCACCAAGGTTACACCAAGATGGATCTTCCAGTCTTTGGAAAACAAGTTGGAGTACTTTCCTTGCAGCCAAATGTACACAGTTGTTAGCATTCTGTTAGCATTACACTTTACATATAGTGCGTGTATAACTATTTTATGTGTGGGTGCTATTAAGTGTTGCTCAAAGTAAGGTCAACAGCTTTCAGAGGACAATTTTGTCAGTAATTCCCATCAAAGTAAACAAGAAAATAAACAAAAAGATGAATACATGCATAAATTTGAAAAAAGCAATTCCTGGTTTTGTCTTTTCATTCAGACTCCAAAGGACATATTTATTTAAGTGACCTCAGACCCAATGTTATTTACAGTTTTTGTATACAGCAGTTTGTGACAGCTCCCAAAAGCTTGTGAAAACACTTCTTTCACACCTCGCTAGGATTCACTCGATGCGGATGATTGCATTTTGCCTTGTCTTGACTATAATCATAATAATAATGACACTTCTTGCCTGCAGATACACCAGCCTGAGCCCAAAGCAGGTCTGCATGACTAAAGCAATGCTTCAGTGATTTTTCTTCCACTAAAGACCACAAACTTTTAGAAATACCAAGTGGGACAGCTACAGCAGTAATGGCCAAACCACAATTAAAAAGGCCAGACTGGCTAAAATTCAACAGGTAATGGTTTACTGACATTAACTAAAAACGTATATTTTTAATAGCACAAGACAAAATGCCAGAAGCTCTTTCATAAAGATGTCACAACTAAATTATTCAGGGGATAGAGTCATAGCATTTTTACTTGCTTATTTGAAGCTCAAATATATCATTTTAATTATGTAAAATGAAATAAAAAGATATTAAAATACTCATGTCATAAAAATAACTTGTAAAATGTGCGTCACAATTAAACGACCAGGATAAAACCACTGGTTTATGACCAAAAGAATATAAGTTAAATTTAAGTAACTTACCCATAACCAAATTTGTATAATAATTTTAGTTTTTAATGATTAAATTACATACAGATAATTAAAGTAATTATGTATTTTCTATTTGGAAAGACATGGCCTATATGTTCTTCTTTGGTTAATTTGTGTGATGCTACTTCCAATAAAAACACTACAAGGAATGATGCACTGTAGTCTTTTTGCACAATCTTCTGTTTTGAGATCAACATTGATCACTTCTGATCAATATTTATATGATTTAAAAATCTTGTGTGATCTATGTGGCAGTAAAAAGAGACCAACTCACCCTGTTGTTTGATACATAAGTCTCACATCAGTCCAAAATGTCACTTTTGTCCTTTTAATTCTCACTACAGCCCCCAGTCCAGACTTTGGACGTGACTCATGTGTAACTGACTCAATTACATCTCACAGGAGAAAAGAAACTATGTGGATCCAGCCATTTTCCTCTCTCCTCTCATAATGTCCATCGGATTATTGAGAAACAGTTAAGATACTGTATTAATACTAAGTCATTAACTGTATAGTAGACTAGGCTAGTAGGATAAGCTATAGCAGTTATTTTCTGACATCAAACAATATTTTTGATACTTTTCTAAACTTATATTTCTGGGCAGGACATACTTCAGAGCACTCAAATTCATGTTTGATGTTTTATCAGAAGCTTAATATGAACAAGAAATTATTCCCTTTCTGCAAAACAAACAAACAAACAAACAAAAAAACACAACTATTATTTTGACAATGCCTTTTACAATGACATTTTAACTTTTCCCATTGTGTAGTTTTATAGCTGTGCTGGTTTTAGATAACTTCCATCTAGATGTGATGAGCTTCGCCCCGCCCCCAGTGTGACCGTCAGCTCGAGCGCCTATTGGCCTCATGCCTGGGGTAACAAGCCCTCAAAAAATCCTCCAATATGAGCAGAGATGGGCGGTAGCTCTCTCCCGTGCAGCGTCTCAAGTACCTGAAGTTGAAACTCCTTCGCGCTATTCCACCAGAGTATGTGGAGGCTGCACACGGATACGCGTATGGGAGTCACCGTCTGATCCATCCAGCTGACTCCGCGCACCAAGCCAACACTTTCGCTTTTTGGGATGGTTTGTGCCCTCTCCAAGATGTTGCTCTTCGGACTTCTCCTGTGCGTCTCCGTAACAGGTCTCGTCTCGTCTCAGCCTGACAGTGAGGGATTATTTTACGCGCTCAGATCTGAACTGTCAGAGGATGCCATACTCGTGGCCAACAACGGAATACGCGTGCCTTTCGGGAGATCAGTCTACATTGATCCCATTAATGATCTGGTGATCCAGACGCAGCCGGGGGACAGGTGCAGCATCACGGTGCTGGACAACGACCCGCTGTCACAGAGACCCGGACACCTCTCTCCCAAAAAGTTTCCGTGCGATTTCGGTCCGAACGACGTCACGTACTCGCACTACGGCTCGCGGAGTCCGGCCAGGGACAGAGTGAGGCTGCAGCTCAGGTATGATGCTCAAACCGAGACCGTTATTATACCTTTTATGATGGAGGTCGAGGTGGTTTTCACGCAGCTAGAGTTACTCACCAAAAACATGCCGCTCACTGTGGACCACCTCAGAGGCACCAGTAATCCCATTGACAAGAAGATCCTTGAGTTTACGTATGACAGAGACTTGTACAAATGCGAGCTGACGTCTCTGTCCAGCGGCAGCGGGTTGCCCAGATATGGAAGTCTGTTAGACGGAGGCAAACTTTCCTCAATGATGGACTGTGATGAATTTACGCAAGCGGACATACGCTACCAGCACAAGTTTGACCGTAAATCCCCAAATAGAGATTATGTCCCTATGGTTGTAGAGCTGCACGACATGGAGGGCAATTTAGTCAAACAGGAATACTTTCACCTAATGATCCGTATTAGAGAAGGCGAAGAAAACACTCCGCCTAAACCCAGCTTTGTGTCAATGATGATGATGGAGGTGAGTCAGTTTGTCATGACTGCTCTCACCGCTGATATGCTGGCAGCTGAGGACGCGGAGTCAAACCCAGATGAGCTTATATTTAACATTACCTCCCCTCTTTCATACGAGGAGGGCTACATTGTGAGCACTGATGACAGAAACCTGCCCATTACATCTTTTTACCAAAGAGACTTGCGGGATTTGAAAATCGCATACAAGCCTCCCTCTTTAGATTCAGACACAGAGAGGATCTTCCAGCTGGAGTTTGAAGTGGTGGACACAGATGGGGCTATCTCAGACCCCTTTGCATTCATGATTGTAGTGAAGCCTATGAATACACTGGCCCCTGTTGTGACCCGCAACACAGGGCAGCTCTTATACGAGGGCCAGTCTAGACCTCTTTTCAATGCCCACAATTTAGAAATAAGCGATGAAGACAATATAGAAATGGTGACTATTACAGTAGTAGACGGGCTGCGACATGGCGACCTTATGGTACTGGGGTCAGACAGAAAGTTTTTTACACCTGCAGACCTCATGACAGGAGTAGTTGTATATCAGCACGATGGTAGCGATACATACAGTGATAACATTGTGTTCAAAATGACAGACGGGAAACATGAAGTTGAATTCCTGTTCCCCATTACAATTGTCCCCACAGATGACGAGTCTCCTATTATCAATGCAAACACAGGTCTGGTACTGTTTAAAAATCAAATGATGCCTATCTCTCCTCTCATGCTAAGTGCGGCGGATATAGACTCTGAAGACTCCACTATTAAATTCACTATTGTTCCTCCCTTTTCTACAATCGGCACAGTGCTGCTCAGGCAATCAGACGCTCCCGAGGACCCCTCTTCTTGGAAGTTCAACTCGGAGGATGAGATGTATGAGAAAGAGGTGAAAGAGTGGCTGCAGAAAGACATCACAGACGGGAAGTTGTTCTATAAGCACGTAGGGCCACACAACACGGAAACCATCATGGATCAGTTCATTTTTACAGTTCAGGATGATAACGACCCACCAAACGAATCAGGGGAGAGCGTCTTTTTAATCAGAGTTTTGCCCATAGATGACGTGCCCCCCGAGCTGTTCCCCGGCACCACTTTACAGATGACCGTTCAAGAATACAAGCTCACCCATTTCAGTAAAGAAGTTCTGCGTTACACCGATTTGGACTCTGAAGACCGTGACCTCAAATACACAATTACCCAGCCTCCAACGGACACGGATGAGAATAATCCTATTTTGTTTGGCTCTTTAGTTCTGACCGACAGCCCGGGAACTGAAGTCAGCGAGTTCACACAAGCTCAACTTAATCACCACAAAATCTCATACGGCCCTCCCGATGTGGAGCTGGGCATCACCGCTCACGTTGTCCAGTTTCGCTATTTAGTGGAAGACACTGCTGGGAACACAGTTGAGGGTGTTTTTACAATCTACCTTCAGCCTGTCAACAACAAACCGCCTCAGATCACAAACACTGGATTTACCGTACTCGAACGCGGCTTGCACATTGTCACCGTAGCTGAGCTAGACGCTTTAGACCCCGATACTGAACACAAACAAATCACTTTTACGCTCAGCCAGCTCCCAAAACACGGACAAATTCAACTCGCTTTTTCAGATCTAGACAAAAAGGGGGTTTTCACACTTGAAGACATTTCACAAGGGAAGATATCATACATTCACGGCGGGGAGGAGACAGTGACAGATGAGTTTCGGCTTGATGTTAGTGACGGGATGCACGTCGTCCCTGTGACTGTCAGAGTCGCAGTTAAGCCCATAGATGACGAAATCCCAACTGTCAGCTTGCCAGCGGGAACAATCGGCTCTCATATGGACGTGTTGGAAAATGGAGCCACTGAAATAACAACAAATGTGATTCAAGGCCATGATGATGACACCGATGACCTACATCTAACTTTTATAGTGGAAGACCCCCCAGCTATGGGAGAAATCCTGGTTAAAGGCGTCCCGGCTGCCAGGTTCACCCAGGCTGACATTATCAATGGCGTTGTTGTATATGCACACACTGGTGGAGAGATTGGGCTCACTTCACAACACGATGGTTTCAACTTGACCCTCACTGACATGTCTGAGGATTGGACAGTGGGCGGGAATAAGGTCAACGGAGTCCAGGTTCGGATCACTATCCTTCCTGTTGACAGCCAGCCTCCCGAAGTGGGAGTTGGCCTGCAGTTCAGTGTCATTGAAGGTGAAAAATATGCCATCGGGCCTCAGCATCTAAACGCCGATGATAATGACACTCCCACAGATGATATCCTTTGCACAATTGTGGTCCAACCCACCGCTGGCTATGTGGAGAATATTTCTCCTGCTCCAGGGTCGGAAAAATCCAGGTCAGGCACTGCTATAAGTGCTTTTACAATAAGAGATATAAGGGAAGGCAATATTTACTATGTGCAAAGCATCCACAAAGGAGTAGAGCCGGTTGAAGATAGGTTTACATTCATGTGTTCAGACTGGCATCAATTTTTCCGAAAACCACTTTTTCCCAATAGTTATCATCCCCGCCAATGATGAAAAACCAGAAATATACCTGCGTGAGATAGTTGTAATGGAAGGCATGAATATTGTAATAGACACTCCTATTTTGAATGGTGCCGACGCTGATATCCCACCTGAAGAGCTGGTGTTCATAATCTCCAAACCCCCCAAACATGGCGCCATTTTAAACCAGCTCTCCACCGGATCTGTTTTGGTGACTAATTTCACTTTAGAGCAGATTAGAGAGGCATCGAGCATTATTTATGAGCACGATGACTCAGAAACAACAGAGGACAGCTTTGAAGTCGTCCTGACGGATGGGAAATACTCTGTGCAGAAAACGGCTGTGGTTATGATTGTATCCGTGGACGATGAGACCCCGAGAATGCTCGTTAATGACGGACTGGAGGTGGAGATCGGGGAAAGCAAGGAAATTAACAACAAAGTGCTCAAAGCCACAGATTTAGATTCAGACGATAGTACGCTGACATACATTATCAGATTTGGGCCTGGTCAGGGGCTGCTGCAAAGAAAAACCTCCTCTGGCTCTTTGGTGAATGTAACAGTTGGGATGAATTTCACACAAGCTGATGTTGATGCAGGTTTGATAGTTTATACTCACAATGGACAAGAGGGCATTCGAGATTTGGTCAAATTTGATGTCACGGATGGGATGAACCCGCTCATTGACCGTTACTTCTACATCACGGTCGGCAGTATCGACATGGTGTTTCCCGATGTGGTCAGTAAAGGCGTGTCCCTAAAAGAAGGAGGCAGAGTGACCTTGACCACAGATCTCCTCAGCACCACTGACCTCAACAGTCCCGATGAGAACCTGGTCTTCACCGTCACCAGAGCCCCAGTGAGAGGCCATTTGGAGTGTACCGACACGCCCGGGATGCCCATTGTTTCCTTCACTCAGCTGCAGCTCGCCGGTAGCAAAATCTACTACATCCACACTTCGGACGACGAGGTCAAAATGGACAGCTTTGAGTTTGAAGTCACGGATGGCTACAATCCCATTTTCAGGACATTTAGGATATCCATTGTTGATGTTGATAACAAGAAGCCCGTGGTGACCATAAATGCTTTACTAGTCACCGAAGGCCAGACGAAGCTTATTTCGCCATTCGAATTGACCGCTGAGGATCAGGACACACCGGAAAAGCTGTTAAAATTTACAATAACCCAGCTGCCAGTTCATGGTAAATTACTGTACAACCAATCCAGGCCTGTGACTAGCTTTACTAAACAAGACTTGAACGAAAACTTAATCAGCTACAAGCATGACGGGACCGAATCTGCCGAAGACTCCTTTTCTTTCACAATAACAGACGGCACGCACACAGACTTTTACGTTTTCCCCGATACTGTTTTTGAGACGAGACGGCCGCAGACGATGAAGATCACAATAGTGGCTTTGGATAACGGAGCCCCGCAACTAGTGGTCAATAAAGGGGCGCCCACTTTGAAGATACTGCCAACGGGACATCTGGGATTCCCGCTCAGTCCCAAAGTGCTCAGGGCAGAGGATAGAGACAGCAGCCCCACGTCGCTGGTGTTTCACATCACAACGCAGCCCAAACACGGTTACATCATCAACACGGGACAAGGGAACAACTCCATCGACACGTTCAGCCAAGGTAAGAGCAGACAAAACACACACACATACATTTTAGAGCATGTATTCACACAAAAAAGACTCACAAAATTATATTATAACCATGTAAAAGTACTGCAAAACAATGTTACACAGTATTACACAATTTTTATAGGAATAAAATAGAAAAACGTAAACAGAAATTACATTAGAATTCAGAGCAAAAGCTATTAGTACCACTGTTACTAGTACTGTTACCACCATTAGAACTACTACTATTAATGCGACTGCTATTAATACTACAACCACTGCTAGTACTAAAACTACTACTGCTGTTGCTATTACTACTGCCTCTACTATTACTACCTACTTTAGCATCATTGTCAAAAAACACCAATTTAGAGATTTTAAATATATACCTGAGTAAAAGTAAAAATTTTTCCACAATTTATTCAAGCAATATTATGTACTCAAAATGTGCTTATAGTAAATTATTTTGAGTAAAAATGTTGTTACTTTGCACCACTACATACCCTAGTTCTACAATTACAGTGCGTAGTGTTCAGTATTCAGTTTATCATAGTGGAAAATGACTTCTCATCAGTTGTCAGAGCGAAAGCAACTCTATGTAACTGTTCTGGATGTGCACACAATAACTGTGACTCAAATGATCATATATGCATGCTTATGTTTTCAAGGGATGCTCACATCAGAGTATTGGTTATAAATATGCTAACACACCTATTAATAGTTCAAGGCTGTTGTTTTTTGTTTTGGTTATGGCTAATGACTGTACACAGTTAAATTGACAGTCACTAAAGGGCTGAGCATTAAAAAGCCAATTATCTATGTAAAGCTCTTCAGTCTTTAGATGTCATAGTAGTGTAGTGATAGTGAAGTATTTACAAATGATGATAATGATGAATTATTTTAATGTACACAAATATAAAGTAGTGGCTTCCTGTTAGTTCTAGTTCAAAGCCCAGATAAATGGACATTCATTCCAAATTATCCTAGCAAATTAATTGCAGTGGCGCCCCATGAAGGAAAACGAAAAGCTGAAAATGGAATTAAGTAATGCTCTTTTATTTACAATCGCCTACCTAATTTTTAAAGCATATTTTCTTGATAAATCCTAGGTATGATGGGAACAAACAAGTTAATTTGTTTTAATCAGCATTCTCTTAATTGCAGCACTATTATGAGGTAATTTTGCCTTGCCCTAGGTCATTACCATTATAAATATTGATTCAACTCTATTGTAATATTCTTTTAAAAACTACAAAGTTTTCCAAGTTTTCAAATCCCTTCTTTTTCCAGTAAGTTTTGATTAATCATTCACACTTCTTTGCTGAGATTTTAATTTATGGAGTAATAATTATTCGCTGGTGTGACAAGTGGTGGTGAGGGAGTCTCAATAGTTAATTTGTGGGCTTGATTTAGATGTGCCTTGCTCATCAAATCATAATTAGTAGTCCAAAGTACGGGCTGATGTTTTGCACAAATGTCTTGTAGAGGGTTCACGATGAATAATTTATTATTTCTCCATCTCCGGGGGAAACACTCACATCTGATGCTCTCCGTAGAGGTTTGTTAAATCAAGTGAAAAACATAGACCAGGATCATGTGCAAAGGTCAGTGGGATGGGATTTGGCATATTCTGAGCTCTGACCATGTCATTTCTGTAGTTTTATTCAGAATTAGTGCATTTTGAGAAGAAAATTGAGAATTGGGTAGATCATTGTAGAACTTCTCATCATGCAAAAAATGTATTGCATGTTTTGTGTAATTTAATATTTTAATATGCAGTATGTGTTATTATCAGAGGTGAACAGTAACAGAGTAAATTTAATTGAGTACGGTACTTAAGTATAGTTTTTGAGATTTTTTACTGTACTTGAGTAGTATTTTAGAAGTAACTTATGACTTTTACTCCATTACATCTAAAAGAGAAATATAATACTTTTTACTCCACTACATTTCTGCAGAGAAATGGTCTTAAAACTGAAAGACAACAAACATTTGTGGAGAACCTGGTGCTAAATCACTTGCAGACAACCTGATTCTGGGTCAGGGTTTCGTGCATAGCAGAGCAGCTCCCTCGCTGCGATCTACTGAAAGACAACTGACTTACTCCTTAAAGATAATCATTTACTAATTGTAAAAAAAAAAAAAAAAAAATGAAGTACTTTTCACTTAAGTATTGGTGAAAGCACATACTGCAGTACTTTAACTAAAGTAAAAATTTGACTTAGGAACTTTTACTTGTATTGGAGTAATATTTGACCAGGAGGATCTATTCTTTTACTCAAATAATGAAGCTGAGTACTTTGTCCACCGCTGGTTATTATCAACCTAAATATTCACCCATGTCCACACAGCTAAAACTTTGTTGACATACTAGATGAAAGTTTTTTTTTTCTCGTTTTTTTTTATAGATATCTTAGTTTGTGTTTCAGTAAAATAGAGAATACTGCCCTTCAATTAAATCTTTGCCATGTTTTTTGGACTAAAATGCCCAATAAATCAGGCTAGGAATGACATATCAACATATCTCTCTGTGAAAGGCTTCAAAATATAGTTAGGACTGGAAAATGTGGTGCTTGTAGGTGCCACTGAAGTGGAGATATCTAACTCAGAGTGAGAAAACTAATTTTGAGAAAACAGCTTTTGAAGTTCAGGTGGAAATCTACAGGTACAAGTTGACAACATGTATAACACCCTTATATTGTCTTTAGTGTGAAAGCTGACAAATTTAGGGACGAAACTGGCTCAAAATCTTAAAATTATGCTTTTACCTGTAGTGTCTTGCTATATTATGATTTTATTCATATTTTAAACCAACCTTGGTCACCTCTAGAACAGCATTTTTTTATTTAACAACCTTTAAAAACATTATGTGACTACAAAAGAATGCTCTACTGGGGCCATAAAGAAACAGGTGAAGAGACCAGCAGACGGCAGCAGAGTGCAGAGCTGTTACGGTCTTTTGAACAAAAACATTTAAAAAAAGGTTTATTTCCTAAACTTTTTGTATGATGCCATTTTACTACAAAATGAAAAATAGCTGCGATGAATCAGTGGAAAGTGAGCTGTAGATCATTTTTTTGGACAAAGAAATGAGAGCGGACTGGATGCAGAGGGCTTGTTGATTGGTCAGTGGAGAATGACTTCAACATGGGTGAATGAGGCAAAACACAAGTCTGGGTATGTTTTTGATGAAAGAAAAAAATGATAACATGGTAGAAAGCTCAGAAAAGTCATAATATAGCCACTTTAAATGAAGTGTAACATAGAGAACAAGTGTGCAGAGGTCAGCAAACAGGACGGCATATTCTGAACTCTGACCATGTCTTTTTTTCAAGCATTAATTACATTTAATGCATTTTGAGCACTCTTAAAACCTACACGAGCCATGCCACCTCATTTATGTAAACATTTATGTATAAGTGGGCAAAGCTGTTTATTGATATTGCCAACGAAACTGCCACAACAATGCGTCTGATTGGGATGTAAAGCACCACAATCAATGCACTATTTATGACCACGATGAGGCAATTATCCAAACAAGTAAGAAAATGCACCTGCACAGAGGAACGCAGGCTGTGAGCGCGGAAGGTACAAGTGGAGTCAGGAGCAAACTTTTAGAGATGCTGTCACAAGAAAGGACAGTGGACAGTGTGAGTTAGTGCAAAGGGGGGGGGGCTGGTAAAACTAAAATGAAAACTAAAATGAGTCATGAAGTAGTTCAGCAATAATTTGATCTGACTTTTTGTAGCAAATTGAGCCTGAATGCTAAATCTTTCATACACGCAGATGCTAGACTACTTATGCACAAGTTTTTCCTTATTCAATATTAAAATAGAAAAGATGTCACACTTAATCCTTTTTGTATTTCAAGGCTGTTTAGTTTGTGTGTGGCTTGTGGCTAATGACTGTAGGCTAGCATGTATGTGGTAATTATTCTGGGACTGGGACTTTACTTTGCACTTTGTAAATGAAAAAGTGACTTTTAATTCTTCTGTCAGTCCTTCGGATGTAATCTTGGCTCCCTCAGTAATTGAGACTTTTTTGTAGTGGTGGGTAATGCATATAGTATTAAATAAATGTAAATGCATTACAGTAAAATGAATTCATTTAATGTACAGAGATTACATAATGGCTCATTGTTAGTGATGTGGTTAGACCTGCTATTTCATTTTTTAAATATACAGTTTTACAGTTTTTTTTTATATATAGAAAAAGTCACACATTTTTGTCTCCAGAGTTTTATGCTGTTTTTCATACGAACACAGCAACAGTAAAGTATTTGTACAGTTGCCTAAATGCTGCCTAATTCAGTTTTACTTTTTTCAGTTTTAGAGAATATACCATGCAGATGTTTTTGAAGCTTTCTACCATGTTATAATGTTCCCTGGAGTCACCCATGTTTAAGTAATCCTGTAGTCTCTGGCGTGGCTGTTCTGAGGCCTCAAAATGCTCCAACAAACCCCCGCCTCTAGTATATAATACATCTCATGTATTCCTTTGTAGTTAAATGTAATAAATTTAAAGTAAAATACTTTTTTAAATCTAGACAAATATGTCATTTTTAAGCAAAAAAGGTTTGCTGTTCCTGTTAAGTGACAAAAGTGTCTTTGTCCTTGTTATATTTTTTCTACTTTTTTTGCAATATATATATATATATATATATATATAATAGGGCTGGGATAATTATTGCGTTAACGCCTAATTTATTGATTTAATTTAATTAATTTCAATTGACGCATCGATTAATTTGCTCACAACAAAAATCTTAAGACGACACTGACAGAGGCAGCAACACGCCGCGGGTCTTCCAGCGAAGCAGAAATGCACCGCACGAGCGTAGAAGACGACACATTTCTGTTTCCATCCATCAGGCGCGTTCGAGATGAGCCAGACTTGCGCAGTTTCGATCAGTGTCGGTCTGTGCGCAGTGTACGCCGGTTAGATTTGTGTCCGACTTGTTCCCGACTTGCTCTGATGCGACGGTCACCGAAAACTCGTGAGATCCAAACGAGGCCAGCATCTGAGCCGTGGCAGTTCATGATGGGAAAACGCACACCACAGTGAACGGACAGGTGATTAGATCTGAGTTTAGTGCTGATCAGAAACGTAACCCACAACACTTCACTGCCCTCCTCTCCTCCTCCCCTGCCTCTTTTTTCTTTTTAAGTACAGACTAAAGTTACAGTTTTGCCCTGGATAAACTTTTTGCCCCACTGCTCAGTGTGAAATAGCATATTATTAAAAAGATTATGCACAATAGCTGCAGTTATAGAAGGCTTTTTAACTTTTATAATGTGTAAATTTAGACATAAAAGCTAAGAACCACTGCTGAATGTGCCTCATGTTGTGAGCTCCTGAGGAGCGCCTCATTAACACACAGACTGGGGTCATTGCCTGGAAAATCCAGACTGATATGTCTCTGTAATACAGAGACATATCAGTCTGGTCACCACGCCGTCCGCAGTGGTTTCCTCAAATCTCAACCGTACCGTGCATTTTGATTCGCTTATTTAAGTCACGTGTTCTTCGCGAGCAGCGTCCGCAACAACAACAATCAAGGTGGCGCATGAGGAGCCGAGTTTGTTTCATTCAGCAGTAAATTCCGTTTTAAACCACAGCAGCTTGCAGCACTAGAAGCCTTTATTAAAAAAAAAATGTTTTCGCGTTGCTTACTTTCTTGTCGCTTTGTTAACGTCACGTCCGCCATTTTCTGATTGGCTAACTCCGCTGCCCGTTTGCTCCGCGCTAGAAATCGAATTGATTCTGTGGCAACCAGACTCATCCGCTGGTACAGCGGTGAGTCTGGAATTTCCAGGCAACTGGGGTCAAGCACGGGACAGAAAAGTTCTTACAAATCAATTTAATGCATTTATTTTCAAAACCATATTCAAAACACGCGAGAAGTGGATTTTGGGCGTGATGGTGCGTGATCTGAGCCACAAACTGTCCGACTTCAGTACAGGCATATTTCCCCTCCTCTCATTGTGGCCATGCACTCTCGTTCACAATCCAGGCGGGGCGCAGTTAATCTGGAACGAGCCTAATGTAACAAGTGAACTAAAGCAACATGAGTGACCAAAATGACACATTGCTAAATGGACAATTCTGCCAGTGTTGCCAGATTGGGCGGTTTCCCGCCCAATTGGGCTACTTTTGCTCTCTCTCGGCGGAAAAAAATTGCGTTGGGCGGGTGTATAATATTTGGGCTATTTTTAGACTTATGGGGCGGGATTTTGAAAATGTAAAATAAACTTATTTTAATAATATTTAAAAATTTCCTTATCAATAATTGTATATATTTGCTGGTTATTGATGAATAAAATTAATTTGTAAAATAGAAGTAGTAATATTAGTGTCATTAGTCGTCAATCACATGTCTAATTATGGACCTCTGATTGGTTGAAAAAAGTAAACACTGCAGCCCCGTGAGAGAGCTATTTGTTTTTCTGATTACACTCATTGTGGAGACTGTTTATTACTTTTTCCATTGGCAGTTGTGAAGTTTTGTGTGCTCAAAATATGTTATTTCATATGTATTACAGTTTTAACATTAAGATTGTAGAATGGTTGTGATTTGGGCGGGTTTTTATTGCGTTTGGCGGGTTTTACGTTATATTTGGGCTGGAAACTGTCAGTCAGATCTGGCAACCCTGAATTCTGCTTCAAATCGTCACCAGACAGCAATATAGACAAAACAAAAGTTATGTGCAGTCTATGCAAGGATGAGTTCAATTACCACTGGAGGAACACAGTTCATAGTATTTACACTGTTGTGAACCACAACAATTACTATTAATTGAAGAATTAAACTTATTTTTGTTAAGGTTCTAAAAGAGATTACACATGCTTTTTTAGGTAAGTTTTGTGTATTTGTTGGTTGTACCTTATTTAGGGAAACTTTGTCACTGAAGACAAGGTACAGGTCTCAAAAAGACTATTTATTTATTTTCTTTGCAAGTTTTGTTTGCATTGCACAAGTTTACAGTAAAGTATGTGAAGGTTAATTCAAAATAAACTTTCTAAATTTACAATTTTGTGGTTGTACATGAATTCATATATATATATATATATATATATATATATATATATATATATATATATATGATATATCATATATTCATATATATATATATATATATATATATATATATATATATATATATATATATATATATATAAAGCAAGCAAGATGTCCATACCTGAAGCATTGGAAACTGCCAAGCAAAGACTCCAAGCCTTGGCCACCCGACTAAAGAGGTACACGAGAGAAATCGAAGGAAGGCGAATAAACCGGCTGTTCTCAACTCAACCAGCTAAAGTGTACTCTCAGTGGCAAGGTAATAACAACAGAGCAGACCCACCAAGGCTGGAGACTGAACAATACTGGAAAGGCATATGGGAGAAGGAGGCGTCACACAACAACAGTGCACAGTGGTTGGAGGATCTAAGAGCAGACCACAGCAACCTCCCTGAACAAGAACCAGTAACCATCACAGTGGCAGACATCCAACAAAGAGTCTCAGGTATGAAAAACTGGACAGCACCAGGGCCTGACATGATCCACACCTACTGGCTGAAAAAGCTAACTTCACTCCATGAGCGCCTGGCAGCACAAATGAACCAGCTGCTAAAGGATGGGACCCACCCTGAATGGCTAACTGAAGGCCGGACAATCCTGATCCAGAAGGATCCCCTGAAGGGAACGGCCCCATCCAACTATCGACCAATAACCTGTCTCCCCACCACATGGAAGCTCATGTCAGGCATCATAGCGGCTAAGATAAGTGGGCACATGGATCAATACATGAGCACAGCACAGAAAGGCATTGGTAAAAACACCAGAGGAGCGAAACACCAGCTGCTCGTAGATAGAACAGTCGCTCAGGATTGCAAAGCCAGACACACTAATCTGTGCACCGCCTGGATTGATTACAAGAAAGCCTATGACTCAATGCCACACACATGGATCATGGAATGCTTGGAGATGTATAACATCAACAGGACTCTAAGAGCCTTCATTGCAAACTCGATGAGGCAGTGGAAGACCACCCTTGAGGCCAGCTGCAAGCCAATTGCACAAGTGTCCATCAAATGTGGGATATACCAAGGAGATGCACTGTCCCCGCTGCTGTTCTGCATAGGTCTGAACCCCCTCAGCCAGATAATCACCAAGACTGGCTATGGGTACCGACTCAGGAACGGGGCCACCATCAGTCACCTCCTCTACATGGATGATATCAAGCTGTACGCCAAGAGCGAGAGAGACATTGACTCACTGATCCACACCACCAGGATCTACAGCAATGACATCGGAATGTCATTCGGACTTGAGAAATGTGGGCAGATGGTGACAAAGAGAGGGAAAGTAGTCCATACAGTAGGGGTCCCACTCCCAGACGGCAGAATAGCAGACATTGAGGACGGCTACAAGTACCTTGGAATCCAACAAGCAAATGGCAACCTGGACCAGGCCACAAGAAAAGCAGCCACAGCCAAATACCTCCAACGAGTAAGGCAAGTCCTAAGGAGTCAGCTCAATGGCAAGAACAAAGTCAGGGCAATCAACAGCTATGCCCTGCCGGTCATCAGATACCCTGCGGGAATAATAAGCTGGCCAAAGGAAGAGATTCAGACCACAGATGTGAAAACACGAAAGCTCCTAACCATGCATGGAGGGTTCCACCCCAAATCCAGCACCCTGAGACTGTACACTAAGCGCAAGGAAGGAGGCAGAGGACTGGTGAGTGTCAGAACCACTGTCCAGGATGAAACATCCAAGATCCTTGACTACATCAGGAAGATAGCCTCAACAGATGAAGTTCTCAGTGAATGTCTCAGGCAGTGGAAAACAGAGGACGAGGTGCTGGAGGAACCATCATGGGAGGAAAAGCCCCTACATGGGATGTACCATCGACAGATAACTGAAGTGGCTGACATCGAGAAATCCTACCAATGGCTAGAAAGGGCTGGACTGAAGGACAGCACAGAGGCACTGATCATGGCTGCACAGGAGCAGGCCTTGAGCACCAGAGCAATAGAGGCCAAGATCTACCATACAAGACAAGACCCCAGGTGCAGACTGTGCAAAGAGGCCCCTGAGACAATCCAACACATAACTGCAGGGTGTAAGATGCTGGCAGGGAAAGCATACATGGAGCGTCATAACCAAGTGGCTGGTATAGTGTACAGGAACATCTGTGCAGAGTACAGTCTGGAAGTCCCGAGGTACAAGATGGGAAACACCTCCAAAGGTGATAGAGAATGACCGAGCTAAGATCCTGTGGGACTTCCAGATCCAGACAGACAAAATGGTAGTGGCGAACCAACCGGACATTGTGGTGAATGGACAAACAGCAGAGGAAAGCCGTTGTGGTTGACATCGCAATACCAAGCGATTGTAACATCAGGAAAAAGGAACACGAGAAACTGGAGAAGTACCAAGGCCTCAAAGAAGAACTTGAGAAGGCCTGGAAAGTGAAGGCAACAGTGGTGCCCGTGGTCATCGGAGCACTCGGGGCAGTAACCCCCAAACTGGAAGAGTGGCTACAGCAGATCCCAGGAAAAACATCAGACATCTCAGTCCAGAAGAGCGCAGTCCTAGGAACAGCAAAGATACTGCGCAGAACCCTCAAGCTCCCAGGCCTCTGGTAGAGGACCCGAGCTTGGATGGATGAAACCGCCCACGGAGGACGAGAGGACAATTTTTTATATATATATATATATATATATATATATATATATATATATATATATATATATATATATATATATATATATACGATTACCAACAACATTTATTTTTAGGGATAATTTTTTGTGATCATTTTATGTAGAATCTAAACACCAACTCCCATTAAACTGGATGTACCTTTATGTTACTACTACAAAATCATCCCAAATCCATCTAAATCAGTGTTGTTGGTGATCTTTGAAATACTCATGGACGTAATAACCCCCTCTAAAAAAATCAATTTTTTGAGAATATTGAAAATATTTCTTTTTTTTATATACTAAAAATTGAGATTCTATTACATACACTGGCATAAAAAGGGTTAAAATTCTGAAAATAATTAAAATATTTGGTATTTATGATCAGGGTAGAAGATTTATGCAAAAAATGAGGAAAAAAATACAAATGTATACATATTTATGATAATAGTTATAGTTATGTTGACAAAGAGACTTTTGTCGCCTAACAGGAGCAACAAATCTAGTTAGAGAGTGTAAAAATGAAGCAATATTAGGATTTGTGTTTTGAATATCAACATTATTGATACATTTGAAACATTTGAAAAAGACACTTCTGTCCTCATTAGGGCACAAAGGTTAATGACAGACTGTGATACAAAGAAGAGATGTCCTTCTCCTTCAGCAGTGCTTAGTTTGTCTGCTTTAAGTTTAATCAAACAGACTTTCATTGGAGTCCATTGAGCTTTAAAAGTCTTTTTTTTTTCCCCTGATAGAGAAATGCACCTCACTTAAAGGCTGTCGTTCATTTTGGCAGCTGTGTTATCTTTTGTTATCCTGTATTTTACCCAATCTTAATCTAGTAACCTTAAGCCTTCAACAATTGTAATGTTCAGTGTTGAGATGAAGTCGGAGTAAAGTCGATGTGAACGACACACGGGGCAAACAGTCTTGTCAGAGGAAGCAGTCAGGTGAAAGAGACAATCCCAGCTCGTATTTACCCGTCCCATTTCCAGGGCACGTCCCACCAGGCGCCGCACTTTAAATATTTGATGAGGAGCATGCCCACTCGTTGACCCTGTTGACTTTAGATTTGCATGGTTTGATGCTCCAAACCGCTCTTAAAACTCTCTCTTAAAACTAGAAATAATGACAAAAAAGCATCAGAAATGTTCTCAAAAATTAGATGCCAGAGTGTATTTGTCATTCTCCTTTAGCGCTAAATGGGGCAGAGCAGTGACAGAAAGCCACCAAAGAGGTTTTCCAGTCTGGAGTCAAGGGTTTATACTTTTATGAACCTCCTTCCTTAGACATCTATTATTGAGGTGGCGGTTCACGGAGGCCAAGCCCTTTCTCGAGTCGTGATGATTTTCTTTTTTTTTTCCCTTGCAGTGTAATAGGCATTTGTGGAACACAGTGTGGAAAAACGTGGGGCCCTGTAATTCAAAGAAGTGAGGAAAAAACAGCTGTGAGTCTAGCTCCTGGTCCCAAATCCTGTTTTTAACATTCTTAGTCTTGTCTGTCATTTAAAGAAATCCGGATGCTTTTTAAGGTTGTCAACACTGCTCTGAGATTTAAGAGTTTTTCAGTTTCCGTAATTTTTTTTTTCTTTTTTCTTTTTTTTTTTTTTTTTTTGGAGTGGCTTTGGAACAAAACATATCAGTAAGAACAAAGACAGCAAGATTTAATATTCATTGTTAATAAGTTATCCATACTTTGCTGTTATATTGGTAAAAACAGTGGTGGAAAGTATCAGGATACTTTTACTCAGGTTATTTACTTTCGTACAAAGTCCAGTTAGACAGTGGTAGTAGCAGTAGTAGTGGTTGTAATAGTAGTAGCAGTAGTAGTAGAAGAAGTTGTGACAGTAGTAGTAGAAGAAGCAGTAGTAGCAGTAGTAGTAGAAGTAGTAGTAGTAGTAGTAGTAGTAGCAGGAGCAGAGGCAGCATTAGTAGTCATGACAGTTCTAGTAGTAGAAGTAAGAGTTGTAATAGAAGCAGTAGTAGAAGTAGAAGTAGCTTTAGCAGTAGTAGAAGTAGTAATAGTAGCAGCAGTAGCATCATTAATAGTGGTGGTTTAAGTTTGAGGTCAAACTTTCAGAAAGCACTGTCTGGTAGAAAATAGTGCATGTGTGAATTTTGACCAAATATTTGAACTGACTTTTTGTAAGGATTTGAGCCCTAATTGCTAAAATATTAATATTCAGTCGCCTTATTTATCCATAAATAAAATATGGAGTTTTACTATTATTTTATATGAAAAAAGTCACATATCAGTATCAAGTACAAGTGTTTTTTCTTGTGAAAGCACGCCAGGCATTTGTTTTGTATCAATAATTCATAATAGTGTATATAGATGGATAGATAGATAGATAGATAGATAGATAGATTAAAAGTATTAAGTTACCCCTAAAAATACTAAGTAAAGAACAGATTCTCAAAAACTATTCTTTACTAGAGTACTCAAGTGAATTTACTTTGTTACTGTCCACCTCTGATTGTAACCCCTCAGTTAGTTTCTCTTATCTTTTATTTAATTAAAGTTGTAAGTTCAAGTAGTCCTGACTTGATTCATCCTGGTTAGGTCCTGGTTCAGTGTTGTTTAAGTCCTAGTTTTAGACCTCAGTAAGCCATGATTTCGGCTCACTTTAGTCCAGCTAATTTTTATACTGTACTTGTTGAAAGCCATTTTCTCTGAGGTAGTTTGAGAGTCATTGTTCTAAGCCTTATTGACAGGTTCTGTTACCAAAATAGAAAACGTGCCTCTTAATTAGCAGTGCTTATTTTGGCAAATCAAATAGACTTTCATTGGCTTTTTAGACTTATCTGTCATTTAAAAACCCACCTGTTTTTTTTTAAAGTTTTTCAAAGCTGCTCCAAGATTTTCCAAGAGTTTTTCAGTGTCCAGATGATTTTAGTCTGAGGTCTTATCGTCCCATGTTATGGATGCGTGACTTTCAGAAAGCGCACTTGAGTAGAAAATTGTTGTTGCCGTTTGCTGATAAGGCGCGGGATCAGAGCGGTTCTGCGGACCTGCTGTTACACAGACTGATACAGCGGTGGAGCGGGACATCTTCCATCTTTGAACAGAAATTTGACAGGAAAAATAATGCGGAAATGTCATAAAAGAGCCTTTAAAGTGCGACTATTTTTGTAACCAGCAGGAAACTTCACATGAACGGCTTTGGAAAATCACAGGCAGATTATCTCAGAAGTTAATGACAACAAGGACGGCTTTAATACTCACTGCTGATAAGTTAGACATACTTTACACATAAACAGTAACTATATACTGAATTACTTAAGGACATTTTTGGAAACACATCAAGTACATTTTCTAAAACTTACTTTACCTTAAGTAAATTTTGTAGAAGAAGTGTTACTTTAACTCAAATAAATGTATAAATACATAATTGTTTTTGGTAGCAGCAGAAGTAACAGTAGTAGTAATAATAGCAGTAATAGAAGTTGCAGCAATAGTAGTAACAGTATAGAGGGAGTAATAGTTAATATATTTGCAGTACTAGTTTTAGTAGCAGTTGTAATAGTAGCTTTGCAATTGCAAAAAAAAAAAATGCTTTTAGAGCAATAAAGAATATTGACATACACATGTGGAAATTTCTAAGCACATTCATTTGTATTAATACATGAACACACATCAGTAACAATGGTAATACAGATTTATAAATAATTCTTTACATTTACATATCTTTACCTCGAAAGGGGGTGGGATGAAGTAACACTTTATATTATTATTTATTATTATTATTATTATTAATAATCATAATTATTATTATTATTAATGCTATAAATGCTGTTTCCTGAGCATTCATGACCAAATACAGTCAGATACAGTACATCTAATACATTTCACAGTGTTCAATATTAAACGATATAAATGATAAAAGACGATAAAATTACTTAAAAGAAATTAGTACTTTAATTTTAATATTATTTTAAATTAACTGTACTTTTATTAGGGGTAGTGGTAATTGTAGTTGTAGTAGTAATTGTAGTAGTAGTACTCAATTTTTACTGCATTATTTTTAGGTAACTGTAGTTAATTTAATTGTATTACTTAAGTATATATTTGTAGTACTTCTTCCACCTCTGGGCATGTTGTTTATACTCCCAGCATGCATCACAGTATACAAACACAACACTGCAACCTTTCAAACAAAACACAGACCCCATTTGCATTATACCATTAATCATAGCACCATATCTGCCTGAGTTGGCTCAAAGCAAACTGCATTTGTTGGTTTTCCTGAAAACACATTAAGTTATTACCACCCAGTACCTGCATACACTGCATACATTACACCTATCTTCTTTATACATTTTGTTGACGTTGCTTGAACCTGTGTTTTCTCTCACAGCTGACATCAACGACCTCAGCATCTGCTACGTGTTACGAGCCGATGAAAACGCCACATCCGACCTCTTCCATTTCTCCGTGGAGGATAACGGTAAGGCGATCGAGTTTACCTCTGCAGATGCACTTTGCTGCTGGTACTTCGTCAGGAAAATATTGTAAATACATTTTAGCTGGCAACACAGACACTCACTTGCTCAAAGCTGGAGACTACATTTGTATGTCCATTTTAAAACAGCCTCGTAAAAAGAAAATGTTGCTAAACTCTCATCTCTCTGCATGAATTGGCACTAATCACACATTAACACTCTAATACGTCAGATGTTTATGCTCTTCACTTAAAAATAAATGGTTGCCAAGAACACCATTTTGCCTTCAACAACATATTATTCAAATCCACTTTGTTTGTATAGCACATTTTACAAACAAGACAATTTCCAAAGTGCTGCACATAAACAAATAATAGCAATAAAGTACTCTATTTAGCGCCACTAGTCCCCATTTTAAATAACAAGAACCAGAAAAAACTAAAAAGAGCAATACAATAAAATAGAATAGAATAGAAATAAGAAGTAAATAAAAACAAAGCATTATAAAAGACACAGGACCAAAAGCCAGAGAAAAAAGTGGGTCTTAGGACGAGACTTTCGACTGTGGGGGCCGCTCTGGGGGTGTTCCACAGTTTGGGGCTGACTACCGTGAAGGCCCGGGCCCCCCTTGGTTTTAAGTCTCGTCTTAGGCACCACGAGCTGGAGCTGGCCCTGGGACCTGAGAGAATGTGGCGGAGTATACATTTGTATGAAGCCCGTGATGTACTGTGGGGCCAGTCCATCTTTTAAAAGCTTTAAAAACAAACAATAAAATCCTAAAATCAATTCTAAAACAGAAAGCACAGGGAGGCGAGGACGGGGCTGATGTGGTTGTGTTTTTACTTCCTGTTAAAAGACGAGCAGCAGCATTTTGGACTAACTGAAGTTGATAAAGTGCATCGTGATTAATTTCAACGTAAAGTGTGTTACAGTAGTCCAGACGGGACGAAATAAAAGCATGGATTACGCATTAAAAATCCATAAAAGATAAAATAGATTTAATTTTAGGTAGATTAAGGAGTGTGTCATAACTTTTAGAAGTTTGATTTAGTTCCCCAAATGTTGTAGTATTTGAAGTAGTAGAAACAACAAAAAGTTATGTAGTAGTATAAATATTCCGCTGTTAGTGATGCAGTTAGTTCCAACACCTTGAAGCCGGAGGTTGGGGGTTCTATTACCCTATTGTCGGTCGCAAGCTGGATAAATGGAGTGTAGATAAACGTGATACTTAGTGGTTGTCTGTCAGGTCATATCTCTGTGTCAGCCCTGTAACTATCTAAACACTGTCCAGTACCCCGCCTAAGGCCCATAGTTGCCGGGATAGGCTCTGCCCTCCCACAGCTCCTAACAAGAATAACAGAAGATGATGACTGAGTAGTAGCAGTAGTCTGGATGTAATGTCACTTTCATCTTTCCTTTTAGTTTCCACAGTTAGTTCCACCCAACATCAAATGATTTAGATCTAAATTTAGTTTTTAATGCCAACTTTTTTAAGCTTCCGTACTAATCAGTATAGTTTTGATACAGTTTGTGTAATGGTGCTTTTCTTTTGGCATGTAGCACACTTATGGAAGACAAGCGTCTCATAGACTCATGAAACAGCAAAAGAATATTATTTCAATGTTATTTTTTGCTACATATTTAATAACTTGCTTCAAAGGCCAGCTATTTAAATGATAATTTTTTTACTTTGTGGTAAGATTATTATTTATTTTTATTCTTTTAAGTTTATTTTGAACATAAAATAAATGGGGGTTTGGGGGTTTATAAGAAAAAAGGAGGAGAATTAGTATTTACAATAAGGTATGTATAAAATGTATTTGTAGGCGACTATTAAACACAAATTTTTAGGACCACTTGATAAATTAATAATATAAGTGACGGGGGTGCAACAACAAGCCCTGGAGGTACACAACACCATTAAGGTTGGAAACCACTGCCACATAGTAATTATTTCAACCTAAAGAAAGAAAGTTTATTTAAGTCGTGACCTTTGTATATTCTCACTTCATCTATATTCAGTTCATCTTTGAGTCAGAATATAATGTCCCACCAATCACACCAAACTCAGTCTTTTCAGATAATGACACGCTGCATTAGGTTCAGCAGAGACAGATGAGTGCTTTCATGATGGCAGGATTCACACTTACTTTCACTCTACATGATTTAAATCAGTGCCACAGAAATCGGGGAGTGTTACTTTTTATATGTGTTATATGCAAGTTTTCTTAGCTTTTCGTAGCAAATAAAAGTAAATATATAGCACTGTGTAAAAGTTTTAGCGAGGTGTGAAGAATTCTGTTAACTTAGAGTACTTTATACTAAAATAAAGATGAAAACTCAAGGCAAAATTCACTCACTAAAAGAACAAATGTTTAGTTTAGCGGAAAAATGGAAACTGCATTTGCTCCTGAACTAGATGATTGCTGGTTTGAGTCCAGGTCTAGGCACTATATCTGTACCATTGCGAGATAGGACCAGTGCTTCTAGTTCTGGTTTTCTTTCTTTTTTTTCAGTTCACTCACTATCATGTCTGTACTCACCATAGAGGTTACAGAGGTCCGGATCTCAGTATTTTTCTTTTGCTAGACTAAACCAGATCTAAACCACATCTAAATCAAGGCTAAACCAGGACTAAACAAGAACCAAACCAGGACTGAACCAGGTCTAAATCAGGACTAAAGCAGGAATAAAGCAGGACTAAAGCAGGACTAAAGCAGGATTAACGCAGGACTAAAGCAGGACTAAAGCAGGACTAAAGCAGGATTAAACCAGAAAAAACATATTCTAAATCAGGACTATTTTGGAAAAAGACAGGGCTCAATCAAGATTAAACCAGGTCTAAACAAGGACTATACCAGGACTAAAACAGGTCTAAACGAGTAGTAAAGCAGGTCAAAACAAGGACCAAACCAGAGCTAAACAAGGACTAAACCAGGTCAAAACCAAAAAAATACTCTAAACCAGGATTTATTTATGACAAAGACAGGTTTAAACAAAGACTAAACCAGGACTAAGCAATGACCAAACCAAAACTAAACAAGGACTAAACAAGGATTAAATCAGGACTAAACCAGGTCAAAGCAAGGACTAAATCAAGTCTAAACAAGGACTAAACAAGGACTAAATCAGGACTAAACCAGGTCTAAACCAGTGATTAAATGAGGAAAAAGTACTCTAAACCAGGACTTATTTAGGAAAAAGACTGTACTAAACCAAGACTAAACCAGTACTAAACCAGGACTAAACAGGGACTAAACTGACCTCAGTATTCCTAAACTCCTGTGTACGGCCATACTTACTTTACAGTAGAAATAAATTAGTTTAGACCACTGTAAAAAAGAAAGAAAGGCAGAAGTCAGTCTATTAAAAGCAGCTCATAAAACATACATGTGTAGAACAGAAAGTCACACAAAGGTCAAGTTGTGATAAAATATTCATGAAATCCAATAAATGTTTTCATTACATTGTGGTAATAGTTCAGATTTGAGCTCAGTAACTCGACCCACTGCTTTTTAAGACTTGTGTAAATGTTTAATAGGTTTTATATCGAGGCTATTGTTTCCCGGCTTAATGTTAGTTACAGATAAGGCAGTGGTAGTTTTATTACTGCTTGTTATTTTTAAAAACACAGAGTTACAGACTGCATGTTAAATGGGAGAGGCAGGCACAGTAATTGGTTCGTCTTATGTGCTCGTTTTAAATAGATATAAAAGTACTCCCTGAAGAATTTGTGTAAAGCCTTGCCCTCAGTAGGTTGTTTTTTTAATTGAATATATTTTGGAGCAGTTGCATGGGACATAGAGGTATGCAAAAAGGTGTTAATGGGGTGATTTAAAACATATTTTGGAGATCAAGATAGCTTTAAAATTATGTCATGAGCTAAGAGAAATTTTTAGCATAAATAAAAAGTGAACATTCATAATATAATTCCAGAAAACACCTGATATACAGGCATGTTGCTATACTAACTATTTCAATTAAAGTGACAACAGAGAATTGACTTTTTATTGTACACCTTTTATCACATATACTGGCAAAACTACTGTCAAGCTGCTTTTTAAAATAGAAATGGTTAATGTTTATGTTTTTTTCAGTAGACACATTCAACATACCTTTTACTGAAGTACTTTTAAAAATCATAACCTTAGTAGCAAAGCGGGTACCAATAGTAGCAACAGTAGCAGTGTTAGTAGTATTATAATATATAGATCAATATCAGAACAGCTGTCTCAGGACTTTATAGGAATAGACATACATAAACAAATAAGCAAATCATCAAACAGCAAACAGACGGTCCCAGTACATCCCCTGTCCTTGGACCCTCCTTCGTGGTAAGGAAAAAAGGGAAACCTCAGGTAGAACCACATGAAGGAGAGGTCTAGTCCCAGGACGGACAGACTGTAGATGTGTCCAAGACTGGTCAATACTTTTTTACTCTATTAAAAGTAATTTTTTTTCTCACCAGTGCATTTATTGTTTTAAGATATCCAGATATTTTCAGAAAGGTCCTTCTTTCCTCTCAGGAGATATGTAATTTGTTCGAGTGGTAAAGCAGCCAACATCTGTTTGACTGACTGTCCAGCGCTTGGTCCCAGTGTATTCTTCCAGAAAAGTGCAATCAATCGTTTTGCTTTTAATAAACACAGATCAGTGAAAAGCTGTTCACATTCAGCATATCTTGAGTGTTTGGGATATAGACCTAGGATGTTGAAACCAGGATCCAGTGCTATGTCTTTTAAAATAATCTCTTTTATAGTCTGCTTAACTGCTGCCCAAAAGTTTTTAATCTTCCTGCATTCCCAGATGCAGTGGAACGACATACCTTTTTCACTTTTACTTGCCTATCTGTAATATCATTTTGAAGTATCAGTAATTTTACAGATTTGTAGTACTTTGTCCATCTCTACTTATTCATCGCCCTTGCTCTTGTTGCTACGTATATTCTTGACTTAATATTTGAACCACTGAAAGTATAGGCTACTTTAGGTATACTTAATTCATATGTACGTGCCTAAATCCTCCTGGTCTTTTGCCCTTAGCTGAATATGTAGCTACAAAGTTATTGTGGAAGTTTGCTGGACAAAAATATTTAAAACACATTCCTTTGTTGCTACCTGTAATCAGCTGCTGTGTGCCTGGAGGCTGCAGTTTTAAAGCCAGCTCAATGCTATGTTCACACACATGTACAGCGAACAGCATATATTAAATATGAGTTATAAAACGCTCCATGTGCCAGTCACGCAAATATACATGCATGCACAGGACAGCAGAGTGAGGCAGAGTGGAGCAGAGCGGGCTGGCCCACGGCTGAGGGGCGTCACAGAGCCTGCAGCACAAAGAAGCGTGTTTGATATTTAAGAGCTTCAGTGGTATTGTGGGTAATGAGAGCCCGGGGCGTTGGAAGTGGGCAGTGCTCGGAGGCAGCCCCTGGTAATTATGTGACCCTATTACAGGCTGAGCGAGTGAGGAAGAGGAGCGGAAAGCCTGGTGTCACAGGTTAACTCCAGCTGGATCTGTGTAGTTAAGTGCAATGGGCTGTTTCCCAGGCTCCTCTCTCTTTCTCTCTGGCCGAGGGACATTGAGTGGCTGCAATAAGGAGTGACGCGCCCTGGGACAATAGAGATAATGATACAACACATCAGCTGTGTCACCGCATCATCACCAAAACAAGGCTCAGTGTGTGTTTAGTGGGGTTAAAAGCAAGGGCAGAATCCTTCATTCTGTTTAAGTGGCTTTAATTTGTGAGGCTTTTTTATTTTCTCACATTTTTGTTGACTACTTTTACTTCCACTAAAGTAATACAGTATTATACCACTGTCTTTTGTATTTTGGAATTCTGTGCTCCTTTGCCATTGGAGGATTTGCCACAGAAACCCGTTGGCTGCAAAAAAATCCTGACCTGCAGGTCTCTGCCTCTCTTCTCATCACCTCGTCTCTGTCTAGTTCCTGCACGCTGGTTAACAACAATAGCGTCTTTCAGATACCTGCCCTCTTCATGCCGAAGTGCTGCCCCCAACATACCACAGACCTAAACTGACTCTTCACAATGGATTTGCCTAAATTGTCTGTCTTCACATTTCCCTTGTTAGTCTGAAGTCTTGCACTTTTACTAGAGGGAGAATTCTACTTAATCCCAAGTATTTTTTTCTCTAAATGAGTAAAAGTATTGTTTAAGTGGGTAGTATTAATGGTAGTAATGGCGATAGTAATATTAGAGGTAATAGTAATTGCAGTAATAATGTAGTAGTAGCAGTAGCAGTAGTGGAAATGGTAGAATTAGTAGTAGTGATAGTAGTAGTGGTATTAATAATGGTAGTAGTGGTAATAGTAATAATAGCAGTAGTAGTAGAAATAGTACACTGTAAAAAAAAAAAGAAAAAAAGCAAAAACTCAAGGCACCAGGATCCCTTAAGATTTTTGAGTTTTGGAGCCAACTCAAAATCTCAAGTTTTTAATACACACACACGCACAGACACACACACACGCACACGCACAGACACACACACACACACAGACACACACACACACATGCACAGACACACATATATATATGTTCAATTTAACGTTCCTATTTCTAAAAACTTTTACTCATCATTATTATCATTATTTTCAGTCATCTTACAGTCAACTGACCATCCATTGTTCAGAGAAAGTATTATTAATAATAATAACTTAATATACTAAATTTAACAATTAACAATTTTACAGTTTGAACAACAAGTTTTTAGACATGAACGTGAACAAAAAATATGAGTTGGCCCCAAAACTCAAAAAGCTTGAGGGATCCTGTTGCTTTGAGTTTTTGGAACTTTTTTTTTTTTTTTTTTTTACAGTGTAGTAGCAGTAGTAGTAGTAGTACTAAGTAATTGTAGAAGTATAAGTAGTGGCAGTAAGTACTTTCTACTTTTCATTCAATACTTAACATAACAATTTTGTACTTTTACTTCTACTTGTGTAATGATATTTTGAAGTAACAGTAATTTTACTTGAGTACACATTCGGAGTACTTCATGTTGTAGCAGAGTACTTCTTCTACCTCTGGTTTTGAGTAACTATCTGAAGATGTTGGACAAGGACACATTTCTTCATTATCGCTGTGGATCTGCAGAGTGGCCCTTTTTTCTCTCTTCAAACTATTTTTTTTTTTAACCAAATAAAAGCAGCACCCTCACTTGAAATGACATGACCTCTTCTGATTGTCCTCTTCCCTTTTTAATGATAAGCTCCTCAAATTATTTCTGTACATGCATCCTTTTTTCCCAGTGGATGAAAGACTCCTTCTTTGCATCTGTTTTACTTTTAATTTCCTAAACATATGCAAACTAGATGATTCACAGGCTGGTTTTCTTTGAGCTCGAATGTTAAAATCTTTTTGAGGAGAATATAAAAAAGATAATGACAGATGGCACGTATCAGTAATGTTTGGTGAAATAAAATATCTGTCTTTAATTAGTTTACAAATTGGATGCCGCACCTACGATGGCTGAGCATAATGATATTCAGTAAGAAATGGGAATTTGTTTAATTACTTTTATATGGCAAAAACACTGCTATTTGATTTTAAGAGGCTTTTGATATATGTAATTATAATAAAATAATAAGTGGATCCTAACCAAATGTGGAAAGTAACTACTCTGTTTACTGTAGTAGCAGTAGTAATTGTTGGATTTTTTTTTTACTTTTTATTTTTTTAGGAAAGGTCAGGAATAGGCCAAGTATGTTTTTTTATGTGAATCTGAAACACTGTTTGGAATTTTTAAAGGATTATATACCATTGCAAGATAGGGCCAGATATACCAACATAAGCCTCAAGGGCTCAGTTGGAACAAGTTTTTTTTTTTTTTTTTTAATAGATTCTTTCTTTGCATTTACCCCTGAACTTAGAGATCCCCAGTTTGAGTCCAGATCTGGGCACTTTACATTTTTTCCCCACAGCTGGGATTTTAAGGAGGGTCTAAGTACACGGGATGTCCTGGGAGTTTTTAGTTTAGTTATTGTCTGTTTGATATGATTGTATAGTTTTAAGTTAGCTTTTTCAACATTACACAGTTTATTTTTAATGACATCAATGTAAACTGTTTTCTTTGAGGCCCATAGGAAAAGTCTGTATTTAAAGCATGTAGTTTTTTTAGTGCACTACTCCAGATGACCACTAGGAAATTGGCATCATAACCAGCCTTTGCATACCTCACATTCATCTTTTGTTTATAGTCCCGCTGTAACACACATTTCTGTATTGCGCTGTTCTAATTTTAATTGAACTTAATAGCTACATAATTTATATTTAAATTCTATGAGCCGAGCCCTATAATATGAAGTTAATTTACACTTCTGTTCACACGTCGGGTTATGAAGCTCACAGCACTGGGGATCCATCGAACACGTCTTTATTACTGCTGCCTCCCAATGCTATTAAAAACCTAAATCTAAAGTAAACACTCACAAAGTTGGGGAAATTGAGTCACATTTATTTCTGTTTTAATGAGTTGTGGGAATATGAGAAAAGTGGGGGGAAAAAAGTGACAAGTATATTTCCATGTTACTATTCAGATCATGCTGTCTCTCAGGAGTGTAATTACCATCAAAGATTTACCCAGAGGTGGAAAAAGTAGTGGGTGGACGTTTCTACCAACTTAGCTACTGTTGCCGCAAACTCGTACTACTACTACTACTAGTGGTACTACAGCTTAACATAGGATTTTTGTACATTGAGATTTATGTAAAGGAAGTGGTTACAAGACTTCTCTGCAGATGAAGGAAGCCAGCGTTTCCATGTCCTGCAGCCAAGTGCCCATAAGCGATGCCCATGGTTGTATATGACAGTCTTTGTAGTCATCAATGGGAACTTTCTGGTTATTAGTATCACAGTAACTTCAAAGGAGAAGCCACTTCACCTCAGATGTCAGTATCTGAAGGTTTGTGTGCAGGTCGCTTGAGGTGTTCCTGTACCGCTCTCATGCCTAATGGCTATTGAATACGTCGCAGTACAAAGGAAAGTTTTCCAACGTGGAGTTAAATTTATCACTTACATTTTTGAAAAGGGGATGGTTTATACTTAATTTTATGAAATTATGAATATTGTTGCCTAAGGAATTAAAATAATGACAATTTGGCTACAGGCTAACATGTACAAGTGTTTGGATGGCCACTAGGGGCAGGCTCTAAAAGCGCAAAGACCCACATTTTAATGTGTCACTTTAACAGTAATTATTATCTCACCAAGGAGGTTATGTTTTTGGTTGGTATGTTGTTTGGTTTGTTAGTCTGTTGGCAACTCAAGTAATTCTCAAATGTGATTTTTCAGTAATGGTCAGGTCACTGTCCAGATCCAGTGATTTTTATCTGTACCATAACGAGATACTAACTCCAGCTACAGGCTCAGTAAAGGAACAAAAGATATGTTTTAGTTTTTTACCTTTGTGAGATCCAAGTGCTTTGTGGCCTTAATGGATAGAGCATTTATCCCTGAACTAGAAGATCCCTGGTTTAAGTCCAGTTACCGATGCGAGATAGGATCAGTGCCTCCAGTCCTTACTTTTACCACAACAAATGTAACCTTTAAGTGTTTACAAATATGTTACTGGACCTACACACATACAATTACAAACGATTACGTTTAATGTTTCTGATTTGAAACCATTTATCTTTCACACATTTAGAGTAACAACTTAACCTTTAAAGGTTAATTTGAGCTAATAACATCCTCCTCCCTCCTTTACCTTCCATTCACCCGGACTTGAGCAGTGTTTTAAATGCTTGTAATGGCTCAGGGCCATGGATTTCTGGTCAGCCCACTGATAATTCACTCTGACTAGAAATCCACTTGCACACTGACAGCCCGAGGCAGCTGTGATGGTGCCACACACAAACCAAAAACACATACACACAGTTGTTTGTTGTTGACGCTGCTAAGACCTGTAATTTGACCCCTATTAACAAATGCATGGCAACACACCTGGTAAACTAAAATATAAAAAAACAAAAAACAAAAAACAAAAAAAAAAAAACTAATTCCTGCCAGAAACCATGCCAAAGTAACAAGCAGTGACTTCCACACATTGGTCCAGGTGAACATCTGGCTTCATTGTTGTTTCTGAGTCAACTGAACAAGTCAACTGAAAATCATGTGGGGGCGGCAACATGTTTGTATTTTGACAAGCATCAGATTTTTGCAGCGTGGCTACAGTAGATGGATGGTGCGTGGGCTGCTAATATAAGTGAACTAATATTAATCCTGGTCTATTTTAGCTGCGGGAGGAGTTTTTTGTTGTGTTTTAATGCAGTATTTTGGCAGCTGAAATATTGAAGGATTTGGGGATTTTGGTTGAAGATATACTAACATCATTCATGGCCTTCCTTTAAGTGACCTGCGATGGTGCAGGCTCTGCGTTTCTTCCACCACAGCACCACCACACCATTGAGCAAATGGACAAGCCACCGGCAGTGTGACTCAAGTGGGTAGGCTTTAGCCGTGCAAGATTGAATTTCTTGTGATGCTGCACAAGGTTATCCAGCCCTGCACTAAACTGCAAAATGACCAGCACCATACACTGAATGATTTCACAGAGACAATAATTAAAGTCTTAACAACCAGACAGAAGTGTGAAGTCGCGGTTTAAATATTCTGTTTAAATTATTATTACAGGGTATTTATTAATTAGTGGATAGCAAAACTGTAAAATACAGAAAAATGATAACTTGATAATATATGACTTTATAAAGCCACTTGTCACACTTAATGCTTGCTGTACTTTTGCTGTAATCAGTTATGGCACTTATGCAAACACTTTTCTGACCTTCTCTGTTTTCTCCTCCTCTGCATTTGCATAATCCTTTGTAATTGGTCAATTGTGTTTCTATCTTTGAAACTTGAACTTAGCCTGCTGTTCTCTGTTTCCATGGAGATGAACTTTGACAGAAAGTGAACCAGCTTACCTCGCTAACCCAGTATTTCCTCTATGTATCGTTTCATTAAAAGGTCTCCTATTTTGCTAACTCGACCTTGATGAGCTTTTGCATGTTCTAATGTAAATGTAATGTAAAGACTCCTAATTCAAGCGTTCTTCTGCAAAGTCAGAGTGGCAGCTCCCCAAAAGAAAAGTTTTATACATTATTTTAGGTTATAAAAGATGAAATACTAATGCAAAGGTGTACAAATCTATTTCAAAAAGCCTGAAAAAAAGCATAATACAGAATGTTTAAGATCACATTTAACCCATTTCCCTAAATCAATGTGGTAAGACTACAAAGTCATAAAATGTGACTTTTATGTGCTCAAACAGATTAGGCAAATATATTGACATGCGAAGTGAGAACAGCTGGCAAATGGAAAACCATGACATTTATTGCAGCTCAAGCAGCCTTTTGCATAATGATTAGTGTTAAGTTTGCAGATGCCAATGGGCTACATTTTCAATTGCGTAACTTTTTTGTTTGTTTTTTGTTTTTTCTTTAAGTTGTGGTTAGAAATACAAAATTTTATACCTTGATTCTAAATTATAGCTTCCAACATAATGGTTTGGTTACTGTGTTGGGATAATATCTAAAGCAGTATTAGGTAGCTGGAGGCCTAACAGAGACGGGACAGCCACCGCAGCAGCAGACAGAGCCACACTGAGCTGCAGACACCTCTGTGTGAAGTTTTAAAGAGAAGAAGACTCAATGTGGAAATAAAAGGAACTTTAACTCACTTTACCAACTTAGTTTTTTATCATTCACGATTAAATATATTTCTCTGTACCTATATATTACTGTTGACGATTTGCTTGTGTGTGAGATGAGCCAAGGCTGTAGCTGGCACTGAGGCATAATAATTAGGTGGACTCTGTTTTGTGCTGTTGGCTCATTGTTTGTTTTGTTGAGAAAACGGCTTTTGGAAATACCTTTGGCATATTCTGCAAATGTGGTTTGAAAATTCATTTGTGCTTAAAAACAATCTGGTCAATATAGTCAAAGGCCAATTCTATTATGGTGGAATAATGGCTGCTGTTTTGCCTCAGAGGCTATGTTTTCACTGGCGTTGGTTTGTTTGTAGGTTTGTTTGTCTGTTGGCAAGAAAACATAAGTAATGGTCCGAGTGAGATGATATTTTCAGGAATGTCAGAAAAAGGCCAAGGAAGAACTGATTCATTTTTTATGTGTAGATTTGGAAAACTGTCTGCATTCAAGAATTTCACAAATTAGTTTTCAACATACTAACTCAAGCCACATGGGGTCAGTACAGAAACAAATAAATAGTTTTAATGGATTTACCATTGTGCAATATATTGTGGATCAATGGATAGAGCATTTATCACTGAACTAAAAGATGCCCAGTTTAAATCTAGGTCTGGGCACTGTATTGTTACCATTGCAATCGGGCCAATGCTGCAGGTCTGCACTCTGAGAGCTACTGCTGTTACTGCTACTACTGTTATTGCTACTGCATTTATTACTACTACTGCTACTACTACTACTACTACTACATGAGCTACTTCTACCAACTACTACTACTACTGATACCACTAGTACTAGTGCTACAACTGTGGTTATGACTACTATTATGCTATTATGGCTACATTTTCCACAATTCTTGCAAAGTGCTTGTAATGATCACATTATCACCAAAAACGTCAAGATCTTTTAAGTTGTCATTCCATTATTTTTAGCGTGGATATAGAGAGATGTAAGTTGAAATTCAATTGGTCGTTGGATGCACACCTCTTGAGGCAGTGATTTTAAAACAATTGGAGCTCAGAGGGCTCAGAAGCTGTGTGTGTTTTATGGCCTGCTTTAGAGCCATGCCCTTTAGAAGAGCGAAAGAAAGGCCTCAGAAAGAAATATGGATTTCACAAACCCCATCTCTCTTTGGAAAAATATTTTCAAAGGTTCAAGGTATTACATTTTTTCCTGTGGATCAGTTCAACAAGTGGACAGTACACCAGATCAATCATATCCTTCAGAACTACACATGCTCTGGGATGAGATCCTGCAGGAACTAATACATATGACCGGGGTTAGGAGATATAATGTTTTTATGTATTGAAGCATTTATCCTACAGTATAACAGTACATCAGAGTACTTTCTCAGTACTTCTAAGTGTTTTTTTTATTTTAGAAAAAACTTACTTAGACCTAGAGTTAGAGAGTATTTCAAGACATTAAAGAGTATTTATTTTTAAAACAGTAAATGAAGAAGAAAAAGATAGTAGCAGTAACAGTGGTAGTAGTAATAGCAGCAGCAGTAATATTAGTACGTTCTACTTCAGTACACTTTTTTTTATGAAATAATTTAGTTGGCTTCTTGTTTTTGAATAATATTTTGAAGTAACAGTATTTTTACTTGGGCATAAATTTAACATGCAGTACTTCTTCCATCTCTGCAGTACACAGCCATTGGAAATAGCTGTACACCATTTTAATAAAGGTTCGATGTGAGATGTGATGTGAGAGCCCTACAAAACACAAAAGTCCTATAGAAAAATACTTAAATACTTGATGAAATGTGATCTGAACATTAATGCGTCAGATGGAGGTCTTTGAGGGGACAAGTGCTCCAATCATTTTGCGCTGTGGACATTTGTGATCTCACATACTCATGGTTTTATAGTTAAATACAGACATACAGTTTATGGTGGATAAGCCTTTTAGACTGATTTGAACATTGTGATGTGGTATTTTACTTCAAGTATGGAATGGAGATGCTGTTGTGCATTAATACAAATCAAGATTATACTGTAGTTGGGACTTTTTGATGTTTAAACATTAGATATGTGTTCAAAGACACACTTGGGACAGTTTTGGGTTTTGGTTGACCCATTTTTAAACATAGACTATAAGATGATTTTGAAGTTACTGTCATATTTTGGTTGAAGTCTTGCTTTTTGGTCTTATGTCTTGTGCATTTTATTCTAAATCTGGGGTCACTGTTTCTTACGGACTGTCACTAACATGCTTGATTCACACTACATTAAAAAAATCTACAGTAACCTGCCCTTGGGTCCTGATTCAGTGTTAAAACCTTGAGGGAGCACAGGGCACTTACATCTCACCATCACCACTCTGCTGACGGCTCTGCTTGAATCATGTATGTGGGCTATTAAAACACTACAAAGGTGAAGAGTTCAGGCTGGATCAGCAAATATAATCTGGCATATCTTCTACATAACTTTATTTCCATTGTAGACCTATTTAGTCTTTGTAAACAACATAAGCTGTGTGTGCGTTTTTGGTTAAACTGACCTCAGTACATTAACACAAGTTACCACATATCTGTATTGGTTTTTATGTTGAACAAGTAGTCGCAGAACAATTGCAGACCAAAAGAGTTGGTCAGTGTCAGCTGGGGTTTATTCGTCAGGCCACAATCCTTTTTAAGTTTAAAATTTAAATGTCAGCTTTGCCCAGAGGTGAAAAAAACACTCAAAAGCTGTACTCAAGTAAAAGTACAGTTTACTTAAAATGATAGTTTTGTATTCAAATTGTTACTACTACTGCCCATTTTGCCACCTTCTTTAAAAATACTTTTACTCATTCAGAGACTTCAGGAATGAGGAAAGTTGTATACAATGATACACTTACAAATTATTACAAATCCTGTTGAAGGTCCCTCGGTGGACGAGTGCCAGTCAGCTGCCATTAGAAATTTTGTTTATCAATTTATTATGTGGTCAGAGCACTATAAAAATGAAATTATTACAGTTTTAATAATGCCTAAGGAGAGCAGTGTACGGTACAACGCTGGACTCTGGAGGCACTGGAGAAAGTGCTTGTATGGACTATAGATGTCATTTATAATCTTTTCTGTGTTGTCTGTTTGTTGTTGTTGTTTTTTTTATCTTTTTTATATGGACCATTCCTGAGTCTGAAATAAAGATTGATTGATTCATCTTCCACTTATTCCCGTTAGGGGTTGTGAGTAGTGAGTGGAGCCTGTCTTACTGACTTTTGGCCTAAGGCGGAGGACACTCCAGACAGGGGCCAGCTATAGTCGCAGAGCTGACACAGAGACACACACAGACAGACAACCATTCACTCTCACATCCATTCACAATAACAATTCACCCAACGGATGCATGTCTTTGGACGGTGGGAGTAAAAGTTTAAGTGTCTCTCTGACTTTGCCTACTGGAACTGACTACATTTACATCAACCAATCATTACGATTGACTGCAGTCTATTTCCCCCACCCAGCTCTTTGTATATTGTGGTTTTTTTTTTGTTGTTTTGCAGTTTGTTTGTGTGTAGTGGTCCCTGTGTTGGACCTCCCACTGCAGACAGGCTCAGGAGCTGCCTGTGGTAGACAATGGGGATCTGAATCCGTGGGCTGGAGACTGTCTCATTGCTGCAGTATTTCGTATAGGGATAAAAGACCTCTCATGTGCTGACCATACAGAAAAGCAGCTTTGAAATCATCCTCAATAGAGCAACAATCATTTTCAAAGGCTTTGCAGACAAAAACTCACCAGTTTCTTTTTTTCTTTTTTTTTATACCAATTAAGGATCATAGTTTCTAAAGTATATTTCAAGGATCAATGGGGTGGGAGTGATCTGCAGAGAAAAACTTTGGTGGATTTTTTATGACACCGTGTGATGTGGCTCTGCTTGGAAGAATACACACTGACAGCTGTCCTGCCAAATCAGGAGCATCTTCTGAGTTTGGAGTAAAAGTGTGTGGTTATGGTCAAGTATGTGTTCATGTGTGAAGACCCTGAAGAACTGAAGCACAAAGGAGTAGGGCTAAACAATTTTAGATTTTTTTTTTTTTTTTAACAAGATTTGGTTCATAGTTTACATTTTAAGCATGTGATGCTTTAGAGAACACATACATATTAATATAATGAATAACAGGCTTTTCAGAACATGTCTGAGGTCTAAACTACAGGTGGAGCAGGTATAATGTTATAGTAAACTTCCTTGAAGACATGATTTTTTTGTTCTTTGCAGAGATGTAATGTAGGCATTTACATCATGTAATCACAAGAGCTGAGTAAACCGCTATTGTGCCTGGAAAATGTAGTAACTTGCAACATTAGACAAGATAGGCGACACTGAAGCAGAGAAAAAAAAAAGTGGTCCTGTACGTTCTTGCTTTGACAGACAGGTGCATGCAAAGGTGTAGCACAAAATTCTGGGCCCTTTGTACAAACCATCTGAACCGGGGGCCCCCCGGTTCACTTGATCAATATTTCTCAAGCATGTTCCAAGCTTTTTGAGGGCTAATGGTACCCTTACGTTTTACACAGAGACACCGGTCAGAGACAGCATGTGTCCATCGATACAGTCCAATTTTCAGAGAAGTCCATGTGGACCCAACAAGATACCAAATATCATTGTCTTCATCTCTCCACTCATTCATACTTTAAAAGTCGTTTCTCTGTAAAAAGCGTATATTTCCTTCTGCTCCCGCTCTCGTGTCGAGAAAGTGAAACCAAACTCGCGAACATGGCTCATTAGCGCTTGTAAACACAATCGCATACTTTTACAGAGACATTTCTGTTTTAATGCATTTGTGCTGCACCCAAATCACTGTGAATGTTCTGAATCTCAAAAATCCTTTACACTGCTTCTGACTGGTGAGCGTTACTGTCTGTTACAAAATACATGGGCATGAACCCACAGCCTCGACAAAGATGTTATAAAGCCTAAATAATCGCAGCTTCTGCGCTTTGCTAATCGCATCAATGCAAATCGCGATTTAGATTCGATTTAGATGAATCGTTCAGCCCTACAAAGGAGTAAGAGTAATTAAAATATTTGGATTGTTTATGAGAAAGTATGTGGCGTAAAGTACTTTTTTATTATGTTTTTTAGGGAAATCACAGTCTTACAGGTTGAATATATGTATACAGCTTAATTTAGTGGTTAAAGACCGTAATTCAACAGTAACACTGTAAAATATACCAAACAGCAGAAACAGGTTGACTTTTTTTTTTTTTTTTTTTTTTTTTTTTTGCTATTTTAAAATATAGGCCCTAAGAAAACAACTAAGTAGAGAATAGTAGAGACAGTTTTTGACATTATGTGACAATAATAAATATGTGGAGCCAGGATTGACTGCCAAAAAGGTCAGAGTTTGCATGGGTAAGTTATTTTTAGCAACAGCAGCCTCCGTGATTGTGGCATTTTAGTCAGAGAAGTAAGAACTAGTGACTTTAATAAAGGACGGCTGTGTGAACTATTTCAAGCATTCATTTATTTAAATCATAATCATCACAACTAAAATTAAAACAAAAATGCCTGAAATATTTCTGTGTGTGTATTGAATCTATATATGCGTTTCACTTTTTGAATTGAACGATTGAAATAAATTAACTTTTCAAACGAATAACAAAAAATATAATATGCTGTATATAAAAAGTATAGAAATATTCACATGCCAGTCTGGATAAAATAGCATTAGACCTAAATAAATGCAAGCCCATAGGAGCCAGACTTCACAGAGTACATGCTCATTTCTGCTTGAATTCATCCTTTGGTCTCCTCTTCTTCTTACTGTCTATAGCACGACCTCTGAGCTGGTGGAGGTGACGTACTCTATATGTCTCTGTGTGTGCTTTTACCAGGCGCAGCGCTGCAGGCATCCATATCTTAAAACAACAAACGGCTTTGAAATCGTCTTCATTGGAGCTAAATGTGATTTCCGACACACAGTCCTCCACCTCTGCTTTCCACCCTTGTGCCAACCAAAGCACAACATAGTAATTTTGCACTCAGAGGATTTCCACGCATAGTTAAGCTTTGTTCACGGTTATAAAAAAAAGTGAAAAAAACACCTCCATTTTCTTCCACTTTTACAATGGTTTCTTATTATTCCCGTTCATCAGTGCTGAACTCCTCTGTTTGACTTTTTGGTGTAGGTGGGTAATTTAGCGGTACACAAAGCATCCTTCCTGTTTGCTTGTTATAGTGGCAGCCATTGACTTAACCCTATTAGCATAGCATTAGCATGGGCATTTACTCCTGGAAACGTTCTCTGATATCACTTAAACTGCATGACAATGTGCTATTTCTGTTTCAGGGAGAAGAAAAAATGTAAATTTGATTACGCAGTGCACAATATATATATATATATATATATATATATATATATATATATATATATATATGTTAGATTGGAGCCAATGTCTTCCTATTATAAAAAATATACACATTTTGCAGCAGATGTGTTAGACATAATTAAAACACTTTCTCTTCATTTACACTAATTGCCCTCTTGGGTCACAGTTCGCTCAGACATTAAGCTCTAGATTTAGCTTTTTAATCACAGAAATGAATCCACAAAGCGAAGGTCTGAAAATGCGCTGTAAATGGCTAGTAAACCATATTTTGGAATATAAAACCAATATGTGACCTTGTGTTTTTTTGTACCCAGGTGGGAATAAGCTGAAGGAGCAGCAGTTCCGCCTGGACTGGTCCTGGATCTCTCTAGAGAAGGAGTACTACGTGGTGGATGAGGAGGACAAGTATCTGGAGGTGGTTCTCAGACGGAGGGGCTACCTGGGAGAGACTTCGTTCATTGGTGAGTCTCCACTGCCATTTTTGACTTTTAATATAGCTTCATTACTGGACAGATGTAGTAGACTGACAGGAAACATAGGGAGAGAGAAGGGGGACTGTAAGCCTGAGCTGGGAATCAAACCCAGGCTGCTCCGGTGTGGTCGTATGCACCATAGAGGTCACAGACATTTTTTGGTTACTAGATTAAACCAGATCTAAACCAGGCAAAAAACAGACTAAACCAGGTCTAAATCAGGATTAAACCATAAAAAAATAAAAAAAAATACTTTAAACCAGGACTTTTTTAGGGAAAAAGACAGGTCCAACCAAGTCTAAACAAGGACTAAGCCAGGACTACACAAGGACAACACAAGGACTAAATCAGGACTAAACCAGGACTAAACCAGGTCTAAACAAGGACTATACCAAGTCTAAACAAGGAATAAGCAAGGACTACACAAGGACTAAACTAGGACTAAACAAGGATAAAATCAGGACTAAATCAGGACTAGACCAGGTCTAAACAAGGACTAAGCCAGGACTAACCAAGGACTAACTCAGGACTAAACTAGGTCTAAACCAGGATTAAACGAGAAAAAATACTCTAAACCAGGACTTATTTAGGAAAAAAATGGGACTAAATCAAGACTAAACCAGATCTAAATCAGGACTAAATTGCATGTCAACATGATGGACCTCAGTTTCCTAAACCCTGTGCACAGCCCTGCGCTCTGATGTGTAGTGTGTGCTCTATCTGGTGAGCCATCGAGGCGCTCCACTATAATCTGTTGTTATTGTGAAGAACAAGGAGATATTATTTTACTGATACCTTAATAATACATTTCACACACTTTATGGCTAAAACAACTCTGTATGTAAACATCACAGCCACAAATTCTTTTCTTTTTTTTTTTTTTTACTTGAAACAGGGAGAATAGCTTGTTATTTGAAGACAGAGTGTGATTTACAGATTTACAGATACACAGTTGTATTTTCCCAGAACCCATCAACACAAATTTACATGGCAACTAAAATAATAAAGAAATTTATTGAAAGATGGCAACAGTGCTCTTACAGGCAAGCATCTTGAAAAACCTATATGGAGTTGCTGTAAAGATTGTATTCTAATAAAGTCTCACACATTATAGCTCAATTAAACTTTTTTTTTCTCCATAGTTCTAACAACACCATACTTAACAAAGTTTATTATGTTCTGCATTTGGTTTTGTGTAAGCGCATAGTGACTTTCTAATGGCCCACTTGTAAATGAGTGTGCATTGATTTCAGATCAGATTTAGTGCAGCAATCTGAAGGCTGTGACATTTAGGCTGCTCACAGTGAGCAAAGATTTGTTTTTCCTTCTGTTTTTCTGCTTAAATAAGTGACAAGAGCAGCAAAAAGCTTCTAGACACATTGTGTCTATGAATTAGTACATACAGCATTTATAATAAGCCCTTTTTCAGGTTATTAAGGTTATAGGTTTCAGTCCAGCTCACACAAACAGCCCATAGTCTTTGACCGCCACAGCTACATTGCTTTTGCAACATTTCTCTCTATAACCAGATTTGTCCTAAAGTAATTTGGTTTGGCCTTGAGCGTCTCCAGAGTTTGTAAAAAGATCTTTGTGGAGAGTATGAGGACGCCACATGAGGTGGTTATAAGGTCACCGTAGGTCAATTTTTATTCACCATGACAAGAAAAAACAATGTCAACTGAGTTTTTTAATGCCATTCACAAAGATATAACCTTGTGTAAAAATCAACTGCATGTCAAGGTGTAAACAAAAGCAACCTGATTTTTTCAACAAAATGATGAAACAAATAGCTTTGATCCAATGCATTACAAATAAATAAATTGATGCTATTGATGTAACAAACAGGAGATGAACTATTACCAAAATAACCTAATGTGCTTTGAAACATTCCCCTTCTTTTATTAAAAGAGATGAATGTTTGAAATTAGCTCTGCACAGGAAAATGGTTGGCAAATACTGCAATGGCAATAAGTGACCTTTCCTATGGGGGCAGCTAGTTTTAGAGATGAAATGAACTCCAAAAATGTCTGAATCTCCCAGGTCGTAACAATGTAATGGCTAGAAAGAAGTCATTTGGATATTGTAATAAAAACGTGTGTCCAGACCTTTCCTTTCATCTTTTCCCTTCCCCACAGCACAGTCATCTGCTTCCCAGAATGCATTGTTTCACATATTGATTTTGTATAAGTTTTGTGTGGGATGCCCTTCCTGACACAACCCTCTTCATTTATCCTGGCTTGGGACTGGCACCAGAGTACACTGCCTTGTGATCTGCTTAAATGCTTGCCACATAGAGTACAGGAAAACATCATTGCTTCCACCTCTGTATATTACTGTAATAAAAATAAAATATAGCTATAATAGAAACGTACATCTGTTTTCATCTCTAAATGTGCTCAACACTCCTTGCACTCTTTCTCCTCTCATCTCAAACTTTTAAAAGGAGCTCCCTGTCTGCTGCAGTAACTATCAGAGTACAAACCGCACGGCCCAATCAACACGCCCGCTGCCTCTGTGCAGGCCTGAGCTGAGCATCCAGCCAGCTAGACAAGAATCGATATCTGAGACCTTAATAAGACCAGCACATAGCGGCCTTAGAAATGGCACCCCAGCATGTTTTTGTGCTTGGCTATAAGATTTCACGCCATTTCCAAGGTTAAAGTAAAAGATTATAATGTCCCTGAATGCATCCCTTAGCCCTGCACTTTGCTATACTTCGGGCTAAATCCTGGGGAGAAGCCAGTGCCCGTAAGCAGCTTTTAAACCTCTCGCGTCTCTTATTCTGATCCTTGTTTAATCGCTGGGTCAGGTGTTACCATAGACGTTTATGTTACCTGTCGGCTTGTGTGTGCAGCAAAGCCTCATGGGAAGGTTACTGTAGTGTGGAGAGAAACACATGAAAGAGGAGCTGGTTATCTCGGACACAAATGCATGCTTTTGATATGAGGACTAATAAGATGTCTGTAAATGCAATAAGGAGCTGTAGTACCACTGTCTCCTCTTTGATTTACTGAAATAAGCTGTTTATTTTTAGACACATCTTTTCCCCAAAACACATATTTACACTGCATACATTTCTGTGTACAAACTTTTATCTAAGTAGGCTTTTGGGAGGAAAAGTGTTATTTCTATTTGGTTAATGTCTCTAAATAAGTAAAAGGCGTAAAGACATTAGTGGCAAAGAGGGTTTTCAGAAAGTTGAGTAGTTGTAGTACTAGTAATAGTAGTAGTAAAGTAAAGTTCACAATCCAGACACAGAGGGTCACAAGTCAGTTCAGTTTAGTTCAGTTCAGTTGACTTTATTTGTACTCGTAGGTAGATTTGTTTTGCAGCAATAAACCTTAGGTTAGCGTCCAAACACAAGCAATCACAATAACAGACAGTTGTTGCAGTGACATGACAGACAGACAGGTGCCCATAAGATGCTTAAAAAAACACAACTCAATGCTAATCTATTAATACAAGATTTAATATTACTTAAAATATTGTCAAATCCGTGAAAAAAAAAATGTGCAAAAGAGCTATGATAAGTTAAGAACAACAAGATAAATGATAAATGATAAATGAAGAGGGTCGTGTCAGAAAGGGCATCCGGCATAAAAACCTATGACAAAATCAATATACATATCACTGCACAGTAGAAGACAGATACTACTTATACTTTTTCACATTTACTCAGAAAATAATTTTGTATTTGAGTAATATTATTTTAGTTATCAGTTCTTCTTCCACCTCTGGTATGAACTAAACTATGTCTGTTTGGATACCAGCCTACTGTTTAATGTTTGTGTATTCACCGTACTACTCCATGTTCTGTTTGCCTCAGGGGATAAATAAAATTATGTGAATTGAATAGAAAAGCTTTTTACATGCTACACTGCCACATGCTTAGGTCTCGGGTAAACAGAACCAAGATGCTGTTTAAAAGATGTTATTTTCTGCAGCATCAAACACCAACATATAGGACATTTTAAAGCTGAACTCTTTCTTTTTTGTCTTAGTTTTCCTCCGTGGAGCTCAGAATAAAGCACTATTGTAAATTCTCACAAGTTTGTTTTCTCGTCCGTGAATCTGTACAAAGTTTTTCCTGCCATTTGACCACTCTGCCGTGACGAAAATTGAGAAATAAAACAATTGCTAGCTGTTTTGCTTATCACAATGTGCTGCTTTCTTGCGAGACTTCCTTGGGTTGGTGGGGCTCAAACTTGGAAGAGTAGTTTTTGGCCCAGAGACAGCGGGGGGAGATGCATCACACAGACTCTCAAACCTTTTATTTAAGGTAAAATCTACTTAGTTCAGCTTTAAAACTAGAAATGCAGATTTGGTATATTGAAGATATTTCAGTTCCACACAGCGATGCTCAAAACTTTGTGTTATTTGGTCATTACCGACCTTTCCTCACCTTTCTTCACCTTTCGAGTTATGTTGCTCACACAAATCAACCAACACTATCAAAAACATAATTGGCACACATTTCCTGATTTCTGTGTCTGTAGTTACTCTGTATTGATTTGTATCGACAACAGACAATGAAATATAGGTACAGTTAAATCTACGGTGGTTGAAAATCTGAACCTGATCAAAGTCTGATAAGTTTTATAGATTTCAATTTGCTGCGCTGCTGAACTGAAGACTGGAGCGAATGGACCTGTAATAGTGGCAATATCGAGAAGGTGGCCAAAAAAAAAACAAGGACACCTCAGAAATCAATGAAACCTCTATAGCCCTGCTGAGTTTTTTTTTTTTTTTTTTTTTTTTGATTGATGCTGGTCCTCAGATAAACCAATATTAAATCTATAATTAGTATTTTTGCAATCTTATTAAATTGTTCTTGTTGAGCTTTGAATAATTGCAATAATCATTTTTTTCTGTGCACTTTAGCGGCTTCACTTAGTGGCATTAGGACTGACAGCCAGCTATTAAGTCTTCTACCGTCTGCTGATTGCTATTCATTGTAACATGAGTCAGTTTCTATAGTTTTAAGGATGGGCCAAAGAAACACACTGCAATTAGTACATTATATATATATATTATTATTATATTATATATTATAAAAGCTTGAGACTTCAGAGTGTATTGAAGTTCAGTACAATTTCACAGATAGGCAGTTATAAATATATATAAATAATATATAAAACAATATGTCAGGTTAATGATATGTTGATGATAGGACGTGTGATGGCAGGCTGACACATGTGCTGCTCCCCTGTTCTTGAAGAGAGTATAAAATGAAACTGTGATATAAGGAAAGGTGAAAACGCACTATTCACTGAGGAACTGTAGAGGTGTTCATACGTCATTGGACCCGAGCTGTGGGGAAAAAAGGGAAGACAATGTGAACAACCAAATAAAGATAAATGATGGGTATGCCTGAATCATCATGGATATTTATAGGAACTTTATTCTGGTCCTGAACAGGTTTAAGGTTTAAGCAACTTAACATAACTAAATGAAATATATGTCTGCCTTAGATTGACAATATATATTTTTACCTTTTAATTTAAGGATGTAATAATATTAAAGTGCTTTTTTTGCCATAATACATACAGGTGTACAATGAAATTGCGTAGATCAGATGGAGGGTTAGTCCTGAGTGCGCTGCCACTATGGGCCAACCGGACCCATATGTTTTTAGTGGTAGGGGAAACCAGAGCACCCAGAGGAAAGTTATGCAGTCACGAGGAAAACATGCACACTCCACATAGGAAGGCCCTGTCCAGTCCAGGAATCAAACCCAGGCTAGGCGCTAACCACTGTGCCACTGTGCCACCCATTATATATAATAATACTACAAATAATAATAACAATAATGATTAATATTTTGAGACAAATTGAATTTCCTCACATTCTTCATCTGTCATTCTTTCTTTAAAATGACTCATACAGTATATTTTATGTATCTGGGCTATTGTATTGTCTCTGATGCACCTCCTGGCTGTGAATAATATTATTGGACCTGTGCACTTTGTACCAGTAAAATGAGAATAATACAATGAGCAGTAGGCGCTGTTTTAAGCGACTTTGATAGAATACCCCCTGGACTAAAATCTGAGTAGACTAGGAAATGAACACAAACTAAACTAGGATCACACCTTAACACAGGATTGTAAGGCTTAACCTGCACAGTTTACATGTTATGATTAGCAAGTGTGATGTATTGATGCTTACAGAATAGTGCCTTTTTTAGACTGAAGCTACTGTAGCTTTATATCACATGATGTGCTAATGCTGCGTCATTATCAAACGTGCACTCGGGACTTAGTGAACAAAGATAAACACAATAACTGCCAGTTTATGAGTTGCATGTGAATTAATCATCAAGTGGCTAAAATTAGATTATTTTTCAGTTAATTATAACAATGAATTGATATAAACATAAACATAAACATTGACATAAAATCATATTTAACATACGCTTTAATTTAGTTTTTATTGTCAATCAGGGATGAAAAAAATATATACATATATCTATACATACATTTGTTTTCTGCTTATTTCCGTGGATGGTTGCCTCCTGTCCCAGCAACTATGGGGCTTGTGTGGGGTACTCCCTGGACAATGGCCAGTTTGTCACAGTGGCTGACACAGAGACAGACAACCATTCCAAACAGAACTTAAAACTCACCCAACCCAATAAAAAACAGCTCAAAACACAAATACTCTAAATGTTAAAACTGTTATATGTAAGAAAGAACTCAAAAATTAACAGCAGCACTAAAAAAGTAACACAAACAGGTTCCTTGTGAAGAATGAAATCAGACGACCAAAGCCTTCCTGGTCAGGGTGTCATGGAAACCACAAAAATTGATGTTGTGAGTGGAAGCATGCAGCAGTTTATTTAATTGTGCATTTCTATTTTGTTGGCCAATGACACCTATTTTGTTTTTATTTTCTCCAAAATATTTTCTAAAAACTCATCAAATGTTGTGAAAAACAGCCCAAATTTTTTAATCTAGCCCAATGCGATTTTTTTTTTTCCAGCCCAAGGTGCTCAAAAGAAACCCAGTTGGGGCGGAAATCAGCCCAATCTGGCAAAACTGGGTCTCACATTCCTTCACTAGTGGCTATACCAAAGAACCTGGAGAGAACCCACAGTAACACTCATTACTGATTGTCCTGTTTATACATTAACATGCAATTAGATGTAAGCTCGATTTAATAGCAATTTTTTTATTACATCTTTAAGAGAAGGTATTTATCTGATAGTTAAAAGTACAGAAGAATCTAAAGCACACATCCAGTAAAGCACACAGACAGTATTCACCTGTGAGGAAGTATCAAAGAGGATGCCACTTGTCAATATCAGACGCTGGCTTGAGTTGTTGGATTGGTCGATAAAAGGCATATAGTGCCCTGTAGCAGCAGAGGTCCACTCTAACTCATACACAGTCTCACCACAGGACGTCCTGGTGAAGAGGATCAGGGAAAGAGCACTGCTGAGATGAGATCAAGGTTCAAAGATGCCCCTGTGATTCCCCAGGACTGACTGGGACCACAAGAACAGGATAGGATTAGACTCATACTTGTACTATTATTACACTTTCATACTACAAATACTCAAACACAAATCCTTCCAAAACGCTTCATGGCTGTGTGGCTTCTGTCTCGCACGCTGCTTCCTTTTAATTGAGTTCTGTCATCTGTCACTTCTGCGTCGTGTTACATCGTCCCACTGAACTTGTCAAATCACTAAACAGCTCTCACCTCCAGGAACTCCCTCTGAAATTAATCCTTTACACAATATAAATAATTGATTTATTCATTGTCTCGTTATGTGTGGCACACTTTCTGGAGCCATCTTTTCTAAGTGGATGAACTTTAATGCATAACAAATATGGAAGGTTTGTAGCTATAAATACAGTTGAAAGAAAAAGTATTGGCACCCCTTGGAAATACTAGGAATTTTGCATGATTTGGTCATAAAATGTGATCTGATCTTCATCTAAGTCACAACAATAGACAAACACAGTCTGCTTAAATTAATGCTGCAAAATTTTTTATTTTTTTTTTCTTGTTTTTGTTGAGCATTTATGTAAACATTCACAGTACAGGGTAGAAAAAGTATGTGAACCTTTGGATTTAATAACTGGTTGACCCTCCTTTGGCAGCAATAATCTCAACCAAACATTTTCTGTAGTGAAGATCGGACCTGCCTGGCGCTCAGGAGGAATTTTGGACCATTCCTCTTTACAAAACTGTATAAGTTCAGCAATATTCTTGGGATGTCTGGTGTGAATTGCTCTTCTGAGGTCATGCCACAGCATCTCAATAGGACTGAGGTCAGGACTCTGGGCCACTCCAGAAGGAGTATTTCCTTCTGTTGAAGCCATTCTGTTGTTGATTTGCTTCTATATTTTGAGTCAGTGTCCTGTTGCATCACCCATCCTCTGTTGAGCTTCAGTTGGTGGACAGATGGTCTTAAGTTTTCCTGCAAAATGTTTGGATAAACTTGGGAATTCATTTTACTGTTGATGATAGCAAGTTCTCCAGGCCTTGAGGCACCAAAGCAGCTGCAAACCATGATGCCCCTCCACCATACTTCACAGTGGGGATGAGGTTTTGATGTTGGCGTGCTGTGCCTTTTTTTTTCTCCACACATAGCGTTGTGTGTTCCTTCCAAACAACTCAGCTTTGGTTTCATCTGTCCACAGAATATTTTACCAGTAGTGCTGTGGAATATCTAGGAGCTCCTTTGCAAACTTTAAATGTGCAACAATATTTTTTTTTTGGACAGCAGTGGCTTCCTCTGTAGTGTCCTCCCATGAAGTCCATTCTTGTTCAATGTTTTACCTTTTGTAGATTTGTGAACAAAGATGTTAGCTTGTGCCAGAGATTTCTGTAAGTCTTTAGCTGACACTCTAGGATTCTTCACCTCACTGAGCATTCTACGTTGTGCTCTTGCAGTCATTTTGAAAGGACGACCACTAGGCAGTGTGGTCACAGTATTGAACCTTCTCCATTTATAGACAGTCGCTCGTACCGTGGACTTATGAACATCAGTGCTCTTAGGGGTACTTTTGTAACACTTTCCAGCTTCATGCAAGTCAACAATTCTTACTTGTAGGTCTTCTGAGAGCTCTTTTGTGCGAGACATGGTTCACATCAAGTAATGCTTCTTCAGAATGGCAAACTCAAAACTAGGTGGCGTTTTTTATTGGTCAGGGCCACTTTAAACCACTCCTCTAATCTTCTCACACTGATTGGACCCCAGGTTGGCTGACACCAAACTCCAATTAGCTCTTGAAGAGGTCACTAGCCTAGGGGTTCCAATACTTTTTCTACCCTGTACTGTGATTGTTTACATAAATGCTCAATAAAAACATGAAAAAATTATTTATTTTTTTTGCAGCATTAGTTTAAGCAGACTGTATTTGTCTATTGTTGTGACTTAGATGAAGATCAGATCACATTTTATGACCAAATCATGCAAAAATCCTAGTATTTCCAAGGGGTGCCAATACTTTTTCTTTCAACTGTAAAGACAAAAATCACAGCTACTTGGGAAAAAACACAAGCTGACCTCATGTACCACGGGAGTCCATAATGAGATACAGTACTTTGTGTTTTTTAAGACATCAACATCATCGAGATTTTAGTGTTTAACACCCCTGCAGCTCAGTAAGGAAGAGGTGGACTTAATTTTTAAACACCCCCACATTTTTATAAAATTTAAAGGGGACTTATGCTTCTTTCAGGCTTTTTGACATAATTTGGACACCTTTGCATTAGCATTTCATTTATATGTATGGAAAATGTCTTTTTTGGGGGAGCTGTTACTTTCCCTTTGCAGAAAATGCTTAGATTAGGTGTCTGTCGCCCCCCTGCTGGCAACAGTGGGGACTGGACAGAGCATAAAATGGCATAAATATGAGCATAAATAAGCTTTATTGACAGTGGTTTAAACGTTGAAATGACCAGAATGAGTCTGGGGCAGTGTATGTGCTTTAGAAACTGAACATTTCCAACAGTTTCCAATAGTAAAGATTCAGTGGCCAGACCTGGACTTAAACTGGGTTATAAAAAAAACCCAGTATCGCACACTCAACTCTTCCATATGTAAGAGCATTTATTAGACAGTGTTTCAGCTCAGCAGCCTTCTTCAGATCAGTCAAATATCCCAACTAAATTAATAATGTTGTTCTTTTTCTTCCGTTTCTATTTGAGTGAGTTACTATTTCTGTGTAGAAATACAGTCCTTTCAAAACTGTGTGAATCCAGAGGGTGTTTCAGATCCACACCAGGTAATTTCTTCCTTGGCCTATTACTGACCTTTCCCTAAAAATGTCATCAACATTCAACCCTTACTTTTAGAGATGTCTTACTAACAGACTAACAAATAAACCAACAAACCAACACTGGCAAAAAACTTTGGTGTAAGTAAAAATAGACAGTAAGTAGGTAATAATACTAAAGCGGTTTTCAGGACATACTGTATCTCTGCTATTTATTCTCACTTACTTCAAATGCAATAGTGGCATAAACAAAGAGAAGCAGTAGTAAATATAGCCTCTTGGTAGAGCTTTATAATTATAAGTTGAAGATTTTTGTTTGTCTTGCTCTTCAAAGACGCCTCCTCTCTCCTTGCTTCCTCGTCTCATAGCCCTAGGTTACAGTAAGTAGTATCTGGTGCTGCCTCCACCTACCATTGTGATTCATCTGCTTCTCTACTCACTCCAGCCATTCACACTATTACTATTTCTAACCATCATACCCTTGGCCTATTTCACTAAATATTTCACTCCCGAGATCCTTGGTGTCTTTGACTTCTCTTCCTATCCACTCACTCCTCTCTTCTCTTTTCCTGTTTTTGTAGTTTGGTGGCAGTATAAGTAACAGTAGGATCCCCCACAGAGACACAAGATGAACATTTTCATTTCACCTTTGTACTCCGCAACAAAAGTCACTGCTCACTGCACTTTTCTCCTGAAGCACTTTTGAAGAATTACGAACAAGATTTACTTTTGTCAGTTGACGACTTGATATCAGAGGATGAATTTAGACAGAGAACTAATGAGGCCAATAGCCCTATTGGAGTTTTGATCTGAGCATATACAGCCCTCCGGATTCAAAGCGTTTTCAGTCTCACAATTTTTGTACAAATGTCAGAGGCAAGAAATAACTAGATACTTTTTCTAATTTTATATAATATTTCAAAATCTATGAATAAGTGAAAGTATTGTTTGACCTCTGGGTAGTAGCAGTAGTAATAGTAAATAGAGCAATGGCATCAGAATTAATAGTGGTAGCTGTAATAGTAATAGTAACTAGTTTTAGCAGTAATAGTAGTTGTATTAGTGGTCGTAGTGATAGTAAGTAGTGGTAGTAGCTCAGTCAGTAGATCATTCTGCCATTGTGCCCTTGGGCAAGACTCTTCACCCACCTTTCCTATGTATGAATGTATCAGTGTGAATGTATTTGGTGGACTGAAAAGTGAAGGAATAATGACCTTTAAGAACGCTTTGAGAAGATTTGAGGAGCCTGTAAAGGATAATACAAAATCAAATTCATTATTATTAATATTAGTAGCTGTTGCAGTATTCATAGTAGCACTTGTAGTAGTAGTGCTAGTAGAAATAGAATTAGAATAGAAATATTAGTTTTACAATTCCAAGTAAAAATTTTGTTGGGTAGCAGTACTTGAGTGTACTTGGGTACAGATTTTGAGTACTTCTCCCACTTCTGTTTGCAGTTAGATGCAAAGGGACTGTAAATCTTCGGAGAAATGTATACTGCAGATCAAACGTCATTGTCTCCATCAAATCCCTGATGCAACCACATACAAGGCTATTCTTTCCTCTCTGTGGAGACAAGACGGAGGATCAGACAACGAGGACCCAGTTTTTCAACTCTTCTCATTTTTTAAACAATAAAAAGAATGTTTGTGAGATTTTGGGTTGCGCATTTGATTGTTGCTTTTAGCTTATGCATTTTTGAGCTGGATGTAGGAAGACATTTGCAATCAGTAGACAAATAAATAGACAAGTAAAAACAATATATGACTGTACATGTCTGGGTTGGATAGGGATAAGGTATATAAAAATCCACACAAGGTAAAAAGTCCAGTGTCGTACAGCCTGGATAATGGCCAGTTAGTCGCAGGGCTGACAGCCATTCACTAAATTGCTCCTGTGAATGAATGTGAAAGTAAATGTCCTGAGCTAATACCAATAACGCACAAAGTTAAAATATTAATATACAACAAGCTCAAACTGGTGCTTATACACAGTAAAAACAATGACATAATATCAGCAGAGAAAATTAACACTGACACAATAAATAATAGTAAGGGTTAATGTGTACTGATCCTGGGGCTATAGCTTCCCTTTTAATGTATGTGGGTTTTGCAGAACATATTAAGATCCTAGTTTGTACATCATTAACATACCATCCTCCAAATCTATCTCCCTGAGGATGTACTCTGATGTGCAGGGACTTAGTCATTGCCCATGCAGTATATATTTGACTGTACCTTTAGGGGATACTTGCATGTAAAACGTGATCTGAACTTGGCCTATTTTACCAGCTAGGGTTAATAAATATCCAAAGCACAACCCTAGTTTGGCTTACATTGTGCACAGACTCACATACTGACTTTTGTGTTGTTTTGCAGTGATGAACAAACATATTTTTCTTGTCAGGCTAAAAGCAAAAAAATAGTTTGGTTGAGGAAAAACTGTTTTTATTTGGTGTGGTGAGATTGCTGACTTAAGTGTCTTACTTAGAGGGTCTTCTATCCAGACAAAATACTGCAGCACAGCTCCCCAAGCCTCTGTAGTAGCCATCTGTGAAGAAATTACTTCTTCTAAACTTTGTTTTTTTTTTTTTTTTCCTGTTTGTGGCTTTTGCAGAAAATAAGTCCAAGACATTGATTCTAGGAAGACACTCTTCCCACACTGAAACATAAATATAAAATACTATGGTGCTCATGCTAAGAGGACGGTCAAAACACCCACCCACCCACACAGGCTCCATTTAGCCCACTGTCAGTTTATAGTATAAGCCAAGAAATGTATATCTAAATGATATCTATTCATTTACATATAATCACATTTAGACAGTTACAAGTCCCCTGCAGTGTAAAGAATGGGTTTGTTAGTCAGGCAATTTACTTAGAATATCTATACATACCCTTGCACTGGATGAATAGTGGTAACAAAATAAGAAGTAATAGTAGTACTGCAGATAACAGCAAGTTTTAAACATTAAACATTACACAAGTAATGTAACGCAAGTTAAAAAAAAGTATTCAGTACATATACTTTTTACTTCTTCTTAAAAATAATATTTTTTAGTACCAGTGTAAAGTAATGTGCAGTGTGAAGAATAGCTGGTTGTGGTAGTAGTAGGAGCACTAGTAGTAGTAGTAAGTGTAGTTGTTGTAGTATTAGCAGAAGTTGTTGTAGTAGTATTAGCTGTGGTATTATTTGTTGCACTAGATGAGTAGTTATAGTAATAGAAGAAGTTGTAGCAAACTAGAAGTAGTAATAGTTTTAGTGCTGGTAATAGTATTTTTAACTTAAGTATACATAACTTCAGGACTTTTTTAAATCAAGTAATAATTGTATTCAGTACTTGAGTAATAATAAGCTGTAACAGCAGTGGAAAGTTGTCTCCAGTGTAAAGATTAGGTTTGTATATGTGCTGCTTGTGCAAGTGAATATCTTTAGCTCTGCATACAATACATTGTGTATGATATAATGTATTATCTACTTGTGGTTGTCACCTTCTTTGTCTTTGTTTGTGCGGGCTTTTAGAATTCTGAATAAAGCAAAACAAAGCCTTTTTTTATTTGCAGCACTATGCATCAGCCTCCTGTATAAACCTCCACTATTGCTGCTGCAAATTTACACTCAAAACAATATGAGCATCCTGCTGTAATGCATTATTATGTGGCATATCCGACCTGTTATTTTTCCTTGTGTTTGATGTGAGAGCCAGTGGTAGTGCTAAGCTTCTATAGCCTTTGAAAGAAGGTGAAGAGATGAGCATAAATGTTGTACAATGCATCGTATGAAAGAGCTATTATGAATGAAATAAGAGAGAACACACACGCATGCACAGTCTAGCCTTGGGAACCAGCCGCAGAAGCTAATCCATCTCAGTAAGGTGGAATATGCCTATTTAAATGCTCTAGTCACAAATTCATTTCACACTTTCCCGAGGCTGTGTAAGTGATCAGTGAAGAAAAATATATGCTTGTTTTCTCTCTGAACCTTAAACACTGTGAATATCTCATCTGTTTCTCATCTGCTTCTCTCTCCTGCCTGTCACCTTCCCATGCTCCCTCTTCCCAATCTACAATCCCAATCTTTGTTTTTTTTCAACACACATTTTCAGTCTTTTGGGACCACAGTGGCAGAGTCGTTAGCTCTCCTCCTCTCACCAAAAAGGCTGTGGGTTCAATCCTTGTTCATGTACACTGTAAAAAAAAAAACGTTGCCAAAACTCAAAAACTCAAAGGTACAGGATCCCTCAAAATTTTTGAGTTTTGGGGCCAACTCAAAATCTCAAGTTTTCAACAACGAATATTTTTAATTTCACTTAATTTGATGTTCATTTGTCTAAAAACTTTAAGTTTTAAGTTTTACTCTCTATAATTATGTTTTAACTCATCTAACAGCCAACTTACTATCCATTGTTCAGAAAAAGTATTATTATTGATAATAATAAAAACTAAATATACTAAAAAAATAATACCATTTCTGAACAAAGGATAGTAAGTGGGCTGTAAGATGAGTTAAAAAAAAATTATAGTGAGTAAAACCTAACATTTAAAGGTTAGATTAGATAGATGAAGGTCAAATTAAGTGAACCAAAAATATTACTGAATTTTCCGGACTATAAGTTGCTCCAGAGTATAAGTGACATCAATCAAAAAATGCTTCATGAAGAGCAAAAAACATATATAAGTCTCACTGGGCTATAAGTTGCTTTAATTTAGAAATTTAATTCACAAAATCCAAGATCAAGAACAGACTTTTAATTTGGAAAGGCAAGTTATTCAACTACACAGAGCACACAGAACAACACACAGAACAACAGACTGGATAGGTGTCTGGTATGTTAACATAACACATTAACAGTTATTCAGCTACACAATGACATAAAGAACATAACAAGCCAACAAGTGCAACAAGCAAGTTACATGTAAGCAAATTCACCAAGCTCCCGATCCATTCTGCTTCACTGAATACTACTGACAGTAGTTGTCTCAAGCCTAGAGCGCCCTCTTGTGGCTGTAGACGGTAATGTTTACTCCTAGGTTCATGTCAGTCAGTATGAATTAACATTTAAAAACATGTTACATTATATATATATATATATATATATATATATATATATATATATATATATATATATATATATATATATACACACTTGACTATAAGTTGCAGGACTAGCCAAACTAAAAAAATGTGTGACAGTGATTGTCTGTGTGTGATCCCAGTGACTAACTGTACAGGGTGTACCCCGCTTAAGGCCCATAGTTGCTGGGCTAGGCTCCCGTCACCTACCAACACCTAAAAAAGTGAATGAATAAATTAATTTTGTATCTTTCTCCAGGTATCGGCACCCAAGATGGCACAGCGGTGAAGGATCAGGATTTTAAAGGAAAGTCCCAAAAGCAGGTCCAGTTCAACCCGGGCCAGAGCAGGGCCACATGGAGGGTCAGGATCCTCACCGACGGGACGTACGAACAGGCTGAGACCTTTCAGATCCTCCTGTCTGAGCCTGTCATGGCGGTGATGGAGTTCCCATCCACAGCGACCGTTGAAATCCTGGATCCAAATGACGGTCAGTACTCTAGGTTTTGAGTTTGAGGTAGTGACAAAATGATTGATCTTAAATCTGACCAGACCTGCATCAGAAAAAAAAAAAAAAAAAAAAAATCACCCAAGTTAAGTGAAGCCGAGTTTCATCGTTGGCCGATTTGTCTGAGTGGTATGAGAGGCAGTCAGCGGGAAGATTAAGTTATCGAGCACTTGTCTAGAAATAAACTATGGGCACTCAACAGTCCAGCTCTACCTTTTCTGTTCAGGTTTTTAAAATGGAATTGATTGAACGTGTGTTTCTGCAAATAGTGCAAGTGAATGTATTGACTTGATGATGTCCTCAAAGTGTCTGTGTGGGAGCAGGTCATTTCCAAACCATTTCCACACTTTTAGCCATTTAGCCTAAATCTGCTCATGTTTATTATACTCGATAGGTTTTTAGGTAGGTTTGTTTGGTATAGCACCCATTCTTTCATAGAGACTAAGTTATGCTTCTTCCAGTTCTAGTATAACATCCAATGTTTTGTGTAACACCAATTATTTTTGAGACACTAGCATTTCCATAAACTGAATTTAACTTTGCAAGGCGTTAAGAGTTTACCTCAAAACCCTTTTGATATTTGAAATGTTTAGCACATTCAAAGTCAGTTAACACAACACTGTAGCTTAGTTTTATAATTATATTTCATTTTTTAAATTCAGTTAGGGCACTTTTTATTAAACCCTAAAATAAATGCACCTAGGCAACCCGCATTCAGCCAAATTAATATTTAATATAATGTGTTCAAACTAAAGTGATAGTTGGGGTTTTTTGACAGCTCTAACTAAAAAAAAAAAAAAAAATGAAGTTCTTACAGTATTTCAACAAACCGTCATTCACCACAACAGAGGCCAACTAAAAGAATGTCAAAATAAACATTGTACAGTAGGATCAAAGTCATGTCAGATGTCCCCACAGGCAGGAAGCACCAATTAGTTTGACACAAAACAGTCAGTAGAGATCATTATTTCATATTTTTACTGTAGCACTTTAAAAAGTTATACAAGTAAAATTGTTTTTGAATAATAATAAATAATAAAAAATTATATGTCTTCCCAGATATTACTTAGTTTTGCTGATAACAATGTTACGGTTGATTTATGCAGAAGTAAAAACCTTTCTACCTATCATCAAAAGAAAGAGCTTTACATCCAGGTTCCCAGATGCGTACGTCCGGGCTGTAGGCTATGGACTAACAGATACTGAACTGAAAAGGGCTTGCTATGAGTCGAAAATAATCCATGACAAAAAAAGAAAACATATGGTCTGCATTGGTGATGTCTTTGAGCAGAACCACCACCTCTGCAATGGTGCATGACTGATTTGAGTTACTTTGACAACAGTAAAACATTGCTATTTACAAAATATAAATACATTGCAAATATGAATACATTACATTAAAAAAACTATACCAGGATTCACCAAGGTCAACAAGTTTATCGCTAGTCCCTACAAGAGAGCGGAGTTCAAAATTCAAGAGATTATTACATTTTAAACATGCTCTATTCATACAGAAGCATACATCAAACTAGCTGGGCATTAACTCTTTTTGTGTGTAAATATCTGACCAAGTTTCTCTTGTAGTGGGTCCCCAATCCTCAGTGGAGCCCCAGTCTCTGTGAGTGTTTGCTCCGCCCCTGCACAGAAACGCACAGGCACCTGCTGGCACCCCCAGGCCACTCAGCGCCCTAGGCAGCTGCCTATATCGCCTATGCCAAAAGCATACCTGCCTGGCAACCTACGATCCTGCTGAGGGGGATGAGACAGCATGCTTAATTGTTTTTTATATTTCATAAAAATTAAAAATGTTCAAAATAAAATATTAGTTTTACTGATAACAATGATACAGCTGATTTATTAACAACCCAAAATATATTTCACATAACGGTTAGGTTTATGTTTATATTTTTTGTTTCGGTTCTATAACTGCATTACAGGTTGTCCAGTCACAAATAGGAAAGACTGGTAACCCACAGACCATTGTTTTGATTTAGACAGCTGTACTGTTTTCAAACCAGTACAAGCACATGCTGCTTACAGTTCTTTAACTATAGCAGTTCAAATTATTAATGTAGTGCTCTCCAAGTAGCGCTGCTTTCATTGCCTCTCCACTAAATACTGATGTTTCTTTTGCTCTGTAAACATGAGTCTCAGGGCTAATGCTTAAACACTGGAAGTGCAGGGAAGACTCTTGCATTTTGAACAACACATTTTTTGCCTTTTTATGCTCCCTGCCTGTGTCTTTCCCTGTAAATTGAAATGTTAATGGAATATTGAGTGGTGCGACAAACTGGCTGCTCTCCTCCATAATAGGTACATTTTCTCCCCAGTAGCTATCACAATTTTGTGGGTTATTTTTTTGCATATGTTGCTCTCTCTCTCTCTCTCCTTCACATTTTGTGGTAATTATACATGTGCAAAGATGGGAATAGTGATGCTGCCATTAGACTGCCACACAACAGATGCTCTCATCGCTGTCTCTATGTCTCATTTGTCTTTTCTTGATTCATTCATCGTCAGTCTAGCCTCCCCTGTGGGTTAATTACGTGTTGGCGGAGGGCAGGGGCTGGTTTGTTTTGTGCCGTCTCTCGGGATGGTCTAACGTGACAGATATGTGCCACTCCGTTCTCTAATGGTCCACTGAAGCTTTAGCTATGCCTGTGGCTCTAGCTCCTTCCTCTAATGATGAAAACTGCCTTTGTCTGCTCTGCTGGTTAGCCTAGGGATCCACCTCCCCAGAGGATGTGTCAGAGAGGCTAAGACCAGCTTTAGACTAGAGAGAAGAGGAGCAAAAGTGCCTTAAAATTAAGGAAAACATAACAGGAGTTTGTTCTAATAGCATGGGCAATCTTCTAGTCTCTGAACAATGGCCTGAAGCCTCTCTGTGTTATTTTGTTTTTGTCAGAAGACCTCTACAGTATCCACCCCTCTGTATTAGCCTGTTGCTGCTTTTGATTAATAACGAAGAATGCTTTTTGTCCTTCAGCGTCTTCGCCCACTCTCCCAGTGCAGCAGCAGCAGACCAGCCCTGTTTAATTACACTGTGTTATGGCCCACTCGCTCCTAAAAACTCTCTTTCATATATAATCCATGCTCTATGCTGAGTCAAGATGAAGGTGGTGGCCTGCTGTGTGACTGTTTACAGCCAGCAGCCCCAGCCTCTGCAGCCCTTTTGTAGTTTCCTCTACAGCGAGGATGCTTCACCAGATGACAGTGTGTGAAGTCCCATCCCATTATGAACCAGGGTCATTGCTCTTCATCATAAGGAACTGTATTCTGTCTCTTGCTTTGTGCCAATACAGCAGCAAGGCACTAATAATTATTCATTAAGAGAGGTCTCTTTGAGGTTGTGCCACTGTTAGCCATCCACTAGTTGCTTCAAGTCTACTTTTTTGTTCACTTCTCACATTCATGACATCATTTATAATAGTGGTAGACATATTTTACACAGAGAAAGCCCATAGATATATTTCTTTTTAGTAAAAATAAGGATGTGGTATTTCTGCACACTCTGGCTTCCTTCATCCAAGGTCATAAATGTTTTATGGGAATTGATGTATCTAATTTGTCCATGGTGAACAGAAGTAAAAATGAAATGAATGGTTGGCAATGCATGTCTGTACTTTAAGTGTTGAGATGATTAACCACAGTCTGCTCTGCCTCATGTACAAAGGAGCAGAGATAGGCTGCCCCTACAACCAGACTAATTGAATGAATCCATTATTGAAATATTTGTCAACTAATTAATTAATTAATTAATTGCTATCTGGAGTATTTATAAACTGGAACTTATCCTGTGCCATGAAATGAGGTTTTATTTACCAAGGCAGAGCAGTAGAGCCACAGAAAAAGATTTAAAAAAATGTTCATTTTGTGTTTTTGATTAAAAATATCTTTGTGTGTATATTTGCTCTATCCAAACGTCCTCAAGCTGCAAATGTGGATCTTCAGCTGGTTCAGTGATTCTTGGCAGAATTATTACAATTATATAATGGGAACCATAAAACACCTCAGATTTTTCACTATCCGACTACTAATCGATTAACTGAAAAAATATTCAACAGATTAATCAATTATCACTTGATATACAGTCTATCAACAATCTGTAGTGTACGTTTGACATGAGGAGTACAGCAGGTTTCTGCTCCGAGCTAAGACAGAGCAATACTCAAATTCAAAATTAGACGCTTTATTCACACTGCCCTACTGTTCCCACATTTGTAAGATTTAGGGTTAGGCGTTAGGGTTATAGTTAGGGTTGGTTTAGGATTAAACATCTGTAATTTACTGGAAAATATAATGTTAGAAATGTGGGAATATTGAGCTGTGGGATCATAGACACACCCCTGTGTGCTAACGAGATAATGCACTATTAACACTAGCTTTAGGCTAACAGCTAATGGTGCAATTAGCCTACATATGTGCATGTTGATAAGACACTTTATTTATTAGTGGGGTATATTGGAGAGCCTAGTGTTTCATTGTAAATTAATAATAGTAAATACTAGAAATGTTTGTTTAATCAACTTAATGGGCTAGTTTTTTTTTCATTATCTCATTTAGCCTTTTATGCTTATTGCAGTAAGCGCTCATGGGCTGGAGTCTATCCCAGCAACTATGGGACTGAGGCAAGATACTTATTTTCTTATAGTATCTTATATTATACTGTGACTGATGTGATTTGAGAGTCGTAGGTGTCGAGTTGTAGAGAAGAATGACTGAAGGAATATTTTAATTCAGATTTTCAGACCTTTCATTGGAGCGTCACAGTTTTAGCTAATGACTGTCCCCTGCTGCAGGATTGTTCTTTTTCAGGTCCTTTTAATCAAAACCACTGAATACAGAAGAATGAATGTACAATGACTTTTATATTATTATTATTATTATTATTATTATTATTATTATTATTACTGTTATTATTTTTTACCTTTCTGTATAAAATCTTAAGTCATATCTATTATTTACTTAACTGAAATGATCATAACAAAAAACAACCCTTATAACCTTTCTATTTAAACCTCTACTTTTGTGTACTTTCCTGTGATCAGCCAAATCTGTGGTTTTATAAACATTATGAAGTGACTCATTTGCAGCAAATTCCTAAAATGACCTTTTCAGGCACAACAGATATGCTCTGGTTTGGCACCACGGAGCATAATTATTACAAATTATGTGCTTAGTGAAAAATTACTAGTGCCTTTCTCTGGAGCCACTTTTGTTGACTTTCACATATTGTAGCAAAAAGTGTAAGTACAAACTCTGCCCTGGGCACCTGTAATATTTATGAAAGGATCTATAATGTATGAGTTAGTTTATTTTGTTTTCTTGAAAAAGAATGTTGCTGGAGATCAAAAAAGTACCATTGTCTTTCGCTGCATAAATGTTTTAAAAATGGCCGTGTTTAGGTGTCAAACTTGACCTGCATGGCTGAAAAATTTGTTTCGAGTCAAGTTTCGAATCACTGAAGACTGGGCCGCATCCTGGATGTATCAGAGTCCAGTCTGGTTCCAGTCCAGATAAAGTCCAGTCCAAGTTTACATGAACTAAAGGCGAATCCAAGTCTCAGTTGATTCACTAAAATTAGTACAATTATAAGGAGGCAAACCCTGCATGTTGAGTAGGATGTTAGTTTTGAATAATCATATTTCATTACATATTTTATAACACAAGTCTGAGTTATTTGTACAGGTCTAAGAAACCGGTTTACAAGAAAGAGTCCAGTTCTGAGTCATTGCTTCACACATTAGACACATGTTCCTGCTCTTGACCCACCTGGTGGAAAAATGTGCTTTGCTAATTCCTGGCTAGATTTAGGAGAGTGTGAAAAGGTGATCCTGGTCATAAAACGAGTTTTAGTTGAGCTGTGTGTAGAATAGGCAAGTCGTGGATGCTGATCCCCCCCAGAGAGCTCCAGATTGTGGGCAGTAACAGAAAGCCAAAAGCAGGTGAGAGGCAAAGATTGAGCACTGAGACAACAATTAAGGCAGAGTCTCGAGCAGAGCTGACCCCCGCCGTGCGTAAGATTGTCTTATGTTGATGACTCCATTGGGAAGAAGTCAGCTCAGGTGCCCCAGTCCTTTATGCTGTCAAATCATCCTCTTCTATATATTTTTCACTCGCTTGTCTATAGTTTGCCTTTGTATGTTCAGATTTAGAAAATGGAATGGAATTAGTGTTATTAATTTAGAGAAAAATTTAACAAATATATCAACAACAACCATTCATTTCTGCCATATAAAAACACCTAGAATAATACACTGCTTTTACTTTGCTGCCTCATAAAAATGAATGGGAAAGGACGCTACTCTTGTCTCCAAACGGTGCGTGCAACTGGATCAGCCCTATGTCCCCCCAGTATCTATATGTTCTCCAGTACCTATGGACCGGGGAACATAGGTACTGCCACAAATGTGCAGGTACCTATGTTCCCTAGTATACACCCATGCATAACTTATTCAAATACATCACTGATGGAAGAGTCTATGGAGAGGCAGAAGAATAGTATGTTCTTGGGCAATCTGAATGCAGCCTGTTAGTATTTTTATTGGTCCCTGTGCGTCGGAGGAAAAACAGCGCCAACACTTATTGTTTCTCTAATACCCCTAAGTTCTTTTTGTTGATAGATGATGCTTTCACCAGCCCTAAGTCTCTCTCTCAATCACATCTTTCTCTTGCCGAGGCAAAAGGGAAGGAGGCGTTACTGAAAATGAGATAGGTGCATGGGGCCGGACCCGTTTGTGATGTGTGGAGCTCCCAGCCGATGCACTCTGTGGGCTGACTGGATAGACCTGCATATGTAATTGTATGCAACATGCAGGGCCGCCAGAAAAACTTCCGGAGGGGTCTCTCTTTGAAGAGTACCTCTAGTTGCATCAAACCTAAAAAAACATCTGTGATGGAGTTATTTTTGAATATGAATAAGCCCACAGCAGGACCGCAACTTCAGTAGATCTGCCTTAAAAAAAAAATAAGTGAAAAAAACAGCCGTCGCTCACTAATGCAATACCAGAACAAAAGCTGTAAGAGTCCTCGATGGCCCTAATGTAGTGCAGATTTTTGTAGTTTGCTTTACATATCATTATTTTCTCTCTTTATTCACAGAGTCCACGGTGTTCTTTCCGGAGCAGAGCCGCTCAGTGGAGGAGGATGTTGGAGAGCTTTTCATCCCGGTTCACCGCAGCGGAGACGTCAGCCAGGAGCTTATGGTGGTCTGCTACACACAGCAGGGTACGGACTTGTCTTTCTTACCTCATCTTACCCACTAAGTCTCAATATACTCACATTGTCTGCATTAAGTTTAGCCATCAAAAATGTTGTTTCACAAATAACTGTTTATTATAGCTCACATATGTCTTCATATAGAGTCAAAAATGGCTTTGAGAACAACTAAAGTTAGTGTTTATTGTTAGGATCAGTCTCTGTACTCTACAAAGTGAATCAGAAAATGCTGTCAAGTCAAGTTGAATTATTCAGTTTGCGCACATGTTTTTGTAATATGGTTTGGCGTGGAACTATCCCTCACATTTTTTTGGCTGCCAGTCAGAGCTTGTAAAATTGTTATTCAAATTGTACGAACATATTCATCAGTTTGCATGAACGATGGTTTTAAAACCAAAAACATCTCTCGTTTGAGCAATAACCCCTCAGGTGCAGTACATCTTTTACAAATGAACCATATCTTATTAGGATTTTTCACTTTCCTCTGTCCTTTTATTTGAATTGCCAAGTACATCTCGAACAAAAGATCATTGTTGAGACATTTTTTTTTCTTCCTGACTAGCCATGCTGAAATCAGGCTGTTAATATACCCACTAGTTTAGTAAAATCATCCTTTTTTTTTCCTTTGTGGTGATATGCGGTCCCTAACATTTTGACTACACCTGCTAAATCATGTTTTATAGCTCATAGATTAGCTTAATGAAGGCTCTCCTCTGATTAAGGTTAAGTGACAATAGAGGACAGAGCAGGTTAATGTTTTCAGAGCCTCAGTAGGGGATGTGATTTCACACCATGTTCTGACATTAAATAAAATACAGAGTCTCACTGAAAAGTCACTCTGCACTTTAAGGTCAGACATATTACTACATAATGGCTTGAATTTTGATGTATCAAGTAAAAATGTACCCTGTAATCCATCCACCAGGGTCGTAGTCTAGTCATTAGTTTGCATGAGATGGACGTGTTTAGTATGGTGTTAGTTTTGTGTAGACTTATGGCAAGTTCCTTAGTCCAAGTCTGAGTCACCAAAAAGGTTTAGTCGTGGCTGTGTCAAATCTAATTACTGATTTTAAAATAATTTCTCTTTCTTCTTAGGTTCTGCCACTGGGACTGTCCCGACCACAGTCCTGTCCTACTCAGATTACATCTCCCGTCCCGAGGAGCACAGCAGCATGGTGCGTTTTGACAAGGGCGAGAGGGAGAAGCACTGTCGCGTGGTGATCATCGATGACTCTTTGTACGAGGTGGAGGAGAGCTTCAACGTCAGCCTGTCGCTGCCCATCGGGGGACGACTGGGGACACACTACCCCACATCCAAAGTCACCATTTTGGAGGATGCAGATGATGGTAAGTCACTTTTTTAAGTTACAGTAAGTTAAGCTAGAATAAGTTGGGTTTAGTTCAAAATCCACAGGCCAAAACAAAGAAAATAGCTTTAGGACCATCAAAATAAATCCATAAATCAAATTTTAAAAAAGGCTTTCTCTGAGATACGTTTATAAACATCCAAAAACAAGTTAATTTGTTTACATATTATCTCCTGACATTTGGCTCATCATAAACACTCTAGTAACTTGAAGAGGCTATGAGCTGTCAGTGGCGATATTTAAATTTAGACGTCATTTGACATTTGAGATATAGGAGAAATATTTGTCTGCAGTTTGTTAAAGTGTTTTCAAAACTATTTATCAATCATTATTTCTTATCCTCTTACACCAAGTTACAAAAAGAAATATAAGCATTTGGCAAGCCCAGACCTCCACCAAGGCATTTACCCTATCTTGTAATTGTAAAGCCATAGTGCCCAAACCTCTTCTAGTTCAGGGGTAAATGCTCTATCCATTTAGATTCAAAGCCAGTTCATCCAACCAATTATTTGTTCCTTCACTGACCCCTTGTGGGTAGAGTTCGGAACTGGGCAGCAGTAGCTCAGTTGGTAGAGAAGTTCACCCACTAACCTGAAGGTTGGCAGGCCGATCCCTGCTTCCGACATTGCATACTCTCGTTATGTCCTTGGGCAATACCCTTAACCCACCTTGCCTATGTGAATGTGTCACCGAATGTGACTGAGGAGTGAATGAATAATGCACCAAATTGTAAAACGACTTTGAGTGTCTGGAAAAGCGCTGTATAAGACTGATGCATTATTATTTTTACTATATTTTGCAATGGTATAGAATCCTTTTATTTTTTTTGTTAACCCAAACAGCATTCCAGATCCACACTAATAACAAAACATATCTTCCTTGCCCCATTACTCACCTTTTCTAAAAATACATCCAAATTCAATCATCACTTTTTGAGTTATTCTAACCAATAAATCATTGCCTGCAAGGATATAACCTCCTCGGCGTTGGTAATGACTTCATGTGTGTACTCAGATCACATGTAAGAAATCAGCAATGATATTTTATAAAAAGCATTTGTTGTGCATTGATGGGCTTTAATAGCACATCTATACTTAATCCTCGACTCTAATTCTGTGTAGAGTATTTAAAGAGAGCTATGAGTAGAGAGCTGCGAGTTTCATCCCTGGAGTTATCTTAATGAGTGTTGCTTACCGGGTGTTGAGTGATAGAGATGAGTGTTGAAGCGCCGTGACACAGCACCCCTCTGGCACACAGTCAGGTCTAAACTGCTTTATACTGTCTAATTACACTCAGGCTCACACACATAGGGCCCACAGGGACAAGCGTATCATCGCACATGTCCCAAGTCTGCCTCGAATACGGACAGGATCACATACTCTATTAGAGGAATATGTAGAGATAGCATTCTGGGACAAGACGGCCGCAGGGAAAGCTTTCTTACAATCTACAGGCACTCTCGACATCTCACTATACCCAATTGATTTACTTTGGGAGTGGAATTAAATGTCTGCTCTGCTTATAAGGGTTCTGCAGCAAAAGTCAAATATACTGTAGTCTGGATAAAGGAAAAGTCTTCCTGTCCTTTCGGCTGTTCACTTTCTGGGTCGCCACAGCGGATCATCTGCCCTTATTTAACCCTATCCTCTGCATCATCTTCTCTCACGGCAACCAACTTGTCCTCTTTCACTACATCCTTAAATTTTCTCTTGGGTCTTCCTCTAGACCTCCAGCCTAGTAACTCTAACCTCAGCATTCTCTGTACTTGTCTAAACCATTTCAGTCTGGCCTCTCTGACTTTATCTCCTCTGATGTACTTATTCCTAATCCTGTCCTTCCTTATCACTCCCATAGAAAACCTTAACATCTTCTCTGCCACCTCCAGCTCTGCCTCCTTCTGGGCCACTGCCTTTGGACAATACAGTGTTGCTGGTCTCATGATAAGTGTGTGTGATAATAAAATAGTTTCAAATTCAGTGTAATGATTGCAGAGGTCGGCGGGACCATTCAGTCTCACTCATACAAAGTTGTCATTAACTTTGGTATATCTTTTAGTGCTATTTCCTGATGAGGATTGATTTATGGATATGATTAACTTTACCACTAAAAGTTAATGACTACCTTCTTCTAGCACAGACATTACCTGACTGATCGATTTCTCACTTCAAATTGCATTTTCTGTCAGCATATCTGTCTGTGAACTAAAATGTAGCCTCAAAGAGAAGGAAGTCCCTCTTCAGTCCAGCCAGTCCCTTTTTTCCTGCTTGATCTTCTTTCTAATTGTCATCCCTATTAGGAAATATAGTGTTAGACGTGTTTTTAGTGATGACAGCTTGATTAATAAAACAATGACAACTTACAACTGAGAACTCATTTAGGGTTACAAAACAATAGTGCCATGTTGAAGGGGAGAGTGTTTGGAGGCATCAGGGGGCCAGTTAACAAAAAGCATGACACGCTGTCATATAGTTAGTAAATTGTCAGAAGACTTCAGTCGTGGTGCTGAGTTCAAAGGGATGGAAATGTGTTTGTGAAACTCCAGAGAGAGATGATGTGTCATTTTTAGCCTCCCGGAGGATAGTATGCCGCCAGAAAGAGCTCTAATACCTGCACCAGACAGTCTGCACTCGACCCTGACTTGCTGAGAAAAATGGCCAACAACAGTAACCACAATCTGTTTACTTGTGTGGACCTCAAATTTTACACTAAAGTTAAGTGCACTTGGCTGTTTCCCTTCCCACAGGTCAAAGTCAAGTTCAGACTATTGGTGCATCAAAGAGAAAGTCCCAAAATGACTATAACAAGTGAGATACTTAAAGCATACTTAGGTTTTTTTTCTGTACAGTGGGCAGTTGGCAGTACACTGGAGAAGCAGTTTTTAGCACTTTTATAACTACCAACAAGGGTTCTTTAAAAAATTCAGTTAAAAAATGCATTTTAATTATCATTTGATTGCTTTTTATTTTTAACAGTTTAGCAATGACCAGTAGAAGCTGTCTGAAGCGAAGCTCACTGCAAAGTTATTGGACAAATATCCTCTACAGACCCCACATTTAAATTGGCAATGACATAATTTAATAGTTTAAATATTAGAAGTAAATAATCAGGGTTTAGGCTTTTTGGCTTTGCTCCTGTTTGCTTCTCCACTCTGATAATGTCCTGACAATGACACTACTGTTAGATGTTTTTTTTTTTTTTTTGACAATCGTTTACGAAACACTGCACTATCCATTTTATATCTTTTCAGCATTAAACATTTCTACACTCAAGCATGACTTACTGAGAAAAAAGGCAGACAACAATAACCACAATCTGTTTACTCAAACTCATAAATGGACTTCAAATTTGACATCAAAGTTAAGTGCACTTGAAAAGTCCAAGAGTGACTGTTGGTACTCTCTCTGGCCCTATTTTCCCTTCCCCCAGGTCAAAGTCAAGTTCAGCCGCCGCTCTCCCTCCATCTCCTCCTCCACTCCTCTCACTTTAGCTGAAAAAGGCCCAGGGGTGTCAGAGCTAGATTTAGTACTTTATCAGATTACACTCTACAGTAGCTGTCTGCCCGAGTGTTGCGCTCTGCATGGCTGAACCCCCCCCCACACACACACACACCCCCCGCGTCCTGAGCCCGAGTGTCGTCTCCTTGTCCCCTACCAAGGAGAGAGGACACTTCGCAGTATAGTGCACTTGGCTAAACGGCAGCGCTTCTTAAAATGCAGAAATGCTAATGAGAGGCACCTATGATTTAAAGCACAATCCCAGAGCTGCAGAAATGTATATGAATAATATAAATTATCATAGGAGTTTGATGTGGACTAAAGAACAATCTTCTTTTGCATTATACTGCTAATATGCATATTTGTTTTTTAATATAGTATAGTATGAAATATAGTATGTGTTTATCTTCATTTAATAATTCACTGTGAAATAGATGCAGAATATGGGATGTAGCATAATCACACAAGACATCATTAATATGGATTCATGCATACATATCCAATTATAGGCTTTTAGAGGAGAGACTTACTTCCTGTAAGGCATTTAAGTGTAATAGCTTTATTGCATTTATTAGAATAAATTAACCTAATATTATTACAAATAACTTTAAAGGCAGAGAAAGGATTTGTTCCTAGTTGCACAAGTAATTCATACTGATTAGTGCTATACGGCTATACATATCTAATTATATAGACATTTAATATAGACATTGATATTGGTTGTCATCTAATCTTATAATTATTGAATTCATCATCGGGATACACCCTGGGCCATAACCATACTCACCATAGAGGTCACAGAGGTCCAGACCTCGGTATTTTTCTAATACTAAACTAAACCAGATATAAACCAGGACTTATTTAGGAAAAAGACAGGACTAAACCAGGCTAAGCCAAGACCAACCCAGGACTAAACCAGGACAAAATCAGCCTAAACCAGGTCTAAACTAGGTCTAAAACAAGGACTAAACTGGTCATCAACGTGATGGACCTCAGTATTTCTAAAATCCTGTGTACAGACCTGCCCTGGACATTGATCAGTTTGTTGCAGGACTGAAACATAGAGACATACACTGAAAGAGTAACAGACAATCATTCAATCTCACATTCATTACCAAGGCAATGTAAAGTTACCAGTTCACCTCTGCATGCAAGAGAACCCACAGTAACACAGGAGGACAACAACAATAAGGCTCAGGCTACACACTTTCTTAACATGACATGATTAAACATGCTTTTATCATCCTCCCTTTAACATTCCAACATGCAGCCTGCTGTATTTTACGCTAAGCACCATGTAATGTTTAATGTTTTTCCACTTGTAGAAAATAAGCACCTTTGCACATAACACAGTGTACAGAAATGTGCGGTCTGAAATTATCATGCGGAGGATAAAAGCTACAGAAAAGGAGCATCACTTAGGTCTTGTTAGTCACATCCTTCTTCAGCCCTGCTCTGAGGACAGCTGAGAATGCTCTGTAAACTGTATTTAATGGCACACTGACACACAAATGGCTACACGCACACACATACACACACACTTAGTAATTATCACAATTTGGCTTCACACCTTTGCAGCCCTCACACGCTGCTAAGTGCTAAAGCTAAGTGCTGAAGCTGTGCCGCCCCAGAGGGAAAGAGGATGCACTCATCACTCAAAGATCTCGTCGGGACATGTGTGAACGTGTATATTAGTGGTTGTTTCCTGTCTGAGCACAAAAGTAATGTGTGTCATAGACAGAGGGGACAAGTAACTAGATACTTTTTAGTTTTCTGGATACGTTAAAGTATATTTTTTACTTTTAAAAAATACTTAACCTCTAGATGAGTAAGAATATTTTTTTAACCCATGGCAAAGTGGGTAGTTGTATTAGAGATAATAATAGTAGTAGTAGTAGTAGTAGTTATGGCAGTAGAAGCAGTTACTATAGGTAGTAGCAGCAGTAGTGTTTTATTAATAGTAGTAGTAGTGGTAGTGGTAGCCGCAGTTAGTAGTGGTAGTAGTAGTTCTAACAGCAATTGTACTGATAGTAGTAGCAGTAGTATTTACTTTCTACTTTAACCCAGGCACTATAGCGTAACCTGTTGTGAGAAATGACCAGTGGCAAAGGTCTAAGCCCTCCAAGTGCTTCTAGTTTTGCTTTCTGCTAACCTTTACATTTTGTTTTGCTGGGTACTTTTACTTCTATTTGAGTAAAAATATTTTACAGTAACAGTATCTGAGTAGACTTCTTCCACCTATGCTTGTAAATTATTTACTCATGTTCTCCTTCTGCTTCTTCTACAGCTTAAGACATAAATTTAGAAAATAACCATCTACACTCAAAAACAATCACTACAGAACAACACAAAAGCAGCCCCCGCTTTGTTTACCAGAGGACTGGTCAGATGTTTCTATGTTTTTTCCACCCACACAACCTGTAATTTTTTCTACTTGTGTGTTAATATCACATTTGCATTACAATCTCTAACGCTCTACAAGTGTGTGGGAGGACAACAGTAAAAGGCCTGGGATGGAAAGAGGAGGCCACGGGCGGCCCCTGATATGTTTGACTTAATCGATACCTTTGGCTATTACTTGAGTGATGAATATTTCCTTTTCTTTTGGGGTCGCCACAGCAAATCATTTGCCTATGTCAGTTTTTAAGAAGACCACAACAACAACAATAATAATAATAATAATAATATTGCATCAGTATTATGTATTGCCTTTTTGCATTTTTTTTTGCATTTTTGCATTGCATCTTATGCCTTTTTGGACACATGCATTTTATCTTCTCTCCTCACACTTAGCTGTTGTGAGCTACTTCTGTAGCCACAGCTCCTCTTAGGCAGACAATCAGAAATGTTGCCCTGCACCTACACCAACTCCAACCATCACCAACTCTGACCACCATCAATCAATCACGTACTCACACACTCATTAGTGCTGGCAAGGTGGGAGAAGTGTCTTGCCCAAGGACACGACAACAGTGCCGGTAGCGGGACTCGAACTGCCAACATCTCTACCGACTGAGCTACTTCTGCCCCATAGATACAGTGGTTACTCCTGGACTCACACTTGAAGAGCTTCTAGTTCATGGGTGTTTGTGTTTTTGTGTTTTTTTATTTATTCTAAGATTGCAGATAGACAATAAAGACAATAATTACAACAAGAACAAAAAAAATCTGATGCAGGCAGTGTTTCCCGAAGACATAAAGCACCTAAAGAAAACCAACAGCAACATATTACATATGTTAGTACATACATATAAATACATGTTCGAAAAGGAGTGGAAAAGACAAATAAAAATAAATGCTCTTTCCATTAAACCACAATTCTCACAAGAATCTACTGCCAAAATGATAATAATTTGTGCTTTCAGTGAGTGATGTGTTTTAACTCCTGCATCTAAACAATATTATTAATCACTGGCCTTTCCTGACATTTCCATAACAACAATAACAACAACAACATAAGCATCATTAACAACAACACATTCTGTTTTAAAGCATTTTTCACTCTTCACTCAAATTTACACAACATAAGTAAAAAATATCTAGATTTATTAAGTGTTTGATCGTTTGACTAAAATAAATGTGCTATTTCTGGATTATACGGCACCATATAAGAGCTTAAAACAGAAGCAGGATAGCTTTTATTTCTGTCAGTTGTTCTGGCGCGGCGGAGAGAGGGGAGGGAGAGATGAAGTTGTCAAATCCACATTGGACTGCCTCCACTTTGCTGCCTCAGGAAACAATGCCAGTTCAAACAAGCCTTTGAGCAGTCTAGGGGGCCCGCTTTCTCTCACTATGCCACACACACATACACTCTGCAATCCACGCCTTGTTTTTCAACACTTTCTGGGGTACTTAGCACAGTTCCTGTTCCGAAGAATGATAACAATGAAGGAAGGACAGAGGGCAGCAGAGGCCAAAGGTCACCGCTCCCTGAGGTTTAATTCAGACTAATGGACTGTCGTGGTTTGACCTCTATGTGTGCCGCCTGTTTACTTTTTTTTTTTTTTACAAATGAGGCCTGTCCAAGTTCAGACGCAGCTCATAGGTCTGGTGTTATCACAGGTGTACGTAAGGACACACAGACAGGGGAAACTTAAAACAGAGTGAAAGTTGTTACACTATTGCTGCATCAAAGGGATAGAGCAGAGAGAGATTAAGGCATAGATACAGTAACTTATTCAGTACAGTAGATGATTGGCACTGACTTTGTGTGTGCTTCTAACTTTGATCAGTGGAAACACACTATTATTTTATACTACTAACAAAGATTCAACTTCAAAATCTACTGTTAGTGTGGGTGTGTCCTACAAAGAAGTTACTGTATATGTAAATGCATTTTTGCTTTTTATTCTGTTCCTCGTTTATACAACCACATAACTTATTACTCCCCAATTCAAGCACAAGTATAAACTAGTTTTTAAAATGTAAATGTTTAACAGTACATAGTTTTTGTGGCATTGCTCCTGTCGACAGTTGCCTACTGTAAGAAATACATTTGTTGTCCCCCGGTTTCTTGTAGACATTTATTAAAATAAGGGATTATTATATGTATATCTTTTTAATATTAGAAATGTTTTTTTACGAGTGGCGGTGGCTCAGGAGGTAGAGCCCAATAACTTTAATATTGATGGTTTGATCCTCACTCATCCCAGTTCATAATGCCGCCATACCTTTGGGACAGAAACTTCACTCACACAGCCTACACTGGCGTGAGAACGGTTACCTTATATAAAGCAATTTAAAACTCCTAAAAAAATGTAGTCATTCACTTGGTCAGTAGTGTTTAGTACAACAGCTGTATTGTTAAAAGACCAATAATAAATACAACTAATTGTTTTTGCAGCTCCTGTCTTTTACTTTGGAGAGGTGGAGTACCGTGTGGATGAGAGCGCTGGATACGTGGAGGTCAAAGTGTGGAGGACAGGAACCGACCTATCCCAAACCGGGACAGTCACAGTCCGCTCCCGCAAATCTGAGCCAGTCTCTGCAGAAGGTGAGCCATCAATCAGATCTCAAAATACAACTCAGCATCTAACTTATGTCATAAACTTGCAGCGGGAGTGGATTACGTGGGCATCAGTCGTAACTTGGACTTTGCACCGGGCGTGAGCATGCAGACCTTCAAAGTGACCATACTGGATGACCTGGGACGTCCCGAGCTGGAGGGGCCCGAGAGCTTTGAGCTGGTCCTGCGTATGCCAGCAAACGGGGTGCTGGGTGAACCTGCAAAAGCCATTGTCTTTGTCAATGATTCTGTGTCGGACTGTGAGTGACTTTGACATTACTTTACTTTGATAATTCACTTTGAAAAGCATATCTTTAAAAAATATAATATTGTGAAGGAGGCAATGCATACTACATGACTTTTTTTATTTGCCATTGTCACATTAATTAGCAGAGTTTAGAGAAGCACGGTCTGTTGTGACAGTGATCTCCTAACAATAGTACTAATAACACTTATTTTTTATCTGTCAGTGCCAAAGGTGCAGTTTCGCGAGTCGCTGTACTCTGGAGAGGAGAACGACGGCCAAATCACAGCAAAAGTTTACCGCAGCGGCGACATACGGCACAAATCCACGGTTCGCTGCTACACAAGACAAGGATCTGCTCAGGTCGTCTCTGACTTTGACGAACGACCCAACACGGATGCTTCCATTATCACCTTTCTACCAGGTGCTCTAACACACAAGTGCATCACGTCTGTCTTCTTCTTCTTTTTTTTTTATTCTCCATCTTGAGACTTTGCACTGGTTTAATTAAACAAACCGCTCCTGTGGGAATTGTCACCTTTCTTTTGCATATCGACAGTTTCACAAAGTACATTGCACATTACCTGCTGCGCTGTCACTCTCTATCTTTGCTAACAACTTCCCAAATCTCTGGAGGAGATGGATAAATGAGGAATAATTTCATAAATAAGCTTCTGTTATAATAAGATGTATTGTTGAACTTAGTTTTTACTTTCTACTGACAGAAATAAGATTATATTTCTATTTCTTTTGTGAATGTTTTTTTTTTTCACATTGCAGGAGAGGCAGAGAAGCCGTGTGTCCTGTCCCTGGTTGATGACACGCTGTATGAGGAGGGAGAGGAGCTGCGCTTAGTCCTGGGCAGTCCCAAGAGCGACTCACAGTTCGGAGCATCAGTGGGGGATTTGAAAGAGACCCTGGTGAAGATCAAGGACACTGCTGACAGTACGTAAAATAATCACTTTTGTGCAATTGCATGGTAAAGCCTATTACAACAAAACAAACAAAAGCATAAATTGACATTTTGTTTTACCTGTCACCATATTCTCTCCTCTTCATAGGACAGGATCATTTATAAACTCTTAACTGTGTTGTTAAAATGTCAAAAATGAATGCAGTAATTAAAATGCTGTTATCTAGTTAACCAATGCTATTTGTAGATGATGTTATGCATAACATTAAACTGAGATGCACTAACATTATTTGTGAAAATTCAGTGGTTAGTGAGTCAGTGACTATCTTAGTTTAAACCTTAAAATCATTTTGTCTGTCAAGTAGGCAACTTACACTAAACTCACTTAGCGGCTGTTTTCTGGAAAATAACATAATATACTTCTTAGCTGGTAACCTTTTAGCCTTGTTTACTGTAAATGCAGTTTTATGAAATTTTATGAGTTAATGTTTATCTCCCTCAGAGCCCATTATCCGGTTTTCTGAAACCAAGTTCAGCGTGAGTGAACCCAAGGAGGCTGGGAGCGTGGCGACCGTGAAGATCCCTGTGGTCCGGCTGGGAGACACGTCCAAGGTGTCAGTGGTCCGGGTCCACACCAAAGACGGGTCAGCGGTCTCAGGAGAGGACTATTACCCAGTTTCTCAAGGTGAACACCATACACAGTTTTATACAGCTGATACAACATACTTTTATGGTTCACTTTAACTCTTCTTTCCTAGCACTCACAACTGCATAAAACTAACATTGTTTTTAGGATATGTTTTAAGACTGATTTTAATACCAAGTACCTCTCAAAATATTTGGCTTTCCAAGTTCCTTTTTTATGAACTAAAAAGAGCCTAAATCAGTATAAACCCAGGTCTAAACCAAGGGATACATTTGTGTTTGTGATTATGAACACAGAAAAATACAAGCAAGGCCTAAACCAGGTATAAACTGGGCCCAAAGGACTCTAATAAATGCTTTTATTGAATTTTGTCAAATTGACGGACTCGCTGGTCCTCAGGTACTAATCAGAACTAAAACTCATGGTGAGGTGTCCTTTCAACACTGTGGCCCCTGTTTGTGGAACAGTCTCCCTGAGGACACGAGGTCTGCTGTGAGTGTTCATATTTTTAAATAAACTTAAAACATATCTTTTGAGTTTAATCAGGACTGAACCAGGCTGTAATAAACCAGTATATCATCCTAACTCTTGAGTAAGAAAGAAGCAGTGTACATCCAGTGGGACCTGTAACTTTTGTTTGTTGCACTACACACTCACAGTTGGTAACTCATAATAAATGCATCATAAAATCATGTAAATAATAAATGTTTAGACTTATAAAGAACTGCACCTGTGGTCTGAGGCTCCACAGGAGCCATTGTTTACTCTGCAAAGACAGCTCTCCTGTAGCTTTGGCACGTCTCTCACGTACAGCGGAGTTCATCTTATAGTTTTATATTTAATGTAACTGTTAAAGTTAATGATGAGAGAAAGGGACTTATTTGGGAAGAGGACATTGATTGCCAATTTCATCTCAAAATGAGGAAAGGTAATTTTCTCAATAGTCCATCAGAGGGCCATGCAAATTTTAATTGAATTTCAACTTTTCCAATGCTTTGTCAGCAGGGTGAAATCCCCTCTTTTCAACTTTGAGCACATTTCTTTGCTTAATCAAGGCTTGAAATATTTATATGAATATATTCACTCGTATGATATCTGCCTACCCACCGTTCAAACAGCGCAAATTTTCCAGCAGTTTTGAATCACACAGCGTTGAATTTATCATTTTGCTTGATATTTTCTCTCCCAAGCGCATTTCTCATGCAAAGCTATATAACTATGGTGGAGATAGAGCACCTTTGGCAGTATGTAAAGAGAAACCCGTAAAGGCTTTTAGCTAACTGTGTATTCAACTGGACCAATAAAACATGAACTCAGATAACTTCTGTGCAGCTTTACATTTTTATCAAAGTCTGTTCATTTTCGAAAAGATGACTTGAAAACTCATCTGACTTATCACAAATTCAAATTAGACTTGTGAACCGTTGTGTTGGTGGATTTACATTTAAAACAGTTTTGGTCTTGTGTGCTTGTGTCCTCAGACATTGAGTTCAAACAGGGCGAGAAGAAGCACGTGGTGGAGGTGGAGGTGCTGTTCGACGGCATCCGAGAGATGAGGGAAGCCTTCACGCTGCACCTGAAGCCGGACGAAAACATGGTGGCTGAGACTCAGGTGAAAAACCTACACTGCATCCACACACAAAGGTTTCAATTACAAAGTCTGAGGATTACGAGCATCCAATACATGCTATACTAATATTAGACACTCTGTAATGCTCCAAATTACCCTATGTAGTTGCAAGAAATCAGAAATCTTTTTATTGTCAATTTTTCTATATGTACTAAGACATACAGGGGAATTCACATATCAGTGTTTTGAACATACCAGTTCAATAAAAATAGTATACAAAAATACAACTCGTAAGGAAACAAAACTGTAAAATTGTCCCTAAATACAAATAAGTCAAACTACTATACTTCAAAAAAAGAATATCTACATTAGTTAAAATTAATTTAGATTATTAATTTTGATTCAAATAATAAGTGGAAAAAATACCTTGAAACATGTCAAATAATCTAGCCTAATAATTAGATAAATCCAATCTAGTAAAAATGACTTGAATCAAGATTAATAATCTGAAGTAATAATATATGATAAGGTTTTTTTTTACAACTAGGTCAAGTGCCTGTTGCCCTTGTCCAACTTTTTTGAGTTGGGACAGGGATTACTGCCATCAAATTTAAAATGAGCAATTTTTTTGTGAAATGTATGAGATTTGTTAACTATTGCATTCTGTTATTTACATTTGACTTACTACATGTTTGTATTTGTAGATATATCACAAATTATTTACTGTAACACCCAGGTAATTAACCTAACAATTCCTTGTGTACAGTGATACCTCTTTAGTTTGCATTTAAATCTGTATCCTGTGGGGATCATGGAATAATTGACCAGTACCTGCCAACACAAACACTACTGTAAAGTAAAAGGAAAAGTTTGTACAGTTTTATGGACCCATATTTATCGAGGTCAGATCCTCCGAGAGCCGGGATCTGGTTTACAAGATTGTCCTAGACCAGACAACAGCAGCACTTTACTGCAGCCAAAAGAGGGATGAAAACATTTCACCATAAATAATAGATTATCCAAGGAAAACTGTGAGACCAAGAACAGACACAAGGAAATAAAATGGGGAATAAAAGGCAGCTCTGAACAGGCTGTGAAATTATAATTCATTAAAACACACTGAAAGTACATTGGGTTAAATGGTGTTGAAAGAAAAAAACTTTGTATGTAAAAGTGATTAAACTTCTTTGTATGTGTGCATCTAGAAACTAATTCCAGAGCTGACAAACCAGCTTCCTAATTTAAAAAAAGAGAAGCATATTTTTAATACACAGTCTTGCCTTGTCTACATTATTTAATGGGAACTCATCATCCTGTCCCAGGGGGATATGACATAAGCTCACAGGCTGTAGAATGAAGAAGTACTTCATAATTAAATTGGTATTGCTACTGCTACTACTGCAGTATTAGTACTTCTGCTATTACTACTTCTATGACTGCCACTATAACTACTTTTACTACTGCTAATGTTGTTACTACTACTATTACACTACTACAGCTGCTGCTATGATTACTATTACTCCCACACTTTGCTCAGTTTCTCACTGAGATTATTTGAGTAAAATTAAAGTAAATTAGTACTTACTGCTACTACTACCACTGCTACTTCCTCTTCTACTACTACTTCTACTGCTTCTACTATTGCTACACACTTTGCAATCAAGGTTAAAAAAAATACTTTCTCACTTAAAAGTTCACCTCTGGCAGTGTGAGGAGTTAAAGTTGTCTGTTTCCTATTTATGTCTGTACTATACCCTCTTCTGTTGCTTGTCCTAATTCTACTTTATTCCCTCCGACAGGTCACTAAAGCGATCGTCTACATCGAAGAGACCAACAGCATGGCCGACGTCACGTTCCCGTCTCTACCTCACGTCGTGTCGCTGCTGCATTATGACGACGTTGCTAGGACACAGGCAAACCTCCGTCCGCCGGCTGGATACCCCGTCATCTGTGTCACTGTGAGTCAAACTACCTCAAACTCTCTCTGTTCAGTTACTATTTGCATCTGGTAAACTTTATGTCCTCTCACGGCTGTCACTACCTGCAGTTTTATTGCTTAGTTGGTGGTCTGTCTGCTGCTGTGGAGAGTTAAGATTTGGCAATCCACCAAGCCTGTCTGCACTCTAAAATATCTCTAAATCGTGCTGCAGTGCCGGGGAATTTGGGGTACAGAGGCACGACTTTAGTGATAGCAAATCATGAAGTTGACATTTGCAGTTGTAGGGTGCCAGTCTTGACAAGTAGCCCTATTTTACCGTCTATGATTTCATCCAGTCGTTATCTCAAGAGAAGCAATGCTTTAAAATACAAAATTTGAAGATCTTGAGCATCCAATACATCTAATAATACAGACTCTGCCTTTCTAAAATGTTACTTCTATAGTCAGACAGCTTACCCAAATGTTGCAAAGTTTTTACTTTTGGTTGGCTTGTCACAACTTTTTAAAGATATGTTGCTGCCATCAAATTAAATTGGAACTATTATTCCTCATGAAATGTTGAGTTAGCTACAGAGGGTCTGTGTTTGTGCCAGACCTAAGCCCAAATAAATGAGTTTTGTCAGGAAAGGCCTTGGGTAAAAGCCTTTGCCAAATAAATAAAAATATATAGTTTTAAGAAATTTTCATACCATTGCAGTATGTTTTTGTTTATATATACATTAATAACAACACCCAGCTAATTAACATGAACAATTCCTACTATATAAAGCCAAATCTTATTTTGCATTTAAGCCTGTATCCAGTGGGAAGTGTATTAAAATTGACCAGTATACCTGACTCTATCCAAAGTGAGCTTGTCCTTCAGGATGTCAGACTGCTGCGTCCATAAAGAGACATAACACTCTTTATTAGGCCACAGTCCTTGTGTGCTCATACCCAGGAGAGTGGCTAAAGGCTAAGTTCAATACTTAAATGGATTTCCGTGCTGTGTTAAGTTCTCTGGCTCTCAGGTGACAGCTGTGTGCACCTGTGTGTGCTGCAGTGTGTGCATGTGTTAGTGGTGCCTGTGTTTTGGTCAGCTGCGTAGGAGGTTCCCTGTGGAGACAAAATGAAGTAGTCTTGTTAAAACTGGAGAGCTGAGAGCTGCACTCGAACGCACACAGCCAACAGGTTCAAAATAAAGAACACTTCTCACGTTACTGCTTCAGCCAAAACCTTGTTCTAATCTTTGCAATACATATAATACAATAATGCAATACAATGCATTATTTATAATTAAACTATACCCTGCCAGTGAATAGTAGTCTATTGATTCCACTGGTCTGAAAGTAAGCTCAAACTTATCCAGGCATTGATCCGAATTATCGTAAAATGTAACTTAGCCCAGCTCACTCATATGTTTTGTACTTGTAAAGGATATCCCAATATCACAGGTCATATTGTTAATGTGATATTAAACATAGTTATTGCATATTGCATGCTTACGTTATGTTATGTCTCTAAACCCCTTTTAGTTATGCCTTTTTTTTGTATTTTTTCTGTATATTTTAGTAAACTTTTTCCCTTTTTTTCTAGCACCTTTCACTTACTAGTGTCTATATCCCCCTTTCTTTCCCTCCTCTTTGTCTCTGCTGCAGGCTTGCGACACTAAATACCCGGACTATGACAAGACGGGGTCTATCTGTGTCAGCGAACACATCAACAACACGCTGACCCGCTACCGCTGGCTCGTCAGCGCCCCCACCGGGTCAGATGGAGTCACCAGTCCCATGAGGGAGGTGGACTTCGACACCTTTTTCACCTCCTCCAAGATGATCACCCTGGACTCAGTCTACTTCCAGGCCAGGTCCAGGGTTCAGTGCGCGGCCCGGGCTGTAAACTCGAACAGGGACGAGGGCCTGGAGCTTAGCAGTCCCATTGCCACAATAAGCCACGAGGAAGGTAAGGACACAACAAGGGCCATGTTTTGTGATGCAGTTAAAATGGATACTATTAGCATTAATAACTTTATACCTACAGTACTGTGCAAAAGTCTATAAAACAAACAAAAGTGTATTAATGTACACAAATATATAAAAATGAAAAAAAAAAAAAAATGGAAGCACTTAGAGACCATAGATCTCTGTCAAACCACTGATTTTATCTTGCAATGGTAAAGATATAGTCCCCAGACCTGGACTCAAACGTGAAGATCTGCTACTGTACTTCAGAGCTAAATGCTCTTTGCCCTGAGCCACAAAACCCTTATATCTCACAAAGGTAAAGAATATACTTCAACGTATATTATATTCTTTAAGTGAGTGAAGTTTTGATCTTTGGTCCCTATCTCAGAATGTTTGTGAGTCCCTTAAAACACTCCTACATCTAAACAGTGATGTGGTTGCATTCTTTCTCAGGTCTTCTGCACTAGCCTGAACTATACTGGTCTCTAACCGCTTTAGCAGGGGTATTCAACATAAAAATCTGTATTGTTGGGAAAAGATTACTCCGTTTGTAGTATTAGCATTCATTCTCACAAAATTCTTTGAGCAGTGGATGTTTACTCAGGGCAGAAAATCTCTTTTCAGGCACTGAAGCTTTGCAGCTAAAAGTAATTCTGATTCTAATAGTTGACAAGAAATAACATTGCCCTGGACTTACCATTCCCTGCACTTTAATAATAACCTATTTACTAAGTAAAACAGTTTTAGAAATAAATATTTGGTAAAGCAGTGTCAAATAACATCACGCTGAAAAGATAAGAAACATATCTGGACCATTTTAGTCTTAAAGATATTAGGGAGGATCTTTATAAATTCATTTTTTGCAATATTTATTAAAACTTCCTTCATTGCCCTGTATAAGGCATATAAATTGGTGTATTAGAAAATATAATAATAATATTAATAAACTGTGGACTCTGTGGGACTTAAAAAACCTCAACCAATCGTTTTCGTCATGAGTACGGTAACCATTGTTCGAGCCTCATCGTAGCGTGGACACCCTGACTTCGAAGAGCACAGTGGCTCAGGAAAACCCTGAACTGGGTGGTCGCAATGCACTGGTCGCCAAGTTTCTGCTGGACAGGTACGCTTATCTTACCTTGAAAAAAATGCCTTTTTTCTTTATCTGTTGAACCATTTCAACTGTACAGTAACCGTCAGTTTGCTAATGCTACCAACAGCAGGAGGACAGATATTTCTGCTGTGCATGTGACTGGGGCTGTGTGGGGAACTAAGTCAAAGGTTGCGCAGACAAACAATCCAGGTCTAGGTTGAGGCGAATCTAAACAAACACTTGTGTTTCAACGCTCGTGCACGTTGCTGTGGAGGAGTTCCTTGGAAAGGACCAGTGCAGGGCGGGGGAGGGCCTGACTGCATGCGCGTTATTCAAAAAAGGACAAACAATCGCTGGTTTCTCAGCAGTCGAAAAAAATCCTCCCTAATATTTTTAAACCATAACCATTTGCTGCTTTAAACCATTTGTTGAAAGTTAGGTATATTTCTAGGCAGGTTTTGAAAGGCTGTGTTTCTCCAGTATAGTGGTTAGTACATGATGTCCTTTTGCCTGATTTTTGCCTCTCTCCTCTGTCTTTCAAAGGCATGTGTCAGCCTCGTAAGATGGGGACGGTGGGAGCCGAACCGTTCTCGGCTAAACTCCGCTACACCGGTGCCGACGACCCCAAAAACCCCAACTTAATCAAAGTCACTGTCACCATGCCACACATAGACGGTGAGTGGAGCTGCAGATGAAGTCAGGTGTAATGTAGTGTGTGTAATATTCACGATTGGGGGGATCCTGAGCAGCGAGAGACAAGCAGAATATAGATCATACTACTGTGTTGCCTGCTGTAAAAAAGCCTCCAGCGCACCACTACTTAGCATTCGCTTCTTGATTTTTAATGTTTGCTTCTGCCTCGTCTCCTCCAGGTTTCCTTCTCTCTATCATCTGACTTTTACTAGAGATCCTCTGCTTTTTATGCACCATTTTTTCCTTTTGTATCATTGGTTGCATTTGAGCATTTTTACTTTTTCTTTTTAGGGAGTACTTTTTTGTTCATAGAATATTATACATCACAAATTTGCAAACTCACAACCAGGATTTAGAAGAAAAAACAATGTCTAGACATCATTTATCCAGTTTTGATGGCTCAGCATTAGCTGTAGTGTATGGGCCAATCACCACAATATACAGATGTAGCACAGACCAGCTACACCAGGTTTGGGATAAGAGGTTATGAGAGGTTTAAATAAAAACAGACAATAAAACTTGTATTTAAAAGTGTATTTAAAGCCCCTGTCCAGGGTGTACCCCGCCTAAGGTCCTAAGTTACTGGGATAGGCTCCAGTCACCTGCACCCCTAATAGGAAAAGTGGAAGAAGATGAATGAATGAATGAATGAATGTATGAAGGTGTATTCAATTAACTTGTTTAAAGTGCATGTCAGGAATATATTGAAAAAGCCTATTAATTTCAGTAGTTCAATTCAAAGGAAAAAAAAATAGATTCAGTACAAAGAGTGAAATATTTCAAGCATTTATTTATTTTAGTTGTGATAGTTATGGCTTACATTTAATTAAGAAAACAAATTCAGTATTTTATAACATTTGAATATGACATAAACATCATAATCTTCACAATGTGCTTTATTTTAGTCTGTGTGTACTGAATCTATATTATATCAGTGTTTAACCTTAACAAATTAACTACTTAAATAATTTCACAATATTCTAATTTACTGACGTGCACATGAATACTTTGGACATAATACAGTATATTTGTATATGGACAATATGTTGAATGCACAGTATGTAACTGTTCCAACAGCTTCTATTAAAATCCTATCCTGTTATTGTCCCACTTTAGTTAATAGAGACTTGAGGGTCACAGGACCAGTCTAGACTACATTTTCACCTCACAAACTCATGACAGTAGGCAAGGCAAGGCAAGCCAAGTTTATTTGTATAGCACAATTCATACACAGAGCAATTCAAAGTGCTTTACAGAAAAAAAAGGCAAATTTAAAAGTACAAAACACAATAAAAAAAAACCATCAAATTTAAAGAGTATAATTAAGAATTAAGAATTTAAAATTAAATTAAAAGAGAAGAGTGCAGATAAAACACTTTCAGTTGGCATATGCACAGTTAAAAAGAACAGTTTTAAGTCTGGACTTGAACATAGTCAGAGTAGAGGCCTGTCTAACATCATCAGGGAGACTGTTCCAGAGTTTAGCTGCATAAAACTGAAACGCTGCTTCACCGAGTTTAGTCCGGACTCTGGGCACCAACAGAAGAACTGTCCCTGAGGTTCTCAGAGCCTGAGATGGTTCATATGGGACCAACAGGTCAGAGATGTACTTTGGTGCTAAGCCATGGAGAGACTTGTACACAAGCAGAGATGTTTTAAAGTCTGTCCTCTGAGCAACAGGAAGCCAATGCAGAGACCTGAGGACAGGCCTAATATGGTCGTACTTCCTGGTTTTGATCAGGACCCGAGCAGCAGCGTTCTGGACGTCCTGCAGCTGTCTTACAGCTCGCTTAGTGAGTCCAGTGAGCAGACCGTTACAGTAGTCTAACCTGCTGGAGATGAACGCATGAATAAGTCTCTCTAGGTCTGGTTTAGACAGTATACCTTTGATTCTGGCAATGTTTTTGAGATGGTAAAATGCTGATGATGTTATAGATTTAATGTGACTGCTGAAGTTCAAGTCAGAGTCCATGATTACCCCGAGATACTGGACAGGTTCCTCTGTGGTTCTCCTAAACATGTCTCTTTTCCCCAAATGTGTTTTTCTAAATGTTGCCTATACTCATGGAAGTCAAAATACACAGGTTTGTTTTCCATACACTGTATAAAGCTCTTTGGGGCAACTGTTGCAGTCATATTTGGTTCAGTATTGAAGTTAGAATGAGAATACATAATAAAAAAGTTATTTTGACATTATTGTTTCAAATAGTTTTTATGTTTATCTTTTATGTAGCTGAACTCCATAAAGAAAGTGTTTCTCTGTATCTCTTAAGGAATGCTTCCGGTGATCTCCACCCGGCCTCTCATGAACTTTGACCTGACCCTATCCCCTGACGGGACACGTGTGGGGAACCACCGCTGCTCCAACCTGTTGGACTACAATGAAGTCACCACAGGTCACGGCTTCATCACCACATTGACCCGTAGCCCGGAGAGTATGGGTGACACTGCCCCCTATCAATTCAGTGGCTTACTGCGGGGCAACGGCACCTTGCGCTTCTACAAGAACCTCAACCTGGAGGCCTGTTTGTGGGAGTTCACCAGCTACTACCACATGTCCGAGCTGCTCACTGACTGTGGAGGCACCATAGGGACTGACGGACAGGTGAGTAGGGTTGTTTCTGGTTCACTCTTTTCTGTGGTTTGTCTTCTAATTTTCTTTGCGGCTGTTCTCTTCAGGGGTTGCTGTATTAAATCACCTGCTTTTATGTAGCACTAACGCATCCTCTTCACTCACATCAACTAACTTCTTCTCCTTCTTCACAAAATATACTCTTTGGTCTCCCTTTAGGCCTCCTACATATATCTTTACTATGTACATGTCCAAATTATCTCAGTCTGGCTTCTTTGACTTTATCTCTAACATGAGCTGTCCCTCTGATTAACTCATTCCTAATTCTATACATTTCCGTCACTTAACCTCAACAGAACCTCAGCATCTGAAGCTCTGCTACTCCTAGCTCTGCCTTCAGTCTGTCCCTTAGTGCCACTGTCTCACACCTCTCATTGTTGCTCTTTTTTTGGCACTTTACTCCTCCCATTCCTAATTGCACACGCCCCCTTACCTCTTTTCCACACTCTCTTGCACTGGACCTTTGACCCCAAGACTTCTCCATCACTATAGCAAACAAGAAGCCGAACCTTGATGCAGTGCCACCTCCACATTCAGTTCCTCTATCACAGCTGCAGCACATCTTATATCAGTTGCCTTTTTTAGTCAGTCAGCAATCGGCCGATTCTTGCCCTTTTTGGCACATGTCCAGGCAACTGTGACTGAAAGACCCCAGCTTCCCCACCCATCTGGCAGCAGTTTGGGCTCTTAGTCTGCAGTTCATATTAGACATCGAAAAACATTTTATCTCAGCCTGAGAAGCTCAAAATGGCAATAAAAAGGTTTAGCTCATTTCTCTGGAATAGAACCTCGTAGAACAAAAAATTAAAAAAGCATTTTGTAGCTCTCCCCAAGCTCTACCTGCACAGCAAGTTTGATTGAGATTGCCTTAGTGGTTTTCTCAAAAAAACTCATCTTTATCTGTTCTCACTGTCCAATTCATTAGAGGCCATTGTGGCAGCCCTGCTACAGATCTGTGAGATTTGGCCTTAAGATGCTTTGGGACATCCTGAGAAACCAGCTCAGTGCGTCCCCAACCATCTTATAGCAGTTTAGACATCCTACACTGCAGTTCATAGAAACCATCCAAAATCGCTTTATCTCAGCCTGAAAACTCAAAACGGCAATACATTTTTTTTGCTCATTTCTGTGGCATAAAACCTCGTAGAACTAAAATTTAAAAAGTATTTTGTAATTCTCCACAAGCTTTACTTACACAGAGAGTTTGATTGAGATTGCTTTATTGGTTTTCTCAAAAACCTCATCTTAACTTGTTCTCATGGTCCAAAACACATTTGTTTGTGTTTTAATAAGAATAATAAACAAATGGCTTTATTATATTCATTTATTTCATAAAATTAAAAAAATCTGCCCTACATATTGGTCTTCCAAAATCGGCAATGGTTATCGTCCATCAGCTGCTCTGAATTTTTTAAATCGGCCTCAGCATCGGCCATAGAAAAACCCATATTTTTCGACCTCTACATCTAATTTCCCACTCTAACATAATGTATGCCTGTATCCGCCTCTGTGTGTCTGCTCTGTATGTTCAGTCTATTTGCAGTGATTTGATTGAAAGGGTCGCGCAGACAGAATGGCACCGTGCCTGTTTGCCTGCAGTAATGTCTCATTCATTGCATGTGTGCATGTTTACCAGCCAGTACCAGCGTGTCACTGACAATGTTTGGTGTCCAATCATTCAGACAGCCACACACTTCCTGCCTGTCAGTCACTTCTCTAATGTTCAACAATACTCTGAAGGCATTTAAGCATTGATTATTTGTGAGGTTTGTTTTTACCTGTTCACCCAAGTTTTATTATGTATCTTTCATTTGCTGGTTTAAATGCTGATGACTAGGGCTGCACATTATATTAGAAATTTATTTATAGTATCAGCAAACTGCAGTATCCGCATCACAAGAAACTAAATGTCTGTTTATCCAGTCACTGTCCTATTATTGCCTCCATTAAGATCAATTGACACAGTAGAAAGACCTGACTCTGACCTGTCCTGATTCCTCACTTTAGTCCTGGTTTAGCCTTGTTTTAGTCCTGGTTTAGTCTTTGCTAAGTTTTGATTTTGACCCAGTTTTGACCAGCCTTTTTTGTAATTTGAACTTTCTTTGTCATAACGTCTATTACATGTTGTCAGACTTTGCTGCTCTTTTGATTGAGACCAATGTGCTATTATCGTCACTTTTTGACACTGGTTGTCAATTAAATCCAAACTAGCCTCCAGCAGCAGTTGTTTCTGTTGTTGCATCACTGTGATGGATGCTGCAGTTGTTGTTGTTTCTTTTGTGGTTCATGAGACAGACCCTTGCTCCCTTGCTCCCTTGCTGATGTTCTGCTGTTCTTTTGCGTACCCCAGCTTTTGATCTGTGAGCTCCATGTTGCTGATAACACAATGATAAATTTAAGTGTATATGCATGTAGATTGGTGTGTGTTGCAGAATATCTCACACATCCAGACAGTACGATAAAGAGAAATATTTGTCAGGCCTTAGTCATACCAGGAAACTGTTGCACAGGCACTTACACTTGTCGCTCGTCATCCAGTCTTTTCAGAAACTCCACATTGTTCACTTCATTAAGGACACTCAATATGTGTTGGGTTTTGTTTGTGAAAATAAAAATAAAAATATGTACCTAAAAACCTTGGTGATCTCCTTGGATTCAGCCACAATTATCTTGCAGAGGCCTGTCTCAAGTGTTTTTTTTTTTTATCTTACTTAGTATTCATTCTTTTATTTGTGTTTTTGTTTTTATACACACACTCAAATTTAAGGCATGTTTTCTTAGAATACAAAACTTGAGAAGTAATTGTGTTTTGCATTTGTGATACATTTTAGCAAACTAAAAAATCACTGTGATTCCTGTGGTTTCAAAGAGCAGTTTCAAATACAAACTGCAGCTTTGACAAACTTTAGTTCAGTTCGTGTGTGAGTAGAGACACCCAGTGGTGGGTATTTGGAAGCACATTGAAAAGGACTTTTCAGGAGCTTTACTAACTTACTTTATGTAGCTTTCTAGATAGAGCTTAGATAAATACTGTGTTACTTATGTCTGTTGTGCAATGGTTGATTTTATTTGTATTTTTAACTAAACCAATAAAACAACTAAATAAAATACATACAATTTAATTACAATCATCAACATCTTAATCAGTAATGCAATTTACAGTTATGCAAAGTAACAGTGATCCATGTTTAAAGCGTGCTTAAAGGAAAGCTAAAATCCACATCTGATGCACTCTTGTGTCTCTGCTGAAGACTTGTGTTGCTCTTTGATAACTCTGAGTGGGAGGTTAGGCACTTTGTGGAGGCACTGCATTGATCTGCTCCACCGTTCACTGCTTATTATATCACATCTACCTACAATCACACTGTGCAAACTTTCAAAGACAATGTTTTAATCCTGGTTTCACTTGCACTTTTATTGTCAGCTTTAAGGATTGTGGTTATCATACAGATTCTTATTTGGAGCACTATTTTCTGACACTGTTGTGACTGTGTTGACAGGTTCTGAACTTGGTCCAGTCCTATGTGACGCTGCGGGTCCCTCTCTATGTGTCCTATGTGTTCCACTCTCCGGTGGGCACGGGCGGCTGGCAGCATTTTGACCTCCAATCGGAGCTGCGCCTCACTTTTGTATACGACACTGCAATTCTGTGGCGGGACGGCATCGGCAGCCCCCCTCAGGCCGAGCTTCAGGGTAAAGCTTGGACTCAGAGCCAGAGATGGAGTACTCGAGTCCTGGACTTGGACCTTAGGCCTCAATAACTCGACTTAGACTTGAGGCATTATTTTTGAGGACTTAGACTCGTCTCTTATCACAGACCAGGACTCAGACTTGTGAACTGATGACTTGGACTTATGAACTTGGACTTGGACACAAACTGGGACTCATGAACAGATTACTCAGACTTAGACTCTGACTAGGACTTGTGAACTGATGACTCGGACTCACACACAACAATACCTTGGATTTTGGTGACTCGACTTAGACTCGCATTCAGTTCACTTGGCCTCAATTTGAACTCAACTTAAATTGATTTGGACTGGACTCAGACCAAACTTGGACACTTTTTGAAGTGTCTCGGAGTAGACTCAGACTCATACTTCAGCTCAATATGACTTGAATCTGACTTGATTTGAAATGTTTTTGTTGACTCTTGGATTTAGACTCCCATTTCAAGTGTTTATGACGCGACTGGGACTCGACTCAGTCTTTAGTGACTCGGACTTAGACTTGGATTCAACTGCAGATTCATCAGAATTTTCTCTGTCTTTCACTAAAATACACTTATAAAAATCCAATAAGCCTGTTGTGTATTTGCCTGTATTAGGTGCACTGTACCCCACCAGCATGCGGATCAATGACCAGGGACGTCTGGTGGTCAACTTCAGGACCAAGGCTCGCTTCAGAGGACTGTTTGTGGAGTCACATTCTGCAGGCAGAACCAAAAGAGCAGGTGAGATTGAACATAAAATAGTTTGCTCTTGTACCTCCCACTGTACAGAGCTAATATGTGTAAAGTGAATTGTTAAATCTAAAATTGCAGTGAATAGTTGTCTGTCAGTTAGCACTGCGACTATTGTCCGGGGTGACGTTGTGCTTCACCTAGGGCCCATAGTTGCTTGTATAGGGCACCTGCGACCCATTTGTTTACTTGTCATAACTTTATATGCAGCCAATACAGTGTCCTCCATGGTGATGAGTGTGGACCACCCCGGGCTGACCTTCAACCTGACACTGGTGAGGAGTGAGCCAACCTACAACCAGCCTGTCCAGCAGTGGACTTTCACCTCAGATTTTGCTGTGAGTGTTGCCACACTTTCATTTCAAATGCATAAATCCACAATATGTATGTATGTATGTATGTAGGATAGCGTTATAATGGTATTTATTTGTACTCCACTCACTTAAAATAGGTGAGGGACTACTCCGGGACATACACAGTAAAGCTCATTCCATGTACAACGGGCCAGAATATGGAGTACACTGTCCCTCCTGTCTGTAGTCCAAGAGAGCCAGTGACCTTTGACCTAGATATCCGTTTCCAGCAAGTATGTATATAGATCTTTGGATTTACCAACCACCGACTTCACAGAATCACTGCATATGTCTAATACGTTGCACTACCTTGTCAACGTGCGCCTCTACAGGTGAGTGATCCTGTTGCAGTTGAGTTCAGCCTCAACACTCAGCTGTTCTTGCTGTCGAAGAGGAGCTTGTGGCTGTCTGATGGCTCTATGGGTTTTGGTCAAGAGACTGATGTAGCCTTTTCAGAGGGTAAGTTAAGAGAATAACATAAAATAGTTAAGCTTTTAGCACTTTAGTTGGGAATCAAACCATGTCTCTTTTTATGCTTCTCCTGTAAAGTTAGTGGAATCTCTCTTCGACTCTGAGCTTTTAAAATGCTGCAGTTTGATCTGTCCTAATATTTAACATAAGTTCCATGTGTTTTTTTTTTTGTGTGCGTTTTTTTTTGCAGGTGATACCATCTTTGGCCGTGTGATGGTGGACCCTGTGCAGAACTTGGGAGACTCTTTCTTCTGCAGCATAGAGAAGGTCTTCCTCTGCACTGGTGCCGATGGATACGTGCCAAAATACAATCCGACTAAATTTGAATTTGGCTGCCTGGCTGACTCTCCATCACTGCTGTACAGGTTCAAGGTTCTTGTAAGTACACAGAGGTTTTAATAATTGTAGTAATTACTACAATTACTACTATTTTGTACCAAATACCCCCCTTTCCCATAAATGAAAAAATATTTGCGCAAAACTAAAAGCCTCACAAGCACATTCCCCAGGGCTCTTTTTGTTTGTTTTGCAGCAGTGCAACTCTTGAGACTACCTTGTTGAATATTGTGAATATTTAAGACAATTTAAAAAGTGCTTGAGCCACAACTAAAAAGCATAGCTATTTAACAAAAAACCATAAACATGAATTTGTTACTACTAAACCCACTGAAAATAAGAATTACAATCTGCCTGATAATAATAGGCAAAATGTCCTGTAAAAACAACAACAAACAAACAAACAAAAACACAGGACATACATACCATCATATGATTTTAATTTTTAAAAATACTTTACTTTTTTGGTCATATGTCATCCATTGGCATTACCATAGTCAACATAAAACCTCCTACCTCACCAGGACAAGGCTCAGCCGGAGACACAGGCACGTGTGTTTGGAGATGTCCCTTTTAACGCTGTCCTGGCAGTGGACGACCCCTCAGCCATGGCTCTGGTCAGACAGGCAGGATCTGATGGTTTCAGACTGGACTCTACTGCTATGTTCCAGGTAAGTGTTTTTTTTTATCTACAGGCACACACCAGTAACCTAGCACATTGTCACAGTCAGATTATTTCAGTTGTTCAATTCAATGCATTTTTATTTTATTTTAATTTTCTTTCAGGTTGCTGCAGGTCGTGAGTGGTACATCCACACCATTTACACGGTCCGCTCGAGGGAGAACGCGAACAGAGGCATCGGAAAACGTAGCATTGAGTACCACTCTTTTGTTTCTGCAAGCAGCGATCTTAGCTTGTCCTCACACAGTCTAAGTCTTCGCTCCAGACGGTCAGCAGGCGATGAGATTCCAGAAGTGGCTGAAGATATCGGAGCAGAAAACAGTCGCGGCACTAACATTATGCACATCGCTCTGGACCGAAGCAAGCGGCGAGCGGTGGGTTCCAACAAAGTGCTCGAGGAGGGACATGCGACAAGCGAGCTGAACGCACAGGAGGAAGAGGAGGGCATAGTGACTGTGGTGGGCACGTTAGTGGGCATGCTGCTGACTGTCCTGATCATTGTCACAGTTATACTGGTGCTCAGGTCCAGACAAAAAGATGCGAAAGAGGGCTGGCGGGAGGGCGTACAGGAGGTGGTCAAAGGGTCAGTCAGTACAGAGCCCATGCTGGTGGTGAGGATGCAGGACTGCCACAACAGCTCCGAGGTCTGAGTGATGCTCGGATGGACAAATGGACTAAAAATACAAAATCAGCATGTGGGGGTTTTATATATATAAAAAAAAATCTTCTTTTTTACTACAATACTTTCATAACACCAAAAATTTGAAAGTGTTCATAATGTATGTGTCAATTGGGTTGTGTGTCTGTTATATGAAAAATTTCACAGTATTAGATCCATTATAAACCACTGCAAGAAAAAACAGCATCTCAGTAACACATTGTTTGTACTAAACATTACAATTGTCAGTGTGGTATTTCCTGTCTCACATACTGGGTTTACAATAGTACAATGGTCCATAGCAGCCATTTTGGATCCTGTTAGAGCAGTGGCAACAAGTGGTTCAATCAAATGGCACAAAGGCCAAGGCAGAGACCCTAGTTTTGTTCCAGATTGTTAAGAAATTAGGATTATCAAATGTGTTAGTTACAATTATACCATTTTGTGTTACATACATCCAAAAGACAATGTTTTCTACATTATTTTTCTTTTGTTTACTCTGACCATGACAAGGAATGTTTTCCTAAATCTACTGAGACTTTATGTTGTGTTGAGTCGTTAATGTTTTAGTATATTTTTATTTTTGTAAACCTCACTTTAAAGGGGGTGGTGTCAGGTGGAAAAGGCAGACACCGGCGAAACGAGCCATTTTGTAAAAGAATAGAGGATTACTCAAACATGCATGAATGAAACAAAACACAAATCCAGGTATGCTTTTGATGAGGAAACAACATTTTAACATGGTAGAAAGCTCAGAAAAGTTGATTTTGCATAATATAGCCCCTTTAAGTACCTCTTTATTCATTTGTTAATACACTGTAAAACTGGATCTATCTGCACAAGTTTAAAGTCATTATCTTTGTTTTTTGCATTATTGTCATATTTATTCATGAAAATGGGAAATTGGGAAATTGCTGCAGAAATATTTACTTTGAACTCTGCTGTGATATTTTACAAAGAAGCTCATCTCAGGATTTAGTTGCTAATGTGTGTGGTGTTCTGTCTCAATCAAAGACTCTGAAGCTTTTTTGTGGTTCTCAAGCATGGCATTATCCTTTTCAAATTGGCTGCATATATTTATGATGTCTTTCTTTTGGCTTTTCTCATCTGGGGTCGCCACAGCCAATCACCTGCCTCCTAGTGTGCAGTGGTGTGCGTACTGATTTGGCATAGGTTTTACACCAAATGCATTTTTTTACCCTATCTATTTATCCAGGCTTTGGACCAGCACAAAGAGTACACTGGCTGGTGACCTTCTGTGGCTGAATTTGCTCATATATACTACTAGACTACTATCTCTTCAATGCCACTGATGACATTTCCTTTTACCTGTGTTAAATCTGTGTCTACTGTGGATGTTCAACATTGCAGTGTTTCTCTATCTGCCCTATTATGGTGTTGTTAGTCATCATTGCATCATCTGTTTCTATTATTTATCAGGGCTCAGCTTACTAATGTCAGAGTGTGTGTGAGTAAGGGGTGCTTATGCAAAATGCTCCTCTGTGAGTGTGTGCACTTGAGACTGTTTTGGCCCTGACAAATTTTGGAAATAGCACCATAATAACATTGAATGCACTTTTTCAGTCACAGTCCTCACGCACCAACCCAAGCTATGCAATGTAATGTATACGTCACACACCAATTCTCTATGTATACAACGATTTTAGCACAAACAATCAAACTTGATATTCACTTTGTGTCTTTTTATGAATGGGTTTTTATGTATATGTATTTAAAAATAAATATTGATGCTGACTGATAAGTTCTTTTGGGTTGTTGATTAAGGCCAAACACATCAATCAGTCTTTGTCTGAGGTGGACTAACTATTCAAAATCTGTACTCAAGTAAAAGTATTACGACTTCAAACTTTTATTTCTCAAGTAGTATATATATATATATATAATATATATATATATATATATATATATATATATATATATATTTTTTTTTTTTTTTTTTTTTTTTTTTTTTTCAGTAAAACTAATTTCATTGATTTAAACATGTTTACCTCATATCTTGGGACACGTGGGTAATTTTATAAAATATAAAAATATATACTGCTCATAGTACCTCCAAACACAAGCACAATCTTTTTCTCAAATGTTTGCTCTAGTAAAGAAAGAAAATGTAAAAGTGCTGAGGTCCTTCTCACCAAACACAATATTTAAACATCTAAAGCTATTTAATACATTAATTGCAACAATTTCCAAAGAGAACAGCAAAAAAGGAATAAAATAATAGAGGATGATATGGCGTAAGCTCTTGAGATGTTTTAAGCTATTATTTGCTATAGCTATGTGAAATTTTACACGCAAAAGTTTTTGTGACAGAGTAAAAAGAATATATTGTAGCCTTGAACAAATGTACACTTGGACAAAGGCAGTGGTTGAAGTAGTGCTTAATTTTAAGTACTTATGTAAAATTACAGATAAAGGAGCAAAGATTTACTCAAGTAAAAGTATTACATGAACATTTCTACTTAAGTTAGGGTGACCAGATTTCTAGACCCAAAAACTAAGATACATATTTTTTTTTCACCAATCACAGTGTCAAGTGACAAAAAAACTTCCGAAATCCATGCAATTTTTTGTCATGTAATGAAAGTACATTTCTCTGGGGCTTAGGTTTTTCATTTTAATGGCAATTTAGTGACAAAAGTTTTTAGATGAATGATTTTTAAGTGTCCTAGGCTTTTCTATTAGTTAAAATGAGGACAACTGAGACATGGTTGGTTGAAAAGTGGGATATGAGTGTTTTTACAGATATGTGTTGAGACATGGAGCCTAAAACTGGGTCTGTCTGGTTAAATAGGAATGTCTGGTCACCGTAACTTAAGTAGTAGTAGTAGTAGTAGAAAAGTATTGACTTTTGAAACGTACCTCTAAGTAAAAAAGTAAAAGTATCTTGTACAGACTCAAGAATGAATTAATCTGTTAAATGTGAGATTTTGCTGAAAAACTGTGCTGAAATGTAATGGTTTACTGGTGCAATAGAAGAGAGACTGAATCTGTTGGTGAGTTTTTTCTGAAGATGTTACTGCATCTTTTATATTTATGTACTGTCTACAATTACTGCATGGTAAAAACTAATGATTTTAAACCAAACTCAAAATACTTCAAATCAATTATAAAGAGTAATGGAAAAAAGTACAGATACTTGCTCTAAAATGTAGTGAAGTAAAAGTAAAAGTACAGATATGAAAATAAGTAAATAAGTAACTAAGTACTTTTACTTTGTTGCATCCCACCACTGGACAAAGGAAAACAAATAAGAAGTGGTAAGATGTTTGTTTATTATGAGAGTGACAATAACAGAGAGAGAGAGAGAGAGAGATCTGATTGGTGCGCACAGAAACGCACGCGTCACAAATGTAACCCACACTTCCTGCGCGCGCTGGTCTTCACTTCCTGCGGGGCTGCGCTGCTGTTCAGCTGTAAACATGGCGACTGCTGGAGCAGCTGGGGACGACCTGAGGAAGGAGCTCACGTGTGCCATTTGCCTGGACTTATTCAAGGACCCCGTCATCCTCAAATGTGGACATAATTTCTGTCGTTACTGTATTTGCATGCACTGGGATGAAAATGGCGACGACTACGGCTATCAGTGTCCAGAGTGCCGAACGGTCAGTCTCAGCCCCCTGACATGGCAACTGCATTTCCAACTGTGCTTGTTTTTTTTTTTTATTTAAACAAACTATTATATCATTAATACCTAGCTAACAAAACAGTAATCTAATTAAACCACTTATTTTTAATACCACTGATAAGCGTGTTATGGGTGACAATGTTTGCTTTAGTTTTTTCGCAGCTTAGCATCTTTTACACTGAAAAGACTCTAAAGTTGACAGCAAAATCAAGCTTTTCTAACTAACGCTACAATAAATGACAACAGGCTAGGGATTACTGTCAGCCTAGGAGTTCTCTTTCCTCTTATAAATAATAATAACAGCAGTGTATGATGTCGAATGGTTTATTTTCTTGTCCAGGTTTTTAATAAGAGGACCTTTACCAAAAACTACCCGGTGCAGAACCTTGTGGCCAGACTGGACGACCTGGAGTGCCTGGGCTCATCTCCCAAGTCTCCAAAACCCCCAAAAGTCGAGGGGAAGTGTGACCAGCACGGAGAAGACCTAAAACTGTACTGTCAGACCGATAAGAGGCCTATATGTGTTGTCTGCAGAGAGTCAAGAGCTCATAGGTTTGTTGTGCTAAAGTTTTTTGTTGTTTTTTGCAATGTATTATTTTCTAGGTTTGCGTAACTACAAGAAGAAAGTCTCAAGGCTGTAATAGGAAATCTCTTTGGGAACAGAGGATGCATATGACTCAGCAGCTGTGTTATTGGAAAAGATAACACTTATCTCTTTTTAGCCTTGAATTTCTGTGATACAAGGCATTGTACTGCCTTCTGTTTTGACTTGCATGGCAGACCTTGGAAAGCTAAGATGCTATATAGTTCGATGAGGACTTGGTCATAAAGCAGAAAAATGTGAACCTTGGCTAAAGCTATTGGTCTTGAGAAGAACCAATATAGATTTCTGCTATAAATGTAGGAGAAAACATCTGTAAACTGACTATTAGTTTACTTAAGCTTATGTCACGTTATGTCTTTTGTAAAGCATTGCTACATTAGTGTAATTTTGTGTATTGTTTTAGACATCATGAGGTGGCCCCGATGCCAGAAGTTGTGAATGAGATGAAGGTAAAAAAATATCGACTACTGCAAGTTTTCTTCCTTTTTGGCAGATTCCTTTTTTAGTGTTCTTTTCCCCACAGATGGAGTTAAAGCTCAGACTCATGGAGCTTAACTGGCACAAGTCTCAGTACAGCAAAGTGATAAGTGCAGATAAACGCACCAAAGATGAAGTGAGGGTATGTGGTAAACTTTCATTGTATTGACTTAAACTATATTACTACCCTCTAGATAATGGTAATAATGATGACTTTTTTTCTTGTTGGCTTCACCAGATGAGGAAGGAGAGGCTGAAGGAGAAGATTGAAGCAGATGTTGGTGCCTTGGTGCAGTTTTTGCTGGATGAGAGAGACTCACTGCTTGAGAGCCTTGATGCTGAAGAAGTGGCCACTATGGCGGTGATCGATGAGAACCTGAAAGCAGCAGAGGAGGAAAATGCAGCCGTGAGCAAAGCCATTGCTGACATCCACACACATCTGGGTGGAAAAACTAGCTTTGAGGTTAGTTTCTGTATATTGTGACATTAATCTTTAGACAATCTCAAAAAGGCAGAGTCCGAAAGATGCTCTAGATACTAGTGATGTGCGATCCCATCTTTCTCACCTTTAATTCGATACCAATTGATACCAAGCCCGGTATCGACGATACCAATGCCAATTGCGATACCACCCCTTACAGTCATTGTTTTTTATTCTATATGAATTGAATCTTGTGAAGTATACAAGCCTATATACATACACGTTACACATAATGGCTTTATGCCACTGGAGAAGCAGAACACAATGGATTGGGTTGGACCTGTCACTGTAGAGCCCACAGGAAGGATCCAGAGGGATTTGTATTATATTAATAACATTGTTGTCATTACTACTAAAGTATCGATACTTTCAGATTAGTATCGATACTGCAATTAAATCACAGGAAACGAAGGTATCGATACTTTTGGCATCAATTCTCATATCCCTACTAGATAAATGTATTGTACTAAAGATTTAATGTACTAAGTTCCACATGTGCAACAAAGTTATATTATTTTATCTATTCTGTTAACCAATACAGTTTTTCTTATGCTTTTTTTAACATGTTTAACTCACTTGTTTTTTCAACAGAGTCTGTCTGAATCATACAATGAGTAAGTATGTTATTTTTTTAAACTATATAATACCACTTAAAATTCACTTTGGATATAATCATTTTATTCTCTTTAAACAGAGCTATATCGGGAAAGCCTTTTGAATCCTTTGATCCAGTGGATTGTCAGACAGACTTCTCAGACTTCTCAGGGCCCTTCCAGCTGATGATGTGGAAGAAGATGATGCATGTTCTGCATACAAGTAAGTCTTATCTACACAGTATTTACTCATGTATTACACCTTAATAATGTATAGTTTCTTTATCATAGACTAGATTCATGATGTGACAAAAGAAAGAGGGCAAAATATATTTTATTTATGAATGGACAGGAAACCATTTTAATTATTTTGTATTTTTCTATATTTAAAAGAATACCAGATTCCTACTTACTTAAATTTTGATTTCTTGAGGATGGAAGAAAGATGTAGATTAAAAGATTTCTAAATGCTTTGGACAGATATTATCATAAAACACAGTGTGCAGTACCAACATGCACTGAACTGCTTTATTACCAAAGAAATATGAAAACAACTAAAAAAAACACAAAGACAATATTGCATGAAGCTGGCCCCATTTTAGATAACTTCTTTTGTCAGTGAAGATTAATTTTGCTGGATTTATGTTTGAACAGAAGAAGTTCCAGACCTCAACTTAAATTGGTAAAAATAAAAATGGCTGGCTAGGGTTGCTCACCTGAGAATAGATTTTAATTAAAACATTGGTGTTAACTAACACTTCAAGGGGAAAATGTAATAAATAGTCCTGAGAGAATGTGCGTGGCAAAAACAAAATAATATTCCTTAGGATCCTATAGTACTCCTAGGACAGGTAGACCCTCAGATCATTTAGACTAGACACATTTTTGGGATTAACTATACCAGCGCAAGGGAAATACAAAGCGAAATTAGGTTTTGTTGTTCAGGTATTAAAAATCCTTTAAACCCATATTTTGTCACATATGGAATTCTTCAAAACAAATCATTATCTGCATCTGTTAAAAATGTTACTTCTAATCACTGAGAACATCATTTCTTACTCATGTCTAAGGTTTGAACAATAATGATCTGTACTGTCTTCAGTGCCTCAGAACCTCACTCTGGACCCAGACACGGCTCACCTGAACCTACTTATCTCCGACTTTGACACCAAAGTGGAGGAGAGTCGTATCCGCATCCAGGAGCCAGACCTCCCGGCCCGCTTCACTCGCTTTTGCGGTGTCCTGGCCACTGCCATGTATGCCAGCGGGCAGCATTACTGGGAGGTGGATGTTCGGGACAAAGGGGTGTGGTACCTAGGAGTCACCACCGAATGCAGTAACAGGAAGGGCTTCGTCAACCTGGTGCCCTCTGCTGGCTACTGGAGTCTCTGTCTCCAGGACCGCCTCTACGCCAATGGGGAGGACGGACGCATCCCTGTGGCCGACTACTGGAACTCCCCTCGCGTGGGAGTTTACCTCGACTATGACAACGGACGACTGAGTTTCTACGACGCCGTGACAATGAAGAGACTGTTCATGTTTAACACCTGCTTTGAGGAGCCGGTCTACCCTTTCTTCAGCCCCGGGAAGAACGACCCAGGCAGCAGGATGCAGATATGCCACTATTACTAAGAGTCATAGCAAATCAGTGTGATTGGAGTTGGCAATGTTATCATTATTAAAAGTGACTGGATTAGATGTATCCTTACCACTTTACCAGTCTATTAAGCTTATTACTTCTTTGATGGACATATTTTTTCCTTTCGCCTTTTCCCTTTTGGGGTCGCCACTGCAGATCATCTGCCTCCCAGCGTGCAGTGATTTGCAAATCAACTTGGTATAGGTTTTACGCCAGGGTGCTCTTCCTGACACAACCCTCTTCATTTATCCAGGCATGGGACTGGCACAGACTGGTTTATGAATTCCTTGTAGCTGGATTTGAAAATGGACAAAGAACTACTAAACATAGCTAACTGTTAAATCTAAATCTTAATTTCTCTCAATTTTTAAGCTTGAACAGTTTTTATTTTAGACACGCACTGTAGTCTATGAAGTCTGCGGGACTCATTACAACCACATATGCCATATGATTGTATATGAATTGATCTTATTCAGGCTGTTTGTGGTGTGCTGCCTCGCCAGTCACAACACAAAAAATATAGTTATTATCACATTGATATTTGCTCATTATCCCTTCAACAATGGCGGATTTGTGCTGACAGTTATTGAACTCAAACTGTTGAGATTTAAGCTGAAAGTCCGTGTACTCATTTTTGGTTTGTACAATGTTACATTTTGGCCTGTCTCTGAATCTGCAGCTTCTTTTAGTGGGTGGTGATATTAACGTCACAGTCATGCCAATGCGCTTTGTTGGATATTTTAACTGTCTTATTAATAGTCCGCAGTGAAACTGTGAAAATGTGTGCATATAAGATGAAACTGAAAGGGTTTTTTCCTGCCCTTAAATGTCTACGAAGTCCAAAGTCATTCCATTTCTGTGCTTTTAGTTCAAGAAAAGCCATCTTACTGTTGAATTTATTTTTTAATAAGTCAGTTACTAAATGTCAATTATAAGTGTGTTTCAACAGTTACTGATATTAATCCATTTTAAATATTGCTATTATATACATTTCTTGAAGGCTGATGTTTTTTTTATTTTTATGTTTATTTAGCGGCTGTGTGTGAGCTTGTTGGAACTAATTATCAATCGTGGTTAATTTCTCAGATTTAATTTTTAAATATTACTTATCCTTACTAAGCCTCAGATACAGTCATCTTCGCCACAAAAAAGCAGGCAAAGACAGCAGGTTATGAGTAAACAGTTCTGTCATTTGAAGGGGATGATTCATTGACTTACTTTCAGTGTATTTATGCTGTTATTAATAAATCCATATATCAGTAGGAACCAGAGTCACTCTTGATGTCTCATAAGTGGTCTCTTTAGTGGTTTAATTACTCATAGCACACTGATGAAGTTGAATAAATGTATTTTGTTTTTGGCACATAATGAACCAAATAGTAGTGGTAGTAGGAGTAAATACTTATGAACAGTAAACTTTACACTTTCACACAACTTAAAACATTTTCTCAAGCAATAATTTGTGAGCTTCTACTTGAGTAATATTATTTTGAAGTAACATTACCTTTATTAGAGTACAGTGTTTCTCCCTCAACTGATGCCAGGCACCTCCTGGCTTGGTTTTCATTGCAGGTATTCTTTATATACCCACTAGAGGGCACCAGGCAAGACATTTAGAGTTGATGCTACCAGCATTTGTGACAATTTTACCTTTAAGTTTACAAAGGCATCAGGACAGAACTTCAGTGTCATTCTTTATTTACAACCATACCTTTGCCGTGGTTACATACATCAGTGTATTGATAGTTTCTCATAAGACTGCCCCCTAGAGGGTTACACAGGCTTCACAACAGTTTTATGGCTGGTTCATTTACATGTGCTTTGTCTTAGAAAGGCATGAAAAAGCCAGTGACAGAATCAGTTGTGATAGATGATTACAACCATTGTGGACTGTAAAGATTTTTTTTATGACAATATATATTAAAAGGTTATTGTAAATAACAGATGACTTATTAGGAAAATACAACTATTGGTTAATGTGAAAAAACACCCTGCCACTGCTTCCAAGCTGGTGTTATGAGCCGCAAAGAAAACCTGTAAAACACTCAATGAACAACCAAATGAATGTGCCCCAGGGCAGCTGTGGCTACAGAAGTAGCTCACCACCACCAAGTGTGACTGAGGAGTGAATGAATAGTTGATCAATTGTAAAGCGTCTTTGAGTGTCCAAAAAAGCGCTATATAAATTCGATGAATTATTATTATTAAATACTATACTAGGGTAAAGGTGCTTATTAGCTAGAAGATGATTGTAGATTAGAATACACTTCCTGATAAATGATAATTATACATAGAGGCATATATTACTCTTTGCAAACTATATAATTCTTATAGTATTTGTATTTTGTGCAATGTTCGACAACAACTTACAACAATACATTTTGGCAGAAATTAGTGATAAAGTGGATGTGGGCTCATTATTGAAATTAATGCTACAAGATGCATGAATGTACATTAATGTTTGGCAAAGAGGAAACAGTTCAACACACCAATTAGAAAAATAATTTGTAGAACAAATTATGTAGAAAAGAAATCATAAATAAATTAAGTCCTTTTAAAAAATAAAATACAACAAATAATGTACACAACATTGTTCTACCGAGTGACTCACTTGGCTACGTGGCATGACTTTCTTTACACACTCCATTCTTTTTAGTTTAAATGCTGAAATAGGTAGGTTTTACAGCAGAATAACTTGAACACTTATTACTTATATACAACCAAATATGCATATGTACAACTATGTTACGTACAAGTAGTTATTATGAATACACAAAGTGCAAGTACTACTGGAGTAAGATAAAAGAAGTTTTGGTTATCAGAAGAACCTTTAAAACAACATCGTATGGTGCCATTAACTGTTGTGCTTCTTGATGCTTATCTTTGGATGTACCTAAAACAAACAACATGCATATAGGTCATCACATTGTAACTAACAAATGATATAACTAAAATTATATGTGCAAGGGTGCAAAACAAAACTAAATAAAATACTACACATGCCGGTTTGCATGTGTTGTTGTAAGGCAGTGACAATGGGTTTGTTTTTGGAGCACACTAACATGCAGCAGTGTCAAAGCCTGAGCATTACTCATCGCAATTTTATTATGTGCCCATTACCTAAATTTGTAATTTACAAGTCACCGAATTTAAATGTGATGCTAGAAACTGGTGACACAAGAGCAGAAACGCCATTGTTGCTAATACTTTTTTTGTGATTTGGCCAGACAGAAAATGTAATAAGTATAACCATGACTATGAGTGTTCGTAGTGAAATTAAAGATGATTAATCTTTTGACCCATACAATGCTGTTACATACAGTACTGTGCAAAAGTCTTAAAGCTGTTTTAAGAGAGGCTAAAAACAAAAATATAAATGTACAAAAATACAAAAAAAAAAAAAAAAAAAAAAAAAAAAAACAACTTCAGGGGTAAAGGTGTAAATTCTCTTTCCATTGAGCTACAAAACCCTAATATCTCACAATGGTAAAGTAACTAAAACTAATTATTTGTTCTTTTAGTGAGTGAAGTCCTTGGCCCATTACTTTTTTGAAAATGTAATAAAAAAAATGTATTCTGTATATTTGCATTTTTCACACCTCATAAAACCTTTGCACAGTTCTGTATATATTTGTTCACCAGTATTAGTGAGTTAGTATGCAGTTTGTCGGTGTGGGTCTGTGTCTCTACTGCAGATAGCGGTAAACTTTGAAGCAGTGGTTTCCCGAGTCTGCCACAGCGACGTGTCCGTCTGAGGTGAGAGCCAGGCCCTGTGGCCCGTACAGAGGGTCCGCAGATGTGTTAATGTAGGACAAGAAGGAGCCCGTGCTGTCAAACACCTGCAAATACAAAGAAACTAATCAACTTGAGATTAAATAAGCAGAGGTGGACAATAACTAGATACTTTAACTCAAATAATTTCCTTTCTGAGTTGTAGCAGTATAGCAATAGGTATAAAGTAAATTAAGTGATAGGAATGACAGAATATATTTGCCTGTATTCTGCTGTTTCCCCAGTCAGCTACAATGATATTTCCATTAGTGTCGACTGCGACTCCTGTGGGAGCGTTGAACTGTCCGTTACCTTCACCGTGAGAGCCAAATTTAAATAGGAACTCGCCGTCTGCATTGTACACCTGCAATAAGAAAATGTATGTATATGGTATATATTACACAGCATTTTGTGTATCTCTACACATTCTATGCAACTGTTACTACAACCACAGGGTACAACAGGATTTTCCAGATCAAATTGGTCTAATAAAGGACTCAAAAGAATGCCAGTCATAATAAAATTTAATCATAAATTCACATCCAACTCACAAAAAGCCACATTGTTCCATTATTAGTAACCTCTAATTTATATTTTTGCACAATTCATTTCTGGTTGTATGTGTACATTACTTTTAATAACACTTACATCATGTGTTAAGATATTATTAGTAATAGCTAGATGACTTAAGCATGAATGGCCAAGCTTATATTTCCTACTTCTTTTACAGCAATGAAAAGGCTAGACTTAAGGCTATGCCACATCTTCTGTTGAATCTACCTCTAGACTAACACATTTTAATACCTGACCATTACATAAAATACATTTAACACCTTGACACAATCAAATTTAATACATTTTTTAATACTTTAAAGACCATGGGGATGCCATGTGCTATTAATATTATCCTTTAATATTTGCAGTATTGGTCCCTACCTTTACAGAATGATTGTGAAAGTCAGTCACGACAATTTCATTCTTGTTGTTGACAGCAACAAAGTGTGGACCTGTAAGTCAAACACAAAATGTTAGTGCGCTGTTTATCATATAACTGCAGTAGACTTAATGGTTAGTATATAGTTTAAACCATGATTTAATACCTAAAGTATTATTGTTTATTATTGTTACAAAAGTTGCTATCATTTAAAAATTTTAAATGGATTCTCACACATATTTTACTTTGTATTTCTCCTATGTACATTTCATTTTCATTTTAGCTACTGTTTAAAATCTGCATAATCATATCCTTAACTTATGCTGATTTTATATACAGACGCACATTTGTTAGTTTTATGGAAGTGAAGTTGGAGCAGTGAAATCATTCATGGTCATTTTACACAAAAACACAAACCACACTATTGTAATACTGGCTAATTATTACAATAATTTCATGTACATTGTGGATCATTGGTCAGGCTGTCCCATTGGTCGGGAGGTCAGACAGATACTGAGGGTTAGACACAGGGCACTGCGGAGTCAGCAAGGCCACACTGAGTACTTACTGAAATTTGAGCCAGATTTATTTATGTTTGGGCCAAGTTTTTCTGAATTGTGAAAAAAAGGAGGAAGAACAGAAAGAACAAAGGAAATTAAGCAGAGAGAAATAAACAATACACAAGATAGTAAAGGATAAACTCAGCACGAGAAGAGAGGCAGAGCGTCACCTCTGATAAGGCAGCCTCAGCAAAATAAATTCAGAGATAGAAATATGACCAGAAATGCAACAAAACACAAACAAAGCAATATAAATGATAATGAGAATGTGTATTTACAGTATGCATTTTGTCTGTCAACACAATAACAAACTGTAACAAACCAGGGCCCTGTACTATGAGAGTTACCCCTGTGTTTCTCTGTGGAGCTGACTCAGTTGTACATATTATTAATGCTTACAGTGTTAGTGTAGATTTGTTACTATGCTTCCAAAATAGGACGTAATTGAGATAATAAAGGGAATGTAGTTTGTGGGTGGCCTCAGAGGCGTGTAACTTTTACCAGCAAACTGTCTGTCGGACGTCCCTCTGCCTCCAAACTTCGTCACCAGTTTCCCATTGGACTGAAAGATGAAGACGCAGCAGGCCTTGTTGTCCACTGTGATTATATGTCCGTTCTTGTCCACAGCTACACCCTTAGGACCCATGAGACGACCGGCACCAATTTTATTCTGTGGAAAAATAAAAATATATGGTTATTTTGCATGTACAGATCTATATTTTGTGATTTCTTTGGCAATACTTACCTTAAATTTGCCATCAGAGGAGAAGATGCTAACCCATCGATTGTCATAGTCCGCCACCACAATGTCTCCGTTCGAGTCCACTGTCACGCCCGTCGGCCTCTGCAGCTGCCCCGGAGACCGGCCTCTGACCCCAAAGCGCATTTTAAACTGGCCGTCATTGGAGAATATCTGAATAAAGCACGAGGGATTACAGGTGAACTTGTGTTGGTTACTCTGATGCACTGTTGCTGCATTTATCTCACCTGAATGCATTGATTGTTGCTGTCAGCCACCACCACTCGCCCGTTACTGGAGGCAGAGATTCCCTGCAAATTGGTGAACTCGCCTTTCTCTCTGCCCCGGGACCCTGACAAAATATCACTACATATTATTTACTGTTTAGTTTACATTATCCCAGTGCCTCTTTCATTTAAATAATACATTTTGGCTTTTTTACACACAGCTCTTACCCACTCTGTAGATGAGCTCGTCCTCTATGGGGTTCTCCTTCTTCTTGGTGGTGCTGTACATGCTGGATGGTCTCCTCACTGCCTTCTGTCTTATGTGCCCTCCCGTCCCGCTCGGAGACTTCACCCTCCTCTTAACATCGTCCGGAGACTGGGGCACATCTGAGGGTTTAATGGCCCGCAGACGAAAGGGACTTCCCCGGATCGGCTGTCCGTATAATAACAGTGAAAAGGCATACTCCCCCTCGGACTTCAACGTGTAGCCCACCTCATATGTCCCGTTTTTATTGTCCGTTATCTCTGGTTCTGCAGCGCGGGTCCCGTCAGCGGAGGTTATCTCTGCTTTTAAAACAGCATTTCCTGTTCGCACCAACTCCCCGTCCTGTAAAAAGATGTTTTTATTTACTTTCTCAAAATAAAAATGATTATAGTCAACACAATGCAAGGAAAGAATACATGGAACGTTTTAGGTTAATCATATTTGATGTTGGATTTTGCAATAACTTTGAAGATTTTAGGAAATTAGCATTGTAAATCTTTTCTTTGCCTTTTCCCTTCTGGAGTCAGCACAGATAATCATCTTCATCTTAATGTCCAGTGATACACATATTGATTTGGCTTAGGTTTTACATCCGATGCTCTGATGCAACTTTTAATTTATCCAGGCTTGGAACTTGCACAAAGTGGCTTCCTTGTGTAGATTATATTGCCATAGAAAATGAATGGCAATATATAAAGAAATACAAGGCTCTCCACAGGATTCCATGGTCAAATAGCAACATTTTTTCTGCATACTTTGTGCGTAGTAATCATTCATTCATGGGTGGCTGGAGTCCCAGCAACTACGAGCTTTTGGCAGGGTACACCCTGGGCAATGGCCAGTCACAGGTTTGACAGAGATGCAGACTGAGAGAGAACTCTTCAACTCAGTATAGAGAGGTTGCTGATACTTGTTTGATGATATACAAAGAATTATTAAAATAGCATTTAAAATGAAAAGGTACTTTGTCTTTTGTTGTCACAGTGATGGTGTGGTGTTGTCCCGTTGCTGCATGGCGGAGACCCTCTCCAGTGGCGACCGAGGTGTGGGCCACAGCTGCAGTGGTGAGGAGGACACCCAGGTTCTGAATGGACCGCCTTAGGCCTTCTGTTTCCACCTTTATATCCAAAAATGCAGGACAATAAATCTTTACATATTCCTGTAAGGCGTGAGGGTTAGAGTAAAAGTAAAATGGCTCTAACCTGGCAGTCCAGATGTGCGTTCTGATGTGGTCTCTCTGGAAAGTCATGACGTGCCAGCGCTACCACACGTTCACTCATCTGCTTTTGAACGAGCAACACCTACATTTAAACAAGCAAAGCAAATTACAATATGACTTTTACTACGGGACCAACATTATAACACTGCCTATATACTTTTTCACTATGCAGGGAAGATTGCCCTAGTTCACAGTTATTGTGTTGTTGAGTGGAAACTGGTTTAGCCCTGGTTTACTCCTGGTTTAGTCCAAATTTAGGCTAATTTTAGTCTATTACCAGTACTTGGAAATTCAGACAATTTCTGAGGTGGTACTTGGTGTGACAAGTTTGAGAATCAGTGTCCTAATTATTGGAATCCTTATATATTGCTACAGCACCATTAAGCATCATTAAGCTTGGTCACAGATTAGCTGGCTGTTCTTTTTAAACTACTTGTTTGAATGGTGTGCCAGCTCACCTCAGTAGCGCTGCCATGGCTGAGGGCCTGCTCAGTAAAGCTGCAGCTGCTCTGGATGTGTTCCTTCCCCTGCAAAAGAGCTGCAAGCTGGGCCTGCAGAACCTGTATGCAAAGAAAGACATTAAATATTGCTCATAAGTCTGCATGTTTTGTTAATAGTTTTATAAATGGTAAGAATAAAAAAGTCACAATGATCACTAAAGACATACACTATTAAGTCAGAGATATATTTGATATTGTATGATATGCTGCTATGGTAGAGGCCCATATCATAAATACAGTAACAGTTAGAGACACTACCTTCTGTTTGGCACTACAGATGCTCTCCAGGTCTGTGATGAGCGCAGTCTTGCGTTGATGCAGGGCTCGCTCCAGTTCCTCAAATGTGTTGGAAATCTCTGTTACAGCCTCATTCTTCCTTTCATTGAGCTGACGTGAAATTTCAGTCACCAGTTCAATGGCTGCGGTTAGCTGAGGGAGCCTGTCACATACAAAATAAGAAATTAATAAGATACAAATCTAGTAAGATGGCATAAATTAAAATGTGCCTCGTCAAATCAAGCTTGTGAATTGTAGAAAGTGTGATGTTATGTAATTGGGATAAATGCCAAATCTGGGCCAAGTCCCAAATCTTAAATCCCTAACATGATGTAAATCTAAAGTTATGCTCTACCTGCTGTGGATGGCGTCCAGCTGTGTCTTCAGAGCAGCTTTGTGTTGTTCGACGACGTCCCGCAGTGGGACAGTCACATGCTCTCGGTGCTCCCCTTCTGTACAGTCCAGACACATGGCTGTTTCACACGACTCGCAGTAAAACTCCATCACCTGCAGATGGCGACAGAGGACATTCATATAGTGGCAACACAGGCAGGCAACAACACATTGCAACTTTGAAAATAATTACTAGCTTATTAATACCAGTATAATGGTAATGCTCAGTACGGGGTGAGTATCTGTACCTTTCCATCATGGTTGGGGCAGCAGAGAGGTTTTCCAGCCGCTGCAGCACTCATAGACTCTAACACACTGCAGGCCTCTGGTCTGGAGCACTCTGGCTCTCGCTGTAGGACCTGCACCAACACATCACAGTCATCACACATGACATCAGCCTGCATTTATAAACATGAGTGTGTTGTCTGTTGTCTTTGGCATGCCTTGACAATTTTGTGTCATGGGGCACACATTCATAACATTACATACACACATGAATATGACAAAAAAATCTTCATTTACGTAATTTATGTCTGAACCTGTTTGACTTTGGGTAATTTCCAGAAGGCCTCATTGAGCAAATGGCTTTCCTTCCTCTGCAATACTAATGGTTGACATTTAACACCCATGAAATAATAGGGTTATAATATGTTATCATTTCCTTTGTCTAATATTTGTTATTATTGTTATGTTATGTTTCATCTACGTATTGCTCCCTTTTCTTTAGTACTTCAAGTTTAAATCTAGGTCAAAAATAAAAAGATTATTTTCAGACCTCCATGAGATTAGTGATGAAAAAGTTGTTCTGCAGGGCACCAACTCCTTTTTCGGGCAGAATAGATGTCTGACGGCAAACCGGACAAGAAAGTGTCAGAGACTCTGGGGGAATGTAGTTCTGGAGGCAACTAGAGAGAAACAGCAAGAAAACAAGAATACAAAATTACACACTAAATCTGAAAACCACTGTTCTGTGAAGAAAAGCACTAGAACAGAGAGAGACAGGGGACACTGGAGATTTAGCCTTTATTGTTGTGATTGAAAAATAGCGCCTAAGGAAAATCTGAACTTTCTCTTCTTACTTTTTGTTGCAATTAAATGGACCTTTAAAAGCCGAGGATGCTGCACTCTCCTTCAAGTTGAGCCTAAATCTAACGTCAGCACTAAAGTCAGCTGCAATATGTAGATTACACTGCACTCCTGGCCCACCGCCCGGAGCCTGCCACCCCACATATAAAGTTTGATTTTTAAACTCTTAACGTCTGTGTCCACTAAATGACAAGGCAATGCTGAAAAGGTCAAAGTGAAGGATACCTCTGTGTCGCTGGGCTGTCAGTGTATTACTCATGCTGAATAGTAATGCATATTGTATAATAAGGTCACACAGGTTTGTATCTGATCTGCTGGCTACATTTATATTATGTTTCTGAAAAAGAAATATTATGGCTCTTGTAAAGGATTGGGTTGTCAGCTTCTCTGTGTGATCTGCTACATCGTATGCCCTTCCTGACACAATCCGCTCCATTTATGTAGGCTTGGGACTGGCACAAAAAGGACACTGGCTTGTGACACCGGTATCTTGTTTGTAAAATGCAGTTGCAGTACTACTATTACTATTGCCAGGTTCTTGCCAATACACAGCCCTACAAAACAACACCGAATACAAGTGACTGTGGGAAAGTTTTAGCAGTCATATAATTAACAGAAAATTGCAATTAAATACAAGCAGCTACAAGTTTATCACAGGATGTAAAGCATATTGACTAAGTCGCAATGCCAACAGTAGAATTACCCAAGGCAGAGTTACAATCTTTAAATAGTCAACATATGATAACGACATAAAAGCGTGTCAGATCACCACATACTGAGAGCAAAATGGGGCAAAATCCTCACAGATAGAATCCTAAGCTAAAGCTGTCCCACTGGGGGTCCCTAAAATCACTTCACCCGCTGAACATGTGTCTGGAAACATGATGTATTTGCCCTGGACCAAAAGGTGTTCACCTCAGCGTGGCTTCAGATCACATGTCAGTCAGTAAAACCAGGATTAAACCAGACGTCCAGAGGCTAGTGCTCATTGCTGCATGGGAAAAAAATGATTTATCTGATTCTCTGTGTGGCTATTCTATAAAAAACAATGGGTGAGAATCTGAAGTGTGCAAGTGGCATCAAACATCAAAAATATAAACACTCAGAGAGCATAGACCTCTGCCAATGTACTGGTCCTATCCTGTAACAGTAAATATATTGTGCCCAGACCTGAACTCAAACGCAAAGAGCTCAGAATTGTAAAGAATCTTCTAAATTTAATCACTTTTTCTTACAGAGAGTTAATACTGTATTTTAGGCCTGTATTGCTAAATGGCACACAATCCGGCAAAGCACTCCTACATGTTTAAATATATTCGATTGTCACTCCTCGGAACATGAGTGTAACAATTTGAGTGTAATCTACAACTAACAAGCTTCCTTCTCGTCCAATAACTTTGACCCAAGTTCCCTCCTCTATTGGCTCAGTACCAGGCCGAATGCCCGCGGGAGTGTGGCCTTTCTGAAGAACTCTACAGTGAGCCATTGTAATTGTGTTTGTTAACAATGACGCTTTTTTTCCTCAGACTATGGCCAGTGATGGTCTGTGATGCCGAGGAATGCTCTTATCCCTTTAGAGACGTAGAGCTTTCCTGTTTAATTGTGTGAAGGGATTAAGAGATGACGAGCATTTCTATTAGAGACACAAATATGACAGGAATTTTTTCTGTAATAAACTGGGAGGAGTGTTCATAAGCCACTATTGAATAACAGTTTTGTAGTCTGACGTGTTACAAGACAAGGTTCACACACTTTCATTGTGTTTTCAGACACATTTCTCTTTTTATTCTTATTTATACACATCAGTAATGACCTTTGACCAGTTTACATAGTCCCATTTACCCACTTAAACAAATTCATGCTTAATTATTGTTTGGCATTTCATAAGAGGTACAACTATTTTATTAAAACTTATTATATGGGCAACAGTGTATCATTTTAAGGTGATTGTTATTATTATGCTTGCCAAATTAATTAAATGCTCTATCCATGAAGCCACAAAGCCCTTTTTCTACCCAAGAATAGTAGTAGAATCCACTAAAAGTAAGCATTTGTTTTTTTACTGACTCAATGTGGCTGGAGTTATCATTGTCTCATTGGCTCAATCTCGCAATGGAACAGAATAATTTCCTTTCTGGGTCCCAGTGGTGTTTTTTGAGTGATTAGGCTCACAGACTAATAAACTTACTCCGGCAAAAACATTACCACATTGAAGGTAATTAGAAACTGTAATTGGCCCATAGAAAAGCAGTAGGTAATATTTAGTATGTCTTTTGAATAACTCAAAGGAAAGCAGTGTTAGTTAAGGGTTAGAAGCACTTAATTTATTATTTACAAACCATTACTTGAACATTACTAATCACCATTGAGTTAATTACATCCTTATTAATAATTCATTGTTGTGTAATAAGCTCAGGTAAATCAATAAGCCAGCCACAAGCCTGGATAAAAGGAGAGGGTTGTGTCAGGAAGGGCATCCAGTGTAAAATCTATGCCAAATCAATGTGCGAATCACTGTACAGGCAAAAGACAAAAGGAAAGAATAAGCAAATTAAAATCAATGCAAAATCATAAGTGGTAATTTAGTATCCATAGTCTAATTACTTCGTTATTAATGCTTTATAATTGCTTAATGGTGGTGACTTATTCTAAATTGTTATCCATTGTTTGAAATGGTTTGTACAAGTAAAATTAAAATTAAATTTACTTTGCTTTACATATCAGGCCAGGACACACTGAAATTATATTTAGCCAAACTTGTTTATGCACAAAAAAACAAGTATTTTTAAAAGCCCCCAAAACAGAACTTATATATTCTGCTACTTTAACTCAAGCACCATTGGTAATAACCCTGAAAGAAAACTTCTTCACAAATAGCAGCAGATGGTGTGGGGCGATGCATAAAATCTGTGTCAGGTTTATCTAAAAGGAATGGCTGCAGCTCATTAGGATTTCGGTCACAGACGGAAAGGGAGAGACAGAACAAATGTTAGTTACCTCTCGCAGAAGGTGTGCAGGCAGGGCAGGACTTTGGGATTGCAGTAGCGATCCAGGCAGATGCTGCAGACCAGAAACTGCTTGTCGATCTGCCGCACTACTGGGCTGGTGCTCCCCGCCTCCCGCTTAGCCATGGCAGTGGACATTCAAATCCCTGCACCGCGACAGCTGAAAACCTGCAGACCACCAAACACATCAATTAGTCAGTATGTCTCTCTCTCCAAGTACAAATATTCACATCAAGACTTCCCTTTGCAAAGATTTTTAGGGCTGTTAGGACTTAGCTACCAGCCTACAGCACGTACCAGGAACTTGAGTTGATAAATCTGCCTAATTCCTTCAAATAGTACAAAACGTGCCTATTGTTGAAGTGTTTTTCTAGGTTAATACCAGGACAAAACAAAAGGAAAGGGAGAACTGTGTGAAATAAAAGTGGGCAGCCTTAGTGTGTGAGCTGTTTTTGTACAATCTTATTCATGCTGTTGTAAATGTAAAGCAACACAGCAGAAGGCAAAAAGATTTGTGTGGTCACAGTGTGAAAAAAAAAGGCAGAAATAACAACAATATGGATACAAATGCACAGGATTATGAAGGTGATTATGGCCCTGAACTGTAATGGCTCATTCTTGCAAAAGTGCAACACCAACTGATTTCCTGTCCAACATCATTCTGTTTTTGATGCAGTGTCGCTTGACTACTAAAAATATACTAATAACACAGACTTTGCCTTCATAAAGTGCTTTTTTTCACCCAATGAAACTGAAATGTTGCAAAATAGCCCTTCAGCTGTTTTTATAAAAAAGCTTTTTTCAGCCGTTTCAGACGTTTTGAGATGTGTTGCTGCCACTGAATTCAAATGAAATAGTAAAATGTCAGCATTTAATATATTTATTCATTTTCTTCTGCTTATTCCCGGGTACTGGAGTCTATCCCAGTAACTTTGGGCCTTAGGTGAGGTAAACCCTGGACAGGGGCCAATTGGTCACAGGGCTAACACAGAATAATGCCTTGGATTTATAGCGCCATTCTAGATACCTAAAGTGCTTTACATTGCATTATTAATTAACTCCTCAGACACACTTGGTGGTAGTAAGTTACTTCTGTAGCCACAGTTGCCCTGGGGCAGACTGACGGAAGCGTGGCTGCCAATCTGTGCCACCAACAAACAGACACATTCATACATAGTGTCTTGCCCATGGACACAACAACAGTATGTGCTTCGGATGAGATTTGAACCAGCTACTCTCTGGTTGATAGGCAAATGCTTAAATACTGATATAATAATAATTGCCAATAACAGAGCCATTTACTAGGGGCAGTTTAGAGTCACCAGTTCACATGCATGTCTTTGGACGGTGAGAGAAAGCCAGAGTACCCAGAGAGAACCCACTGTAACACGGGGAGGCCATGCAGACTCCACCCAGAAAGATCGTGAGTTGGCCGGCCGGAGGATTGACCCATGAACTCCTTGATGGGAGGCGAGAACACTAACCACTCTGCCACTGTGCCCCCCTCATTTAATATGTTGTCTGCTGTAAATAAAATAGGATTTTATTTATTTGACTGTCTGCTTTTGTTTACATTTTACATAGCGTCCAAAGTTTCTTTTGAACTGGGTTGTTGGGTTGGTTGTAGATGCATTGGCCAAATCTAAAACACAGCAAAATACTATAGAAATAAATTAGGTCTTTTCTTCATCAGTCAAAGTTACAGCAGTGACAAAAAAAATGATATATTTGTACCATCTGTCTGATTATCTAAAGACAACATAATAATAATAATGATATGAATGAATATGTGTGTAATTTTCAGTAGTACAGCTCTAATCTCAGAGATATATTAGCATATTATTATACATAACCTTATCTCTTATGAAAATCCAGCTGTAAGAGACATGTTTTCTGCCTAGCAACAAGCAGCACTGACTCCACTGTGGCCCACTTTTAGCTTCATCAAAGCTTTTACACATATGGCATATTTACTACAACACCGCTCTGTTAGGTATCCTACTGCAACACATAATCATCAATGTACTTGTTTATTGTAGCAGCTCAGTACAATATTTATAGCACAAGAAGTTGGTATTTTGATAATAAGTAATTAATAAGATCTGGAGATGTATGATAATGTAACAATGGCCAATAATGTAATCATTTTGGCAATTTTAAATATAATAAAGCCAATAATGTAATAACTTGCCAATAATGTAAAATCATTTTTGAGCCAATAGCACTGACTATGCAACATCCAACAGAGACACTGACATCTGAAACTCTAAAAACCAAGTCCAGATGATTTATTTTTTAGTTATTTTTAGTTATTTTTAGATACGTATTTAGTTGTGATTTAGATAGCTTAGAGGACTAAGAGTCTTCACATCATACCTAAGCAAATTAATATTATTCTAAATAGAGCATTTTCAAAAACTTTTCCACATTATTGGCAAGTTATTATGTTTTGGCTTTATTACATTTAAAAATTACCCAAATTACTACGTTATTGGCAGGTATTACAATATTGGCCTTTATAACATTATCAGTTGCTACAAATGTACAAAAAAACACAAAATGACAATGACAAGATTTTCTAGTTTTGGGGTAAATGCTCTTTTAGTGAGAGAAGTTAGTATGTTTGGTCTGTGTCTCAAAATGGTACTGAATGACTTAAAACATTCCTGGATCTAAACAATGATCTGGAGCCACACTAAAGCAATAATTTTGTCCTTAAAATTCTCTTAAAAAAGTTTATCATTGTTATTTTGCCACAGTTCTTGCATTACGTTATACTATGCGCCATTTTTATCTTGTGTTACTAACTGATTCTGAGATGATGCATTTTCTCAGTAGGTCAACACATTCATAATTCATGTTGTAGACACAGACATCGACTCGTCAGCCCTTGTGCAAGCAGGATGTGGTCACCTCACTGGTCTTCATAAAAATATACAGACTAATAAGATACACACAAACACACAAATGCAATTCTGCAACAGTTCAAAAAGACATTATCCCTCTAGACTCCAGACCCCCTCCCCTTACATCTACACATCTGTCACTTCTGGATCTAGTGCACCGTGCAATCCCCTACGTCCTCTATCGGCCCATTGTCAGTTCTTGGTCCTTTTGCACAAACAGATATATAATGCCTGGGCTACAGAGCGCACCAAGGATCAGATCTGCCAGACTTTAGAGGCTGGCAGTGTAAAAGGTCGCTTCTTAAGCCGTCAAGCATCTGATGGACATTTATCACATTCACACTGCAGTTAGGGACAACAGTCTGGCAGGAGTTAGTTTAGCCTCATGAGCAGTTTATGAGTCTGCATGTACTGTCAGTGTTACTGCTCCCACCATCCAAACACATGCACATATATAGAAGGTGAATTGGTGAATCTAAATTGTTCATAGTTAATGTGAGAGTGAATGGTTGTACCTACAGGGGCCTTAGGCAAGAGGGACAGCAGTGGCCCTATATAGGCTTCCATTTTTTTTTGCAAATCCCACTTCAAACCAAAAACATGGTAACAAGGGGCATTTGATACAAGAGTATATCTAAGCATTATTAGATCTCTTTTTGCCTCATATCCTGAATCATGGCCTTGCATAACAAACAGGTGAATGTGGAACAAAATAAAGCAGGGGCAGGGTTCATACACTTTTTACCAAGAATTTTCCATGACTTTTACAAAACTTTTGACTAAATTTCTATGAACTGAGAAATGACTTACGTGTGTTTAATGTCCAAGGAGGTACAATAGAAACATTCTCTCACTGCAATTTGGAAATTAGTCAGTTGAAGAAAAAAAAAAAAAACTGTTGGGGCTTCTTCCCCTATAAATATATTATATCACTAATTTTACTGACTTAGAGCCTACACATCGGTGATTAAAAGATAATTATGCTACTGTATATTAGATATAAACAAATGATCTATGCTGTTTTAAAGCATTACCAAAACCAGAAAAGCCAAAGACCAGCAAAAAACTTATTTAGTTCAAATATTCTGACAAAAAATAGATAAAGGTCACTTTTGTCTGCAGTGAGAACAAGAAGAGGCCAAGAACACAGCATTTCTACTGAACACTTATATTTACTGTATTCTAACTGGCGCAGATTTAACTAGGAGTGGCCCAATGTTATTCAGACTGCTTAAATTTCTAAAAACCTTCCCAAAACTTTACACCAAAATATAAAAGTATGATTTCCTGTATTCTGGTGCATTTTAGATGATTAGTATTTCAGGCTGGCTACAATTTATGGTTTTACTTCCCTCCAGATGGGGTCCTTTTAGGAGAATTGTGAGTGTGTGTGCAGCATCACTTGATTGGTTTGCTTTCTGTCGCTGAAACAGCTTGTTCACTATTGTACAGGTAAATGACTGTCCTAGGGGCCCCCTTTAAACTCTGAGCCCTAGGCAGTTACCTACCTTGCCCTCCCTGTTATGACAGGAATTATGTGAGTAAAAATATCTAGTTACTTTTCACTACTGCTTGTCGATGTATATATCTATATATCAGCTTTATATTAGCCATGCGTGTAATTGGTAACTTAACCTTAAGTTGCTGAGAGAGGCCCCAGCCACCCTTCTGATCCTAACAGGAGTAAGGATAAGGATATCAATGAGAGTAGATTAGGACTGTGTTAAATATAAATATGCATTGTTCCTTGTCAAACCAGCACTTCAAGAATATCCAGTGGAAGATGCAAAAGAAAAGAAATGTTTATAGATGTTGAATCAAAACGGGTTAGAGACAGGATGTACTTTCTGCTTCAGTAAAATCTCAGACATCCACCTCATTCATTTGTGCAGTCGGTTATACAAGCACAGTCATTTGATGATGTCTGCTTTTAGACTAAAGTGTCAGTGAGAGTAGGCAGTGGTCTATAATAAGAGCACAGGTCTTAGCACTGACTTCATCTGTTTACTTCTGTAAGTACATGAGCACTGTTAAAAAAAGCCATTGGCCCTGTCTTGCATTGGTAAAGATATTGCAGTGATTTGGACCTCCTCTTTATTTGTCAGGGACCATGTACAAATGCATTAATTACTAAGAAGAGATGCTTTGTACCAGATTTAGCTACAAGCTACTTTCCATCTGCAGTCCCATGGCAGATGAGCACAACAATAAAACATTTCAGAGTACAAAAGTTAACAATAATTCATATTTAAAGTACTTACTATGTTACCAAGCTACTTCTTAAAAAGGCATTTTAGCCTAAATTCACCATTAATTAAAATACTTACAAATACAGGCATTCTGCAGTGAATAATGATGAACAATGATAATACAGGTAGACACATTGTTTTTTCAAAGTAATGTTGGCACAGCTGATTATTGAGAATGTTTGTTTTTTAAGTATTGAGAAAAATGATGCAGCTCTACAGAGAACTTCAGACTTCTGTCTGGGAGCTGATTCCACTGTGTGATGGTTTTAAACGAAAAGGCTGACTGCGCAAAGGCAGAGCATCTGTTAGGGATTATAAAGTTTTTGTGAACTGTGGATCGAGATCTTGTCTGTTTGGAGTTAAATATATTTCTTCTATAGAGCAAGAGCAATATTAATTAATAACAATTTTAAAAAGTTCAGGGGTAAAGGTTCTTCACTTTTAGCAAGATGTCTCAGTCCACTTTAAAAGAATCACAATCTCTAAAATGACTGGATCAGCACCAAAAATTAATAATTTCCATGGCACATTACTGACCTTTCTGAAAATCTCATCAACATTTGACCATTACTGAATTATCTTGCAAAAATCTAGGTCACAAGACAGTGTACTATTTATGTCATTCCCAAGCCTGGACAAATGTAGAGGATTGTGTCATCCAGCCTAAAAAACATGTGCCAAATAAATACACAAATCACTGCACACTAAGAGGGAGAGGATGAAACACAACCCATTTTGGCATATGGGCAAAATATTCAAAAATAATAAAACATTATAGCATCAGGTGCTGGAAAACATCATAACTACTTGGCAACCAAAGAAAACAAAAGTTCACTTCTCTCCATGTTCATACTTCTATGGAAACACATTTAGAGCTTAACACAGAGTTGACAGAAACACCAGCTGTCTGTCAAACTGCTTTGGGCACGTGATGGTCAGGCTCCCTGTACACAGATCTGCCAATGGATAACATCAATGCCTTCATGGCTACTTAAACTCACAATTTCCCTGTTTTGACTCCTAAGTAAGTGTGACAAGTTAATGGCCTGGCTTGAAAAAAAAACATGTATGCCTAAGATTTGGATTTTTAAAAGACCAAATCAAGTTCAGACAGGCTAGCTAAAGCGTCTCCTAATACCATCAAAACCAGAAGTGTTATAATTCCTCTTGTACTAGACCCACTGTAATAACAGCAGTGGACCTGACTAATGCTGGGGATTACAGAGTTTGAAAGTGGGGCAAACGCAATATGTTTTTAAGTGTGTGACCATGGATTTAAACACAAGGGAAGTATTTACTGCTAGTATCAAGTGAATACGTTAGTAACATGTTTTTGTGTATTGTGATGCATTGTATTGGTTTAATAGGCATTGCAATGCTTTAAATTTACCAATCTATACTTAAAAGTACTTCAAAAAATTATTACTCAAGTAGTACTGTCATTACTTAAGAAAATGTAAAATAGTATTCAGTGTGTGAAGTTTATTAGAGTAGAAATGTACTTCTGCTTCTACTACTGCTACTGTTACCATTACTTCAAGCACTACTACAACTAATACTACAACTGTTACAACTACTAGTGTTACTACAACTAATACTACAACTGTTACAACTACTAGTGCTACTACAACTAATACTACAATGGCTACCACTGTTTACTACTACTACTTCTATGATTGCATGATATCACAGCTACACTACTGCTACTACTACCCAAGTTACTATTACTGCTATCACTACTACAGCTACCTCTGTTGAAACCAGTTTTGCTATTGAGGTAAAAAAAAAAAAAACTTACTACTCCACACTACAACTACTGTTACTATTACTATCATTACTACTATTGTCACTGTTGCTACCACTACCACCATTACCATTATTACTGCTATTACTACTAATAAAATACTTTTAATCCTTTAGAGATTTTACCACTTTACTTGAGAGTATAAGTATGTAGTTACTTTCCCACTCTGGAAACTGCAGCTGCTGAAAAATCAGTTTAGTCAAGTAAATTAAAAGACTTGCCAATTCATAGACTTGATAGTAAATAAAAAGAGGTTTGGACAAAGATACAGAAGAGTATAGGACCTCACTGGGTTGTCAGTGTCAGCCTTTTGTTTTAGGCTCATGGTCAAGCCTCTTTACACACAGCACAGAACAAATACGCAGTGACAACTCGGACAAACAACCAAAAAAGGCCACACACTCCCAAGCAAGTACGGCTATTTCAGTTCAGAAACAAATCACAAAAAAGGAGTCTAACAAAGTGAACTTACTGTCGGCCGAAGAGAGTGGACCGGTCTAGAAAACTCCATGGCAGCTCTGAGCAAAAATTCAGCTTAGTGAACCAGCACACACCCTGCTCCACACGTGCACGCCCCCTCCTCTCACTGACCACTGACCACTCTTCCTCTCAAGCTTCTATGGCCTTTCCATGCAACACAAACACAGACTTAGGCAGAGCGGCAATGACAACAGAGGGTGGGAATGGGAGCCCGCAGTCCCTCCCACTGTCAGTACTGTTTACAAGCATGAGCTAGCCGGGGCCCCTCCCACTGCCGCGCTCTGATTGGCCGGGGAAAAGTAAGGATTCCGTCAGAGGCCAACAATTCAGGATGGCCAGGGGGAGTGAGTGCCTGAGAGTGCAACAGACAAGAGCAAGGCAAGGCAATCAGTAAAGACAGCCCAAGTATTTATTCCTAAATGCTGGACAACAGGGCTTAAATCATATAAGGGGGAGAATCAGGGGCCCCGGGATGGTTACTTTTAGTACAAGGAGAGTTACTTCTCAATAGTTGTACTTAGTTATGCAGTATAAAAGTAAGACACATACTTTTTATATTGCTGTCTCCATAGGGAAACTTGTTCAGAGCAGCACCGTGGGGACCCTTCCTTTTGCTGTGAGGCAAGAGTGCTAACCACTTTGCCACCATGCCGCCACAGATTTTGGATTGCTACATTCACATTGTACATTTTTATATTAATAATCGCACTGCTTATGCTTAAAATCTGTGAGGTTGACCGTAATTATCAAGCACCTGAATGTAAAAAATAACAGTATGAAGCTACATATCTGCAGTATATTATCAAATCCTTTTCTGCTATTTGCTATTTACACACATTTACACATTTACACACATTTATTTTGGTATGTAACTGTATTTATGTAATCTGATCACAATAAAGATTTAGTAGTCTATAGATGATTAGTGTAGATTTAGTTCCAACACAAACAGTAAAGGGAGTAAAATGTGTCTATGTCACTTTTTCCTCCAACACTACTGTTTTATTTCATAGCACATAATATTACCACATGTATCAAAAGCATTTAATCTTTAATCTCTCTTTATGCATTGCATATTTAATAAAAGGTCCCATATATAACTCAATGCATGTGAAGCCATTAATTGAAACGTCCCATCCTAATAAACTGAGTTTAATCTGGAGCAAGAGGTGGTGATACTTTGACCAAAACATCCCTCTGTGGATAATCTGAGGGGATTGAGTGCACATGTTGTTTCCGGCTCTGCTTCCCGTGAGCACCTTTAACCAAAATCTCATCATTACAGACCAGACTAGGGATGAAGAAAACAACATCACTGTACTGCACTAAATGTATTGACTTTTGGTCGGGTCGGATGCTATTGTTTATGTTGATTTAAAGATGAATTGCTTGACATAGACCACTTAAAATGATTTACTGTCCTCTCAGCAACAAATGATTGGTTTTCAGGCTGTAGGTTATGCTGAAACAACATTTTTTTTTATCAAACTTGGTGATTAGACAAGACTAAAAATGAAGAAACCAGGGCACACTACATGACTCAGACTCTCCTAGAGCACATCATGTAATGGACCAGAGATCATCTGAAAATAAAACAGCCATTTAAATACCATTATTTTTAAAAATGGTTTACAAGAATAGGAACTCAGTGAGCACAGAAACCAATGATATTTAAAGACTGCTGCCTACTGAATGCTGTGTATAATAGAGATGGCAAAGTAGAGACAAGGAACAAGGGCAAAGGCTTCAAGGAGGAGCAAGAATCCATGTGGGTTAGTGCCAGGTCCAAGCGTCCTGCCAAGTCTCCAGTTATGGTGTTGTGTAACCTATGGGAAATCTCAGAAGCCAACGAAAGTGTCTATATTATAACTTAGACACTTACGACTGACAATTTAGATTATTTGAAACTGAATATGAACATGACTATGGCTATGACTATGTATGGCTGACTATGTTTTAGGTCTATGCACAGTCAGGTCATATATGCGTAAATACTCAACATAGCTCAAGTCATTGTGTCTCTAAGACAATAATGATTTAATGACAGTGACACTCCCCTACAGGAAATCTAACAAGAAAATCCACATGCAGAGTGCACAACACTAGCGCAGAAGCACCGCAATAGCATGTTGTCCATGTTTTTAGCATTTAGGAACAACCTTAGATTGTGTAAGGCATGTAAAAAGAAGAAATGTTGTGTTTGAGTAAAAAACTAATGGTTGCTGCTCTGCTGTTCCAGTAATGGTCTTCAGAGTCTGCACCTGATGCCCCCTTGTTACATTTTTGTTCAAGCTTGTTTTTGCTTTGCTGACATGATCAAATACATCAAACCGTGTGTCTGCTCAGAAAGGTGCAGAATAAGAAGAACTCACCAAATTTTCAGCAAAAATTTAAAACACAACATCAAAGAACAAAGCGTTTATTATTAAAAGCATATGGTGTAACATTTACCAACCAAAAACACTTAAGCGCTGTAGCTCATTGACTTAATATAACTCAAATAAAACCAAACACAACAATAAAAGCAAGAAACTACTGAGCTTTAAACATATGGTTACTACAGAGTATACTTGGCCTAATGTGCAGAATGCTAACTTCTCAATTTATAAAACAAAAATATGTTTCTGCATTATTGCATCAACACTGTGACTGTGACACCAAGAATCTCTTTATTCTGATTTGTAAAAATCTAAATTAATCCAGTGACAAGGGGTCACAAACAAGTGTAGTTCTTGTGCAGGTCCCAAGCCTGGATAAAAGGAGAGGACTCGGCTTAAAACTTATGCCAAAACTTGCTGCACCCTAGAGGAGGCAGATCTTTTGCTGTGGAGAAGAGAAAAGCTGAAAAGAGAGAAGTGAGAAAAAGAAACCAATTCCCAAAACAAATAAAATGTGAAAAAATACAATCCAGTATTTTGGGGCATGCTTCTGGTTGATGTTTAAAACGCTCCCCCCACACTTCACTCGTTCCTCGTACTCCCGGGGCTACTACTGTATGATGCTGTCAACAACACTGACAGCTCCGGGCCAGTCTCCCCCCATCCACAAACACACACAAGTCAGCTGTTTGAGCCTGAGTCACACTACACTCCCCCTCCCTGCTGCTCAAGGCCTGTTCATGTTACACAATTACTCTACATACTAAAATGCATACATTAATTTACAACATAAATACTACAATAAACCAAAAAACCAAAGCCAGAGGTATAACTTTGTGATTCTTGGTAGCGCTTTTAGCCGGGCCGACCTCTGTCCAGTCTTAAGCCCCCACATACATACAGTTCTATATATAGCACTATCATCTCTCATTGCCTTCACACCACAGGCAGGCACGTGCACTCAGCTGTACACACTGAAAAAAGAGCAACGAGCTTCAGATGACCAACAGGGACACAGTGGAGAACAATTAAATTTGTAATTATACAAGTCTTGCACTGCACTTCTTATAAGACTTAGGCTGAGGTGGCACATGTTCATTAATTAGACTTATTATGATGGTGCAGTTACTCTGTACTTTGCATTAGGGCTGCAAGATTTTACAATATGTGATAATGTCAAATATCACAATATCAATATGACTAGCAATATATAATTTGTTTGTTGTTCAATTTATACAGAAATGTATATGTATTTACAAACTGGGTCAAAATCAATATTCAACAAAGACCAGTACTAAACCAAGACTAAACCAAAGACTAAACCAGGACTAAACCAAGACTAAAACAAGGCTGAGCAAAGACTAAACCAGGACAAAATCAGGGAAAAATCTGAACTAAATAAGGACTTAAACAAGGCTAAGCAGAACTAAACCAGGTCTAAACCAGGACTAAACCAGGTCTACACCAGGAGTAACACCGGGTTAAACCAGGACTAAACCAGGGCTAATCCAAGGCTAAAATAAGACTAAATCAGGGCAAAACCAGATCTAAACTAGGTCTGAATCAGAACTAAACCAGGATAATCCACCATTAAAATGGGACTAAACCAGGACTAAAGCAGTGCTAAATTGAGGAATCAGGACTAAATAAGCCCTCAGTAACATTTTATTTGAGGTTCTGATTGGACAATTTTTTTTGTTAAAGGTCCCCAATTATGCTAAAACAACTTTTTTGAGCTCTAACCATGTTGTCTGCACCTCAAAACTATAATTGGAGTAGTATTTAGTTTCATCCGCTCGTGTTTAATCCTATGCTGATGCCTTCTCTTTGTCAAGAGCTAAAAATGCTCATTGATGTACCTGTTAGCTTTATGTTGCTAATAGCCAGGGTAAATAGCCATTTTATGCTCCGTCCATTCCCCATCATTGCCTGCAGGGGGCGACAGAAACCTAATCCAAGCGATCTCTGCAAAGACAAAGTACTAAGCGCTCCCCACAAGAAGATGTTTTCCTTAAAACTTTCAAAAACCTGAAAAAAAAAACAAAAACGTAATATAGGACCTTTAACGCACCACTTTCAGTTTCTTGCGATATGGATACTGCTTTTGCTGATATTGCAATAACCATCAGTTTATGATATAGTGTGCAGCCCTAATTGCATGTAAGTAATGTGTAAAATATGGTCTTCAGGCCTGTTGTTGGCGGCTGAGTAAACACACTGGTCTTCTTGAGTTGACTGAAATAAGCCTCTGATTGATGGGCTCCACACACAACACAGACTCTGCTTTAAACTGTGAGGCAGCTGTCTTCACTCCACAGTCGGCCGCAGGCAAGACAGGTGTGTGAGCCAGACCTTAGCTCAGTGTTACACTTTACAGAGATATGTTCAACGTTCACAGACATCATTTCAATTATGTTCGGAAACTAAAATGGCTTGTTACACAGTAGTACTTAGTTTTATTGTTTGATGTCTGGCAACTAATGAAAATATCAAAGCCACTTATTTGACTATGACAGCAGCAGTGTGCAGAATTTGCAACAATTAAACCAACAAGCTAACAATTCAGGTAAACATTTCTTTAAAAGTGCAAATATTAACAAGGTGGAAGAAGTACTCAAGTAAAAGTACAGTTACTTCAAAATACTGACTACGTAGTATAGGTAGGAAAAGAAAGGTAACCAACAAAATAATTATTAATGTGTAAAAGTTGTAATTAAAAACTTTGAGTTTTGCAATTTCCCAGTAAAATACACTACTACTACAACTACAACTAGTACTACTATTACTGCTGTCCCCAGCCTGACTCAAGCTCAGGACGTTTTAATTTCAACGCAACTACTTTGCCAATTTACCTGTTGTATGTTGAACAAAATGTTCTCAAAAAGTATAAAAGCTTGTAAAAGTATCCAGTTCCTTTCCACTAGTACTAACCACATCAATGTAACACACATTATGAACTAATGTTTATGCAAAGCTTTGTAAACAGCCTCCTGGGATTTCTTTGAAGTCTTTCAGAAAAACCACTGTAATAAAATCAAGCTCTAATGTTTCCAAACCTCTTATGTGCCAGATTTATTACACGTCTCAAATAAACCACGTTTCGCTGCAGTGTAAGACGATTACTTTCCATATTCCCACTGCTGCAAACTGAATCGTGACATGAAAAATGACATGAGACCAGCAGATCAACTCCACTGAAGCTTGAGAAATAGATCCTTCTCCGACAGCTCAGATCTACAGATACAGCCACTATACATCCACTGTATCAGGCCGCTGCATCAGATCCTACCAGAGATTTCTACAGGATGAAAATAGATTCAGACTATGTTTTAATGTCAGACTATATTGTATCCCAAGCCCCAATAAATGAAGGTGTCAGGAAGAGCATCCAATGATGAGACAGTCATTTCAGTTCATTGTAGGCCTAGTAGTAGCACATACTCTATACTCATGATGTGTTTAAAGCAGAATATTGTATGACACACATGTTCTTCCTGCCGCTTCCCCGCCAGTCCCCACAGAGCCAAAGATTTCACTGAAACAGGAGCATGTGCCACGGGCTGGAGAGGAGCTGATCCTGAAATAATTTGTTTCTTTAAATAACCGGGGGAATAAATGCCCTGAGCAGTAAATATAAATTAACATAAGCAGCTATTTCCTTGTCTACGCTGTAGTCACAGGCCACAACAGTGTACGCCAGCCTGAATTCAAGCCTATTGTTACTGACACAACATACTATAAGAAACTAAATGTACCACAATGATGTTATGGTCCTCCATCCACTTGTATTACTACCTGTAAATTCAACAAAGACCAGGATTAAACCAAGACTAAACCAGGACTAAACCAAGGACTAAACCAGGAGTAAACTAGGACTAAAACAAGGCTAAACGTAGACTAAACCACGACAAAGCCAGTGAAAATTCTGAACTAAAAAAGGACTAAAACAAGGGTAACCAGAACTAAACCAGGTCTAAACCAGGACTAAACAAGTTCTAAACCAGGAGTAACCCAGGCTATACCAGGACTAAACCAGGGCTAATCCAAGACTAAAATAAGACAAAATCAGGGCAAAACCAGGTCTAAACAAGGTCTGAATCAGAACTAAACCAGGATAATCTACCATTAAAATGGTACTAAGCCAGAACTAAAGCAGTGCTAAATGGAGACATCAGGACTAAATAAGCCCTTTAAAAAACTCAGCAACATTTTATTTGAGGTTCTGATTAGACAATTTTTTGTTAAAGGTCCGCAATTATGCTAAAACAACTTTTTTTTTTACATTTACATTTTCTTACACTGACTTGAATTTACTATGTCAAAAAGCATATCAATTAGTCCTCTATTTTTAGTCCCGCCAAAGAGGTTAGGTTTTTGCCGGCATTGTTTGTTCATTTGTTGACAAGATCCGATTTTTTTCACAATTTCAGCAATAGGCCAAGGAACAACCTAATCATTTTGGTGTAAATCTGAATCACTGTCTGAAAAATAAAATTTTTAAAGGGGATATATTATGCTTTTATTCATATTTTTAAAGCAATCTTGGTCACCTCTAGAACAGCATTTCACATTTTAGAACCTTTATAAACATTTTCAAGGCTTCTTTGAGTAGGCGGGGGTTTGTAGGAGAGCATTTTGAGACCTTAGAACAGCCATGCCAGAGAATAGATGATTGCTTAAACAGGTGCAAATAAAGCAAAACACAACTCCAGGTATGTTTTTGATGAGGGAACAACATTATAACATGGTAGAAAGCTCAGAAAACTCTATGCATAATAAAGCCCCCTTAAAAGATTCTGCACTCTTGAAAGCTGTGCAAGATAGAGTCAATTTTGCCACAAAGGGTCACAAGCCATTGATCTCTTTGTTCTGATCCCAAGCCTAGATAAAGGTAGAGACTGGAGTTGTGTCAGAAAGGGCATCCATTGTAAAAAATCTTGGCCAAATAAAAAAATAGAGGTAGATAATTTGTTGTGGCAAGCCCAGAAGGTAAAAGCCTAAAGGAAGAAGAAAAACATGCAGTTATTAAAACAAAATTAAACTTGAAAGGAATGGGAAAAGGAAAAAAAAGATTAGTTTTGGTGTGTATCCAGAACTATCTAGATTCAGGGTGAAACTGCCTGTCTGAGCATTTCTAGTTTTAATTAATAACCTCACACACAAAGGAAGCTGTCACATTTCAAGTCTATTTGTTGTGTAATTTTGCCTTAAGTTTTGTTTTCCCGATACATTTTTTGGTTTTAAAAGGTCAAATCCCATGCCTTAGTGTGAGAGACTGCTTGTTTGTCCTCTCATGCTGCTCTTTTATCTGCCTGCATGGACAACCCTGTTAAGAAAATCACAAATGCGCATTATGCCTCTGATTGTTACACCCACAAAATTAATTTACTCACAGGGATTAGATATTCCATCATTCGTTTGTTACGCTGAAAGGTCACAGGATTTATCTTTGATTTAGCCGGCTGTCAATCTTAGCGCCTGAGCCAACAATGTGACTACAAACACCTTCCGAATAAATGGGAGGATTTTAATGATGGTATTTTGTTGTATCATGTCATTAGGGGTGCTGCTAGAACTTATCTAAGGGATACTAAACCATCTCTAAAATGGTCTGACCACACCCATGGTCTATGGTAGGATGCATGCTGACTAACCACATCCACCATATTAAGTCTTCAGGCGTGATGAAGACATAACAAAATGTCAAAGTGGCACCTCTGCGTCTTGTCCACTGTGGCACTGGCTGACACGACAGGGGCTAAAATTAGCATCTGGCCCAAACACAGCGTGAAGTGAGCCAAGCTGAGCACACTGGAGCAGAAAACGCCTGTAACAACACATTAGCACACGGCTCACAATCGCAAGAGGCGCAGTAACGCACAGGTGCAAACTAGCCGAACTAAGCACCCGAATGGAAATAACACAATGACAGTGTTGGATATCAGGCTGGCCTGGGACTGACAGCTGACAGAGCTAAAATGGTTAATTCAACTACAAAAAAACGAATTAGCAATAACTGGCCTTAACACAATTATATTAGGTGTATTGAATGTAGAGATTAGGTGACAGTGATTCACATATTTAATTTGGCAAAGGTTTTTAAGGCAGATGCCCTTCCTGATGCAACCCTTTCCATTTATCCAGGCTTGGAGCAGGCACCAAAAGTACCTTATGGCTGGTTTGTAGTAGGTAGTAGCATAAATTAATCTAAATTTGAACATAAAACTGGATAGTGAGTCTGGTTCATTCAGGTTATCGGTCACAAATATTGCAATATTTATTATTATGTGCAATACTTATTTCTAAGCAGCTATTCACAGTGTACACTCTTTACTTCTGCTTTTTATGAATATCCATACACTGTACATACTCTGTCAGATTTAGATTAGTTTATTTAGCTTTACTTGTTGTAGTTTCATTTTTTTATTTAATTATCTTTGGTCAGACTGGTCTCTGATACTCTTTTGTGCTCTTGTGTGATACCACTTATGTGCTAGTGCTTCGTGTACTTATGCTGTGGCAACAATGCAATTTCCCCGCAGAGGGACTAATAATTATTCTTATTCTTAAATTTCTTCACCTCAGGCATTGTGGTGTAGAAAATTACTTTTCCAAGATAATAAAAATTGCCCATGTCTAACTATCTCCAACACTTTGAGGTGCCGATTCTGCCGAAATAAATAAACCAAAACATAATTCAAGTTGGCAGAAGACCATGTGGTTTTAGTCAGTTCTGCACTATGCACTGAGTAAATCAAGTATTAGTGAATGCCTTCCACATACTCCCATAGGAAGCACTGCCTTCCCTTTTACCACCATTGTTAAGTTTAAGATATATATATATATATATATATATATATATATATATATATATATATATATATATATATATATATATATATATATATATATATATATTTATTTATTTATTTATTTATTTTGACTTTTCCATCAGGGCTAACGTCAAATGAAATGACAATATATATGCATATATACAAAAACTGTCACAAGTTAACCTCAGAAGGCCAAACCTTGACTGATAGCTCATATTGGATGGCTTATTGTGGCACTTTTATTGGCATGATGAGCTGCTGATGTCATTTAAAATTCCCAGGAAATGCACAATATGGTGCGAGTTATTACTGAGCCCCCCTAAAGGGATCTGTCTAAATATATCCACCATGACATGACTGGATCTCTCAGTCTTGGGGCTTTAAACACACAGCGAATACACTCCCATGGGAATACAAAGTGGTCTATGCACTCGTGTAAATAGGACAAGCGTAAGGTCACCTACAGTATCGACCTAGACACAGACAGTTTTTAGTTGGGGGTATTTAAGGTGAAATGGCATCCTTTCTGTAGTTGGTTAGATAAAGTAGTGATAATTAATTAACTTGAGCCAGTATCATTGCAGCATAAACCACATTGGAAACTAAGACTTGGCTCGAACGCACAGCTGAAAGACTTCTATTACTGTTACCCATGGCAACACAATCATCTGATCAAGTCTGCACAACGTAGGATGAGGAAAAGACATTTCACTTCACAATCACTGCACAAGTTTGTTGCATTAAATGAGTTATAGTGTATTTTTTTCCCTTTTGGCTTTTTCTTTCTTGGGTAGCCACAGCAAATCATCTTCCTCCTATAGCGTGCAGCCATTTGAATATTGATCTAGCATAGCTTTTATACCAGATGCCCTCCCTGACATGACCCCATTAATACAAGCTTGGAACTTGTATAGAGAGTTCACTGGCTTGTGACCCCTTGTGGCTGGACTGGTGTTATGTATTTTTTGTCTGGTGGTAATGTCCAGTACGTATGTGCAGATAGAAGATGAAAATCATTTATAGGGCCACAAATCCAAACTATAGTGGCTTTAACAACATTTGATCAACTAACATGGTAGGACAACAAATCAAGACAAAAATCCTGTAGTTAATATGTTGGCAACTGTTCAGTTAATCATTCAGCAGAGTATGTTAAATGTGGTTTCATTGTTTTGTTTACATTGCTGCTGTCCTGAGTCCCCCTCTGGCTCATTCCTGCCATACCAGCTGGACATTCCTGGCCTCTCTCCCCCCCTTGGTGATCAGAGGTGCCCTGGGATGACAAGTCGAACCTTTCCACAAATGTCAGAAAGCTCAAAACGTCTGTGACTCTACAATTGACTTGCACCTAGAAGTACTGATGTTTGTAGCTGGAGTTCACGGTCATGAGAGAATAAACTTAATTAATCGAGAATTTTAATTCATTTTTTTTACAATGCACAAAAAATATTGCAAGAAGAATGTCACTTATAAATGTGTGTTGGTGTCTATCTATCTATCTATCTATCTATCTATCTATCTATCTATCTATGTAAACAGCTGAAGGAAAAAAAAACAACATTTTGGTGTACGTGCTCCCCTACCCTCCTATCAGAATATAAAAATACAGCTCTATCCAACAGCGCTGCATCTCTCCACTCATCTATAATCAAACACAGACAAGTCTGAGTGACATTAGCAGGTGAATCACATATGCAGCAGATGACAGTGGATTTCAGGTAACACACACTACACAGCCCTGTGTCACAGCCCAAATTTTAAGCATACAGAGAGCATACAGTGTCCACAGGCAGCAGAGTGGAGGATAGCAGACACAGTTGTAGTCATAGGAAGGAAAGCCCTTTTTGTAAATGGTTGCAGTGAAGGTTAACACAGACATGAATGGAAGATAAGATGTGAATAAACACATTTACTCACAGTAGATTCTTGACAGATGATAAAGAGGTAGAAGCCAATTTCAGTGCGCCCTCCTCCAAAGGCAGTAATATCCATTAGAAAAACCTGTCATTGCTAAAAAGCTGAGACACTTCACGCTGAGTGCTGAAGACCAGAACAGACGTTAGTGGTCTGGCTTGAACCACTGTGTGTGTGTGTTTGTGTGTGTGTTCACAGGAGGTAGAGGGACTGGCAGGAGGAGAGCGAGAGAGACTCTTAGGAGGCAAGAGACGGAGAGAGTACAAGCTCACTGGCTGCAGTGGAAATGGGAGGGGGCTGGATCATCCAATGAGGAGAAAGACGAGCAGAGATGGCAACAAAGAGACAGATTTCTTTTTTTTTTTAATTCCTGCCTTGACTCTCTGTTACCTGTTTTCTCTTGTCCTGTTTTGTGGCAACACTGGTAATACGACTGAGAAAAGCCCATACTGTTTGTATACATGTATGAGTGAAGTATAATGTTAGTTTTACTTAAAACACTTTTTTTTTTTTTCAAAAACACCCAAATTCCAAACAGGTGTGGCATACCATTACAGAAACATAGTTAGGACAAAAATAGTGGATGATGCAATCATAATATAAAATCAGCAAACAATAACTGCAAATAGTTACACATGTACAGTACATACTGTCATAGAGATTATTGGTTAGCTTAAAAATAAAAAAGGCAGCACTAGCAGCTGGTGATGTGAGAATGGGAAAGGCCATTTAGGGAGAGTTGCACTCAGAGATGTCCTATCATGTAAAGCTTTGTCCTCCTTGTGAGTGTGTGTACGCATGGGGGTGGGGACCAAACTCTCTTTGCAGGATTTTGCTGCGGGAGCACCATGTTGCCATGGAGACTGCATCCAGTGCAGCAGAGCACGCAGATGGCTGTTCGCGCTGTATCTCTCTGTGGGTAAAACAGTCCGGCTCCACGCTCGGCCCTGACCTGCGAATTATAAAAACTGCCCTTTGTGCAGATGTGCAGGACCCTCCAGGGTCAGACCAACTCAACAGACTATCTGTGCTTTGGCCAAAGAGAATAGGTTTATTGAGGAGTAGAGATTTAATGCCAAAATTAATATGGTAACTGTAAAAACGGTCATATGCACTGCCTAACTCCTCTATAGATTCAATCTATACATCTTTTGTGTACAGAAGTCATATGCCTGTTCTGAACAAGGCCTAGAGGAAAAGTCCTCTGTAAAATAACAATGTTACTTTAAATGTAAAACTGTCTTTTATAATCATTTTTTAAGACATTTTCATTAACTTTATTGTTTAATGCTTGACGTTATTTAACTCCTTAATATGATTCACAAAGTTTGGTTGCTACTTCTCATGAATTAAAAAGATCGAAGGTTGGTAGAGACAGGCAGCCCAATTAGGTCCAACCACTATTTCAATAGCCTAAGTATATGACTTGAATGAATGATGCAAGTGTGCAGGTTCAAACAGGAACTCTATATTTATGACTTCTTTGAGACTACTTCCAAAAGGAAAAAGCCAATAAATGTCACTACAGCTTGCCAATCCTGTCTATGCTTTGTTTTTGCCTGTACACCAGGCATCCAACAGGCCTTTCTTTAGTACACCATAAATTAACCACACTACTGCAGTACTTACCCCTCCATTTCCTTGGTTTTGGTGGCTCTCATTGGTCAGTGGTGAAGTTTAGCAGCTTTAGGAGTTTCGGATTTCTGTGGCCTACTTCCAACACAGATCTGAGAAATAAAATGTTGCTGTGGTCATATATCCTTAATCTAATTAAGGAACAAACAGTCTATTGGCGTTAGTGTCAATTACCATGTCTTATCTTACCTTTACTTTGGTTGCCATCACATCACAAGTTAGAACTAATTAGCAGTAAGCTACATATTAGGTTGATAAATTGCTATTTTGCATTTTAACGTTGGTCTTTTGCTGTAATTGAATGGGTTGTTTATGGACAGAATATTAAAATTGGAATCATTCGCCAACCCCCATGTAGCTTGTTAAGTTACTGCGCCACTTAGTGTTTAACATTAAAATTACAGCGTGCTTGGTTTTCTGGGATAAGGATAATGTCTCCGTGTAACGAGATCCACAGATCCACAGCCTAGGCACGTTTCAGATAATCGTAGTCTAGTGATAATTATATATATGTAACAAATATGACGGCTGTAATAGTTGTTGAATAAACAATATAAACAGTACTCTGTCAAGATGTGCCCATCAATATCTTTGGTACCTCAAATGCCAGTTGGCACAGACCTCGTGGCGCAACGGTAGCGCGTCTGACTCCAGATCAGAAGGTTGCGTGTTCAAATCACGTCGGGGTCAATTCTTTGCTTCCTTGGACTGCAAATGGAGACATTTAGCAATCACAATGAAGTAACCAGCTTAGTACAACTATCAACATAAAATGCAGCAGTCCTGAGAAGTTCAAAGGATGGCTACAACCTCCACCTAACTTTCTCCACAATCTAGTATAATGACAAATGATGCACTCTTATTTTAACTGTAGAAATAAGATGCAGTATGCCCCACGCAGTGATCTCAGTTATTTTCAATTCCAAATGACTAAATAATTAGCTTATTCTTCCTGACTTTAAAATGCTCAACAATTGCTTGTTGATTTCAACAAGTTTGTTGTTGAACCCAGGTACTTAAATTCTCAAAATACTGCAATATCTCTGCATTTTGTTGAAGATTGTTGTATTTAGAGCTAAATGTTGTCATATAGATTTTAAAAAAATATTACCTTTCTGGTTCCATGCCTCATGAATGGTCCAGGTTTGTCGTCTCCACTCTCCAGTTTATTCTCTGGTGCTGAGGTATTAGCTTTCTCTCCTCTCACAAGCTCCTTTGTGCCTAAAAGCTTTGGCACAATACAACTTGTAAGACTCCCTTCCTCACACTGGATCCAAGTTTCCCTGCCCAGCCTCTTTTCTCTCCAGTATTCAGCCCTTTCTCATCTTTCACTTATACACATACACATTAGACTCACACTGACACTGGAAAAGCATTGCCTGCTGGTGAGAGTGACTGTGAGCAGGTCAGAGGGAGTCGTCAGGAGGAGACTCACATGAGATGCTCCTCAGCAGCTCTAAACATAACATCACAATGGACCAATTGTACTGAGGAACTCTTATTTACCATTAAACAAGCCAGGCATGGCAGAGGTAGCTTATGTGTTGAGCTTTTGTTTCTTCTATGGAGAAAAGAACTACATTTTATTGCATCCCACAAACTTAAATGTTTTAGATTTGCTGCTTTGTGCCACAATCTTTAACATTTCAGCTTTAGGAGTATTAAAAGTAAGATTGAAGAGCAGTGCAAACAGAGGCAGTGTTAATGGGTTTCTTCCCAATTGTTAATGCACTTAAAGTGGCTGCAAACCATTCCTGTTGCCCAAGTAACTCAAGCTGAATGCTCTTTCTGTCCAAAAGAGGCTAATGAATGAATTTCTGGTATTGCCAGCACTGAGACTGTTGTGAGACAGACAGTAGTGTGCCATCTTATTCAGAAACCAAATGTCACCAAAGAATAGGGACATACAGTTTTTCATTAATAGAAAAAGTTTAAATCAATGTAAAGGAGTACATTTTGCTCTGAGTAGGCCTTTATCTCTCCTTTAGGGCCTACTTGCAAGGGTACATTTTACACAGGCTGACAGAAGAAATAATAGATGAAGTGAAAAGCAAGAAGTGGAATTTGAGCAGGGGTGATTAAGACGGCGTCTGTACCAGCAAGACATGTATGAAAAGGTTTGAAATTGAAGAATGACAATGTAAAACTTACATAAAAAACAGCCATAAATAGTTTAATTCATGCACAAAGAAATTAAAAAAAAAAAAAAAAAAAAAAAAAAATCACAAAACAGACATCTTCATTGTTAAAAGTAAGTCTACAGTTGCCTTGTTTCTGCAGACGCAGAAAAGGGCATTTACAAGGGTAAATTTTAAAGAAATACAAGACAATTTAAAAGCATAAAGTCAGTTTATAAAAGTTATCAAATGCAAGATTTAAGGATATTTGGTTCGTCAGTATCACCAGGTTTGTTTCTGTTTCCAATGCGCTTGAAAAATGATTTAATTCCATGGTTCTCAAAGGGATTTGCTGCTTTACAGATTGTGGCACTATCGTCTTTCAGAGTATCTCTACGTGATCCAGATGAGTACGACCTCTGTGAAAAACTTCTCTGGAAAAAGTCCCCAAACCAAAAGGCCGAGGCGGGCGACCTTCTCGACTCATCCACAGAGACGGAGCGGTGGATTGGGCCATGCGATATTAATTTTACGTTGACTGGCGTACATGTAATTGATGTAGTGATACTTTCCTCAAGGGTGGAATCAGGGACACAGCTGACTTCAACGCTCTCCCAAATGCCATCGTCAGCATCATCTGCAACAGAGGGAGGTTTCTCAGAGGGTCTTTTCTGATCAGGGTTATTTCTATGAGAGCAGCTCACAGGGCTTAAGATGGTCCAAGGAGAGCTCAAACTGCCGCAGTTGGCAAAGAAGTAGTCCCTGTTCTTAGGTAGAGGGCTCAATGGGGTGGACGGGTTTTTGTTTGGCCTCTCTAAATGTCCTGGTGTCCTGGGACCTCCATCTCCATCAAGACTGCTTCGGCCGTTTTGATTTCGGAGGACCTTTCGTTTTGCCTCGCGCATCTTTTCTTCATCCTTCTTATTTTCTGTCACCTGTTTGTTCGCATTGTGAAGTTTGGCATGCTTCTTCTCAGGCCTATCAGTTTGGGGACTTGCTTCAACTTTCACAGACTGAGAACAGGGAGACGTCCCTGCATGAAGATTCCTCCGGGACCTGGGGACACTTCCCGGGACGGAGGAGAGGAAGTTGTGCAGAGCGGACTCGAGGCCGGTGGGGTCCTGGTCCGCGTTAGTTTGGGGACAGGACGCGGTGGGACGCCGTTTGGCTGAAAGGCGCAGGCTCTCCTTATGTTTGCGCCTCTCCTCGGCTGCCTCTCGCTCACGGTTTTGCTATAACCAGAAATGAGAAGGTTACTAATGTACATACAGAATTTATATTAGAGCTGGTGGTAATGCTTTCAAGGTAGCATTCAAGGCAAATATCAAATTCTGCATTTTATAATATCCTATGTCAGAAAGACTATACTTAACATGCAAAAAAGATATACCTGACTTAATACGAAAAGTAATTATGTTTGCAAGCTAAAATAAATGTTGGTTGGTTATTTAGGTAAAGACAAGTTCAGAAAAAAAAAAAAAAAAAAAAACACATTTATTAACTTTATAAAACACAAATTACATCTAAATAAACTGTAAAAATCAATTACAATTACATTTTTTTTTTTTTTTCTTTTCCATGTAAGAATTAGTGGGGTCTCTGCTGATTTAAGTTTGATTTTGAGGGGCCAAATTAATTGGATGCAAATTAAATGCAGTTGGATTTACATTTAATCAGAAAACTAGAGGGAAATATCAAAATACAGAGAATACATAACATCTTAAATGAGGCAGGTTGAAAAACATACCACCAATCAGAAAAACACAACATGGCATAACACCGGTCTCATTTAATGTAAGGTTGGGACACATTTGAGTAAAAACCCAAGAAAGAGAGTGTGTCTGGCTGGCCGTATTAAATAATCTAACAATATATTTACCTGTACAGCTGTGTCAAAGCGTGTACAGAATGAGTGAAAGATTGAGCAACACTCCTGTAGTTTGAAAGTAGCTGGATCCTCACAGAAGAACTCAGCCACAGCATTGCTCACAGTATTCAGCCCCTGGAGACTGCGCTCTACATCGGCCAACTTTGCATCAGCTCTCTATCAAACATGAATAAAAAGTATTTACTCATCAAACATTTGTTAAAATGGCAAAATAATGTGAATAACCTTACTATGAGAAATGTCTCCATCTGTTCAAAGAGGTCCGGCTGCCGGCTTGTATGCAACTTTACTTCCTTGATTTTCTTGACTTCTCTTTCAAACTCTCCAACCACCTCCTCTTTGCAGATTCTGCTAGGCACACATTTATTAGCCGTTCTAAACAACAGACTTTACAATTAATAATACTGTGAAATGGTTAGGCACCTTGCAGCCATTCCAATGTGTTCAAGTTGAACTGGAAATGTCAGTAATTCACTATCTATATCCTCTGCTTGCTGTGGAGGGAAAATAGAATATAGCAGTGCACAACATGCATCATTTATTCTCCTAGTCATTTATCCTCCTTGGTCAGTGGTCCTTACCTTGGCAACATAGTGCATCAGATTCATGCCAGGTTTGTTGGCTTTGGTGTCAGCCAGATTTAGCAGAGAGGTCATCCTGAAGCCAATGGCATTGGCACTGTAGCCTCCCTTAATTTATAAAGTTTGGCATGAACAAGGTTTTAATTAAATGAGACATGTTTAAACAGTTTAATAGTAAAGAAAAAATACCAACAGCGTTCATGTAATTTCCAGCTTTTAGTACCAGTCGGATCACTGAATGAAGGTCATCACAGTCCAACAGTTCTGAAAAGAAAAAGAAAATTATCTGGAGGCAAACAGTCTTTTCCAGGCCATTAAACAGTTTAGGACAAGTGTGTGGGGTTACCATTTGCTGCATTGGTTAGCACAGTGACAGAGTGCTTCACCTCCTCCATTAAAGGAAAAAACTCCTCCCTCAGCATCATTGTCTTAAGGCGCTCCTCATACCTGCACACATCACAATTTCAATCCTATATACTTCATATAAAAACTTAAAAACAAAAATATTTTAGGCATCAAAGGAAAAACGAAGCTTGTATTTCAGGCAAATGCCTCAATAAATTACCCCAGTCCTTTCACAGACAGAGAGTCATTCTTACCCTGGCACTCTGACCAGCTGCACCATAAACTGGTCTGCCTCTGGTAACTGTGCAATGTTTCCAGTAAATGACAGCAACTGCTTCACCTGAAAAAGGTCTAAATGTAAACATTTGATGATAAAATAAGAATAAAGCAATGAGTAAGTGCTACCTCAGTGTCCTCTGGGAGCAGCTTACAAAGCTCTTTGAGTTTGCCTGATCCAAACCTGAGCCAGTTTCCTTGACAAATGTCCTGTACCATATCTGTTACTGGCCTGTAAAGGAACAAAATATTAAGAGCACATTTTTGTGTTTATGTGAGAACAGCCAATTTAAAAGCAATCAAGCTCTTAACAGTTCAAGGCCAAACACATTTGATATTCAAAGTGTGAGGTGACTGAACCTTGAACAGTGGCATCATCTTGATAAGGGACTGAAACCAGGAACAGGAATGAAAAGCCAAAATACAGTGTCTCTTTATATCACATCATATGGAACCATATGTACTGTCAAAGAAACAGGCTTTACCCTCCAAGTATTTCATTGTTGTTTTGTTTTTTGCCTAATGCTACCCAAACAATTCTTTAACCTGATATAACCTGTATCATCTGTAATATATATATTTTTTAATTTGGCTACTTACCTCTTAAAATGTCTCAGGAAGATGCCAATATTCATACTCTTTTTGGAGTCAATAATGGTGACCTTGAGAAAAAAATAGCAACAATTAAAAGCCTTACCTTCTATACAGGGACTTTCTACAGGGTTTTCTTTACAATAACATCTGAGGAACCAAAACACAATAACTACACTTCCTTTTTCCATGTGTGCCCTTTCTGAAATTACTTCCTACACATGTTTACAACTTCCCTAGCCATTTCTGAGTTTGTGACCAGGGGTCAAACTTTGTACCTGGGGCTCCTTTGCAATGTCCAGTTCGTTGTAATTTTTCAGCCCCATGGTCTTGCGTATTGAAGCATGTTTGTCCACTTGACTGAAAAGCTCCTCAATGCTTTGTATATTCAGCACCAGCTCCCTTTCAGTCTTTTTAGATGTCCACACATTTACCTTCCCCAGGACACGCTGACTCGGGATGGTGTCCCAATTCAGCTTTTTCATGGACTTTCGAAGGCTACGAGAGCCAAAAGGTTGTGGGGCAGCGAGAGATGGTAGTGGTGGCGGCGGTGGTGGTGGTGGAGGGGGTGGAGGAGGAGGGGGTGGAGGTCCAATAGTGATAGTAAAAGGAACAGGCCCAAATACAGAAGGTGGTTCCTCTGACCCATCCTGATGATCTGATGGGACAGGAGAAGCTGCAGGTTGAGGAGGACACAGAGGAGGAGAGGCAACTTTTAAAATCAGCGTTTCCTCCGTCTCCATGTCCTCAACTTGGGGAACAGCGGGAGGGAGTCCAAACAAAGGACACCCACACCTGGAAAACAAACAAAGATGTTGATATTAAAATATATTTTCTTATAGCCACAGTATTTGTTTAAACATTGCACAATTAATTGTCAAAATATACAATGAATGACAAAAGCTGATGCATTTTGTCTAAGAAATTTAAGTGTGAGAAGTAACTGGTCCTGACCTTCCAAAATTAATGCAAATAGGTAGAGTTTTCTTTCCCAAATCTCCTGCCCACACAATAGTTTTGTCTTTTAGATTTATCTTAATTAATTATTCAAGAAATCATGCGAGGGAAGCATTAGCACGCTAACTTTAGGCCTAAAATAACACTTCTGTTGCATTCACTTGAAGTCTCTCTGGCAGATACAATGCTACTTTGCAATTACAATGTACGCAAATGGCAGAAAAAAATACATACATACATTAAACCCGTAGCATTTAAAGAGTAAATTAAAATGTGCGTAGTTTTTCATCCCTAAAATGTCTTTTTCTAAGTCGGTTCTACCATCAACTCTTTAATTTACAGAAACTAAATAACTAAAAAACAATTAAGCTTTTTTATGTAGGGAAAGTAGATTATTAATACTCACCGTGTTATTTTTTAAATGTAGCTGTCAATTTGTTTAACCCTCGTGCCTCTAAAGTGGGCACTGTTTCTGCGTCACTAACGATCAGACACAGGTGCGGGGCCAGTCATCCACCAATCACAATCAAGAGCTCAGGTAGGCCCCGCCCCTTACACAAATGCTAGAACGATGGACAATAACTTATCATTATGGTTTTTCAGAGCAACATCTCATAAAACCGGACATCACTTTATTATTTATGTCCTGGTCAAAGATGATGTTTTTTCATTTCAGAACAACACTAGAATAAAAGGCTGGAAAAAGGAAACAACAAGCCAAGCATTTGCAAATGTGTATTTTTTTTAATCTTGATCCCTCAGAGTGGG